>JAOVVH010000026.1:75906-95592 GCA_028566435.1 Scorpiodoras heckelii | reverse complement strand
CACACACACTCTCACGTGTCTGAACAAATGTATTGGCACTCCCTCATTATACGCTTACACACATACACTCACATGTCTGAACAAATGTATTGGCACCCTCTCATTATACGCTTACACACACTCATGTGTCTGAGCAAATGTGTTGGCACCCCGTCATTATACGCTTACACACACACTCACGTGTCTGAGCAAATGTATTGGCACCCACTCATTATGTGCTTACACACTCACTCACTCACGTGTATGAGCAAATGTATTGGCACCCCCTCATTATACGCTTAGACACACACACACACTCATGTGTCTGAGCAAATGTATTGGCATCCCCTCATTATACGCTTACACACACACTCTCACGTGTCTGAACAAATGTATTGGCACCCCCTCATTATATGCTTACACACAAACACACTCACTCATGTGTCTGAGCAAATGTATTGGCACCCGCTCATGATACACTTACACACACTCACTCATGTGTCGAAGCAAATGTACTGGCACCCCCTCATTATATACATACACACACACACTCACGTGACTGACCAAATGTATTGGCACCCCTGATTATACACTTACACACTCACTCACGTGACTGAGATAATCTATTTGCACCCACTCATTATACGCTTACACACACACACACACACACACACACACACACACACACACACACACACTCACATGCCTGATCAAATGTACTGGCACCCCCTCATTATACACTTACACACACACTCACGTGACTGAGCAAATGTATTTTCACCCCCTGATTATACACTTACACACTCACTCACGTGACTGAGCAAATGTCTTGGCACACACTCATTATACGCTTGCTTACACACACACTCATTCGCGTGTCTGAGCAAATGTATTGGGAACCCCCCATTATACACTTACATGTACACTCACTCACATGTCTGAGCAAATGTATTGGCACCCACTCATTATATGCTCACACACACTCACGTGTCTGAGCAAATGTTTTGGCAGCCCCTCATTATATGCTTACACACACTCACATGTCTGAGCAAATGTATTGGCTCCCCCTCATTATACGCTTACACACACACTCACGTGTCTGAACAAATTCTTTGGCACCCCCTCATTATACGCTTACACACACACACACACACACGTTTCTTGTCCCACCTACAGTGTTTACAGCCCACTGTTCGACCAACGCAGTGTCTTACGGTCCACTGTCAAACCCAGTTGACTTTACAGAGTGTTTAAGGGTACACTCTCAAACCTTAGTCACATCATTTTACGGTCCTCTGTCTAACCCAGTCGACTTTACGGAGTGTTTAACGGTACACTCTCAAACCTTAGTTGCAGTGTTTTATGGTCCTCTGTCTAACCTGGTCGAGTTTATGGAGTGTTTAAGGGTACACTCTCAAACCTTAGTCGCAGCATTTTACGGTCCTCTGTCTAACCCAGTCGACTTTACGGAGTGTTTAAGGGTACACTCTCAAACCAACAGAATTCCAATACCTTTTATCAGCAGAATATACAGAAAAGAGATCTGACTTACCCCAGAATGTGTTGTTGTGGTCTGAGTCCATAAGACCCCGTCACCCTCCACTCCTTCCCTGGAGCAGATTATGCCTCCTAGTTTATCACAAAATCTCCCTATAACTGGAGATGGTTGAGGTCTTTCATTTCAGCCGGCTTGTGGTCACTACCCCACGGAGAGTGGAGAGATGTTGGGGCCCCACGTTGGGTGCCATATATGCTAGAAAAAGCTAACACTGAGTAAATTAAACAATCACACAAGACCAGTTCTGAGTCTAAGTCCTTGTCTCTTTATTTTAATCTTGCAAGATTAGGAACCACAATCCTGCACGCAGACAGGGACATTGTGCAAAGAAGCATCATTCAGGTGTGCCTTTTATACAGTGGTCTTCACCCAAATATTACAGACATGTCAGATGATATGTCAGATGACTGACATGTCATCTGATTATACATTATTAGTTCTACCACAATATGATGTACATAGTGACAAAAACATTATGTTACTATTGTTTAAACAAAATACAATACTTGGAAATGGTCACATGTGTTCTTAGAAGCAATTTGCATATCAATAAGACGTAATTCTTCAATCAGACAGTCTAGCTCATCTTGTGATCTCTTGTTTTTGTCTCCCAGCATAAGTCTCACTTCCCAAATCCAAAGCCAGGTGACACTACCTCTTAGTCACATGTAGAGGTAGTGAAACATCTTGTCTCCAGACACAGAAAAGAGGAACACGTACAGACAAACAGAAAAATAATTTTATACACAATAATTATTCTTGGTTAGATTCACATAATCTTTTTGCTTATATAGTGCAAAATAACTGATTAATAACATATTATTTCTAACAGATACTCATCCATAAAATGTTCAATAAACTTATCTGAAAAGAAAACGTCACCATTTCAGTGATTATACACTTTTATTTCTTAAATAGTAACACATTTTAATGTGTTTGCTATAGGTCTTGGGCATGGATTATGTGAATAGGCTGTTATTATCAGGATGACATATTAGGAGCATGTTAATATAAACCTATCATTGCCAGTAGAGAAATGCATTTACCTGGACTTGCTGCTAAGGATTATAATTCAACAAGTTTAACATCTATGGGTCTGTCACTGTTTAAGATAATGAAGTTTAGCTTGATTTAAACTTGGTGAGGTACAGAAGAGTTTGGAGACAGACCCTTCAGAAAATGGGAATGCCTCTGTTCATGCATCCACTTTGCCCAAACATCACTAGGCTTTACAGAGAATGGTCCACAAAAGAGAAAATGTCTAGTGAGTGGCAGTACTCTGGGTGCCTTGTTGATGCTGGATTTCATAGGACAATGGCCAGACTGCGTCAAGCTGGTAGGAGGGCAACAGTAACTCAAATAACCACTCGTTACAACCAAGGTATGCAGAGGAGCATCTCTGAATGTACAATGCATAGAACTTTGAAGCATATGGGCTACAGTAGCAGAAGACCACACCAGGTGCCACTCCTGTCAGCTAAGAACAGGCATATGAGGCTACAATTTACACAGGCTCACCAGAATTGGACAATAGAAGATCAGAAAACATTGCCTGGTCTGAGTAGTCTTGTTTTCTACCGCAACATTAGGATGGTAGGGTCAGGTTTTGTGAAAGCATGCCTTGTACCAATGGTTCCTTCTGTTGGTGGTGTTGTAATGGTGTGGGGAGTCATTTCGTGGCACAGTTTGGGCCCCTAATACCAACTGAACATTGTTTAAATGCCACAGCCTACCTGATTATTGTTGCTGACCATGTTCATACCTTTATGATCAAAGTGTGCCTATCTTCTGGTGGCTACTTCCAGCAGGATAACATGCCATGTCACAAAGCTTAAATCATCTAAAACTGGTTTCTTGAACATGACAATGAGTTCACTTAACTCGACTTGCCTCCACAGTCACCAGATCTCAGTCCAGTAGGCACATTTGAGATGTGGTGGAACGGGAGATTTATGTACAGCTGACAAATCTGCAGCCACGGCATGACATCATGTCAATATGGACCAAAATCTCTGAAAAATATTTCCAGAACCTTGTTGAATCTATTCCATGAAGAATTAAGGCAAAATGGTGTCTAACCTGGAACTAGCAAGGTACCTAATGAAGTTCCTGGTGAATGTACAGTATATGGAATTTTTAAAATAATTTTTCAAAATGAGTAGTACAGTAATAAAATGTATGCTTTTCTTAAATTGGAACCGTATAAGCACATATAGAGCATTATTGTTATCCAATCAATATCAGTGACATCAGAACCAAGTGCAATATTCACCTTTTTGTGAGCTTCTCAATAGCAGAAATTCAGAAAGACTTTTTAATGTACTGCATTTTCGGCCAATTGAATGTCCATAAGAATAAGAAAAGCTTTGATATTTTACAAGAACATCTTTGTTGGATCATTGTAATAAAAGTCAACAGTACAAACAATGTTCAGTATGAGTATCATAATCTTGGTGATTTTATTTCTTTGTAAAGCTGCTTTGGTATAATATCCATTGTTAAAAGTGCTTTAGAAATAAAACTGAATTGAATTTAATTGATTTGATTAGCTGGTAATAGTCTACAGTGTCCAGGTGAGATTATCCACTGAAGAAGGAATCAAAATTTATAAAATTCTTATTTCCTGTTTGTTCAGTTTGGCTGGACTGCAGCTATACAATAGGTCTTGGTTGTTCCGAAGTTTCAAAGGCACAGGAATATTTTGTTACACTTCTTCAGTTTTGTGCCAATCCTGTGTTGTAGGCAAATAGGTAATTCCTTTGACCTGATGATTTTATTCTTGATCTGACATCCACTGTCAGCTGTGCGGCTGTATAGAGACAGATGTGTAACATTCCAAGTCATGTCTAATCAACTGAATTTACAACAATCAGTAAACTTTAATCTAGTTGTCTTAGCAAGAAAGTGTTTTGAATGTGTGAAATATATGTGATTTAAATTACAAAAATATAAATGACCATAAAATAAATGGAACATAACAAAATGAAATAAAAATGATGCGGTCTGAATACCTTTTGAATGCATTGCCAGTCTTTCTTGAATAATATGTTTCAGGATAAGTGAAATTGTGCCTGACAATTGTGTCTTACATGTCACAAACCTCAGGCCAACATATATAACAATCAACACATAGTTACAGCTAGACTACTTATATTACGTTTGATTTTATTTTCCTTCCAGAAATTTAGCTGAATTTTAGGTATTAATCCTTTCACAAAATAAATTCATTTGTCCATTGGGACATTAGAAAATTTTTCTTTTTTTCCCTCAAATGTTTATTTAATTATTCTGTTATTCTTTTGAGTAAAAGAGAGTTAAATAAACTGAAGACAAAAATTACTTTTTGACTTCTATCTTTTTATATGTCAACAAATATACAGTATCAGCAGTTGTTTGAGTTTGTTGTTAAATCATGCTAAATTGCCTTAAATGAATATACTCCTGCATATGCATTATATAGTAAAATATCTATACATTTTAAAATGTGGAAGAGGTTTTATGATTCCTGGATTTAAGGTTGAGTGATATTTTCAGTTAGAAAATTATCATGAGTGACCACATGTATATTGGGCAGTAGAAGGTTTTCTTGCTTTGTTTTGTCCATGTATGCCATATCCTGTCTAAATTTCAGCCTAACGGAAGCCTTGCAGAAATCATAAATCAGATTTTGTAATGTGTAATTTAAAGAGCTCCCATGTAAAGCACTCTATAGCTTAAAATTAGATGTGCTATATATAGCACCTGCTCATTCATGTAGTTGTTCAGACAGCCAATGTGGCAAAAGTGATATGCGTAAAATCAGTAGTTTATGTTCACATTGAAACTGGACAGTTAAAAATGGACAGTTGAAAACCTTATCTTCAACAGTCCAGGTTTGTTGAGCCAGTGTCCACTGTAACCTCAGTGCAGAAACCTGGTGTGTGAGGGTGTTGAGGGAGCCTCCATAGGTTCCACCAGAGACTCACAGTTTTTGTTCCGTCAAGCTCACACTCCTTGGTGTGTGTGTGTGTGTGTGTGTGTGTGTGTGTGTGTGTGTGTGTGTGTGTCTGTATGCGTGTCTCAGATGCTCTGCCAGCTATAACACACTGTCAATTATGGTAGTCAGTGAAAGTACAAAGAGACACATATAAGTACACTGGCAGTAATAAGATACAGGTAAGTATTATCACATATTACCAGCTGGTTCAACCCACCTCTTCTCAGTTCACAGCTGACGCTCAAGCACACCCCCACTGCCTCACTCAGATTCTTGATTTTGTCTAACAGCAGTAGAACCTAATGAGGTCTTCTGCTGTTGTATTTCATCAGTCTCAAGGTTAGGTTTCATGATTTTCTGCACACCATGCAAAGAATAGACTATGCAAAGAAAAGAATTGCACTGTGCTGTAATGTATCCATGAAAAATCAAGGTATCTCCTTCTTACTATAAATAATTAAACAAAATATCAATACAGCTCCTTTTTCTCTACTAACCTCATACATGCCAGGGCCTTGAGAGTTCAGAGCTGTCCTGTACAACTTATGATTTTGTTAAGAGCTACAGGATTTTAAAACCTCCAAAGACGCACTTCTCATTGTCAGCAGTTAGTAACAGACCTGGTTCAGCATCTACCAACTCACAGACATAGCCAGGTAGGTGGCAGGTTTCTATCAGTCAGGTTTCTACCAGCACTCCATGGTGAAGACTTTGGCAAATAATATGAATAAGCTCCACCTCACACAGAAACTCTTGAAGTAGGCTCACCCATAATTGGTATCACTGAAGGGAATTCATTTGCCTTGTGAGCACAATGAAGCAGCAGATGCACTATCCAGACAGTTCATGTGTTCTGATGTGCTGCAGCACTAGGTTCCAGGAGCTGTGGTAACATTACTGTTGTAGGTGGGGGCATGGTTTGGCAGGAGTCTGCAGCAGGAGTATGGGTGAAAATGCAAATTAACAAAGCATATCTGTCTCTCACTGTAGATGCTTATTTAACATGCTGGTTTTCTCTACAACAAGGTGCTCTGTCATCAGTTATAATGAGCTGTGTGGAAGAGCGGTTCCCTGTGGCTATTTGGTATCATCAACTGGGTCATGGATTCTGAGTCATTGAGTGTCCTGTCTCATTCTTTATGACCAGATTCAGATAATAAAAAAATGTGTAAAGGTTAGTATCTTCTTTTACCCTTTCAGTCAGTGCCACCTTAGGCAAGGGGCTGGCGTGCCTCCTTCAGAAGTCCCCACCATCTCGTTGCTCACCCCTACCTGTCCTAGTTGCACAACATACCTGGAAGTGTGTAAGCCACTGAAGTAGCACAGACCTCTGATTGCTGGGACTAAAATATTTATATCAGCAGCAAGCTTCTAAAACCCAGGCCAATCCATTCCCAAGATTAGTGGGTGGGACAGGTGGAAATAACTGCCACATTTATTTTATTTTATTTATTTATTTATTGTTCCTTATACAGTCATGGGAAAAGAATATATGCTCTTCTTCAATTCTAGGTTCTATATGCCCTTCTTCAATTCTAGGCCTAAATAACAATTGTTAAATATTGTATCAGTAACTATAAACAAACAGACAACCTCAGATACCAAAAAACACAGTATATTTCAATATGTAGTGATTTTTTCCAAAAATGTAAACTGACATTCATAAACGAGGAGAGAAAGAATAAGTACACCCTTCCTACTTCCACAGTCATTGAGAATAATTAGCAGCCAAATGTTACTAATGAAATGCACAAGACCTGTTCAACAAGAAGTGTCACTATTTCGATAAAAGCAGAACTGGAGCATTCATGAGTATGTCTACATAATGCCAAGAAGTTCTGGAACAATAATCTTTGGATGGTTGAGACCAAGGTGATGTTTGGTCATTATGCACAGCACCAGGTTTAGTGAAAAACAAGCACAGCATATCACCACAATTATATCAATTGTCAAGCATGCTGGTGGAGGCATGATGATCTTTGCAGCTGCAGGACATGGAAACTTGCAGTCATTGAGATAACAATGAAGTCCACAAATGTGAGGCCATCTGTCCTGAAACTTAAGCTGGGCCAAAATCGAATCATGCAATATCTCTTAGGGACTCTGTGGCACCTTGGAGAGAAGGAGAAAAATAAAAAATAATTTAGAGCAAGACTGGGATTAGTTCATGCTCCCCTTGTGCTGGGGCTTGCCACAGTCACTGCCATCATGCAAGACAGCCCTCAATACCTGCAAACATTAGGGAAAGACACATCTGGGAGGTGGGGCTGCTCAATTCCAGGGATCTGAACGCAGTGGCAGTCTTTTCTTTCATGGTCCTGGAATAGGAGGAGATAGGAGTCCTGGAGGCAGGTGGGTCTGAGTCCGTATACATGGTCCTCGATGAGTTGTATGGCTTTTGCCAGCAAGTGGGGTTGCTGGCACTGGACACACTCCCACGTTCTGGCCAGCAGTTGATGAGCAAACAGTTCCAGTGCCACCAGCTTGATAGCTGGTCAGGCAGGGTCCAATAGGAGCTAATATTTGCAGGGGTCCACGAGTCTCTGGGCATATGTAAACAGACAACCCTCTCTCCTCTAATGGCATGGATTTAAAGCACCAATCACTACCACACAAACAAAATCAGAGGCTTTTCAGTGGCTCAGTTATACTTGATTCACTCACTGAGAGAAAAATAAAAGAAAGCAATTCAGCATGTCTAATAAGCATTTGTAAATGGGAGACTGGTGTGTCACATTAATTTCTAACTCCCCCATACACCTGACGCCCCCAACCCCCACCTACCTTTCCCATGCCACAATCACATTTGGAAAATAATAATAAGTACTATGTTACCATCATAAAAATTCCTGGAAATAGTGTGTGAAAATGTAAACAGACCACCAGTTTCTGAAATAATGAAACAATAGTCAAAGTCACTGAGGTTACAGATGTTTGATGTGAACATTATCTGAAGTTTTTTTACCAGTATCTACATGACTTTATGCATTATGCTGCTGCCAAATGATTCGGTTAGTGGATAATTGTATGAATGAACAGTTGTTGGTGAGAATGTGTTTAATTACTGATTTTGGCAGAAAAGATAAAACAACATGGGAAAAAATTCATGACTAGGTGTGGTCGAGCAATGGGCAACCAACAGAATCAACAGGCATGACATGCACACTGCAAATTGGGTGTAATTGGCTCATTTAATGAAAGGGGCATGTTCAAATTAATAGCAGTGTGGAGTTCAATTAGTGAGGTCATTAATTCTGTGAAGAAACAGGTGTCAATTATATTACATTGATATTATGAGGATTGAGCTATTTATCAGTTGTTTTAAACACTCTGCTATTATTTTGCACATAACTGTATATAGAGTGGCTGTCTAGATCTCAGTATGTAAAATATTTTTTTGTTTAAACTTGGGTTAATACATTTAGCTGGCATACATAAGCATAATACCACTAAAAATGTGGTCAGAGGGTGACCCAAACCTTACCTTACCTACCCCAACTCCCAATTACCTGCAGGCAAAGTCAGCCTGTCTATCCACTCTCCTCGTGTGGCTTCAGGCAACCCTACTCCTCCAGTCTAACCAGCAACTCATCCTATTCCAGGTACAGTATCAGCTGAAACCATCCAGAGTCTGAAGTTCAGCTAAAAGTGCTATCAACACCCCATAGAGCTCCCTGTGCAACTTCTGCCCAGCCTAGCTTGCCTGAGCTTTTGCTATGTGCCCTACATTGCTTTAATCAAATAATTGCTCAGAGACTACACTGAAGTGTATAAGCACAGATATTTGTGGCTTAAATGTAAGGGCTTATAAAACCATAGCAGTCATGATGAAGACATAGACTAATGCTGCGTTTAATTAAAACTTGTAACTGAATTGAATTTCTGCACCCTCAACTCAGAATTCCTATCATTACAATTTGGGAAGGTTTTGTCAACCACAGGTGTAGTGTCAAATCAACATGGTACCAACAGTAAACAACATAGCCCTTATTTTAACTTTTAAATGCTGTATATACTAGTACTTTTTTTGATCAGTCAAAACAAAGATTTATTAGTTGAATCTATAAGTGACTATATAGTTTACTGTGAAAAATATAACTCATCACAGTTAGATGGCTAGATTGTTGCTAAGAAAAGATGCTTAAAGCAGCATCACATTTTATAATTTAGCGTGGCTCAATGCCACAAGTTCAATATCCCAACTCAGATATTGATATTCAGATATAGCACAATGAAGGGAGATTATTGATAATTCTTTAATAGATCACAAATTAATTATTTGATTGCAGGGCAGTGGTAGTCCACTGGGTTAGGACTCTGGGTTGTTGATCAGAAGGTTAGGGCTTAATCACTGACATTGGGGCTGCTGTTGGGCCCTTGAGCAGGCCCTTAACCCACTGCTCAACCGAGCCACCAAGGGGTGTAGTTAACACACACACACACACACACACACACACACACACACACACACACACACACACACACACACACTCTCTGCCGGTCCCAAGCCTGGTCAGTGAAAGGGTTGTGTTGAGAAGGGCATCCAGCATAACAAAACTGCAGCAGATGCAGCAACCCCAAGGAAAAAAGAAATTATTCGATTAACAAGTTTAGAAAAAAAAGAAACTGTAAATAGAGAGTTTTAAAAGATTAATGTAAGTAAATTGAATGCTGAGTGTTAGGCTCTTGTTTTCTTTGTGGTCAGTTCCATTTATCTTGAGTTGGACAATGAATGAAAGAAGCATCTGTGTACCCAATGTTTTAGTTGCTCAATGGCTGCACTCCAGCCTTGCAAGCTCCTGCAAACAGCTGCTGTAGCATCTCACATTAGACATCATCTCTGTCATGAAATCATTGTTTGGATTCATATATAATTTTATATCAATTGAATTCATTTGTGTTTTTAACAAGAGACATTGTTGGAAAGCAGCTTTACAGAAATCCAGAGAGTTACAGATTCTAAATGAGCAAGGCTGAGGTGAGAAAAGACCAAGAAAGAACTTTCCTAGATGAAATGCAGAAAAACCCATAAAATGGTGATTCTAAACAGATATACTCCAATCAGCCATAACATTAAAACCACCTGCCTAATATTGCGAAGGTCCCACTTGTGCCACCAAAACAGCTCTGACCCATCAAGGCATGGACTCCACAAAACCTCTAAAGGTGTCCTGTTGTATCTGGCACCAAGATATCAGCAGCAGGTCCTTTAAGTCTTGTAAGTTTCAAGGTTGGGCCTACATGGATTGGATTTGTTTGTCCAGTACATGCCACATATGTTTGATCGGATTGAAATCTGGAGGATTTAGAGGCCAAGTCCATGGCCTTGAACCATTTGTCATGCTTCTCAATTCATTTCTGAACAATTTTTGCAGTGTTATCCTGCTGAAAGAGGCCACTGGCATTAGGGAACACTGTTGCCATGAAGAGGTGTATTTGGTCTTAAACAATGTTTAGGTAGGTGGTATGTGTCAAAGTAACATCCACATGAATTCCAGGACCCAAGATTTTCCAGCAGCACATTGCCCAGAGCAACACACTGCCTTCACCAGCTTGCCTTCTTCCCATAGTGCATCTTGGTGCCAGTTCGTCCTGTGTAATTGACATACAAGCACCCGACCATCCACATGATTTAAAAGAAAACGTGATTCATCAGATGAGGACACCTTCTACCATTGCTTCATGGTCCAGTTTTGATGCTCACATGCTTATTGTAGAATAATATCTCCCTACTCCCCATCTGCAGTGGTGCTTGAAAGTTGATAAACCCTTTGAAATTGTCTATATTTCTGCACAAATTTGACCTAAGCCATCATCAGAGTTCTAAAAGTAGATAAAGAGAACTATTCTGCCCTTTTTAGACTGGTGCTGAGTGGAGCTAGACAGATGGCTAACAGGAATCTCCAAAAAGGCTCAGTGAAGGAGTGAAGTTTTCTGTGTTTATTCATGTCTTTTGTCTTTAGCTTGAGTTCTTTCTTTTCATTCGCTTACATGTAAAAATGTAAATACAAATCAAATAAATTTTTACAAATTATACATAAAAAATTATAAAAACACTACTGAGTTATCATCTGTTTACAAGTATGAATTGGTTTTGTAAATATCTTTAGTTATTAATATACTGTTCTCAACCAGAAATACTACACAAGAAACAAACCATTAAACTACAACTGCCAAACAAATCTAACACAAATATATAGACTAAACTCTACTACAGAGACATAACTTCTGATTTTCTACACAAGCTCAAACTATGAACATAGCTTAAGTTTCAATATTTTATGAACTTAGAGGCATTTGTTTTGCTAGGCTCAACGTAAAAGGGAGAATGTGGAAGACTATGCACACTGCAGCTCTCCTAAATGATGACTGAAAACAAAATAGAGAATGACTTGCTAAAACTACAGTGTCATACCCAAATTTCACCATAAATTAGTGCTAAATGAACCTGAATAATCAAGTTTGTATAGGAAACATAATAAGAATCAAATCAAACAAATGGGACAAAAAGATTAGACTTGGTCATTTATTTATTAAGGAAAATGATCCAGTATCACATATCTGTGAGTGGCAAAAGTATGTGAACCTTTGCATTTAGTATCTGGTGTGACCCCCTTGCGTAAAAATAACTTCAATTAAACATTTCCAGTAATTGTTTATTAGTCCTGCACATTGGCTTGGATGAAGTTTAGCCCATTGCTCTGTACAAAACAACTTCAACTCTGTTATGTTGGTGTGTTTCCTCCTATGGTCTGCTCAATTTAGGTCCTTCCACAACATTTCTTATGGATTAAGATCAGGACTTTGACTTGGCCATTCCAGAACTTTAACTTTATTCTTCTCTAACCATTTTTTGGTAGAATGACTTGTGTTCTTAGGGTTCTTGTCTTGCTTTATAACCCACGTTCTCTTGAGGTTCAGCTCATGGTCTTGATGTTTGGTCTTGATGTTTTCCTTTAGAATTTGCTGGTATAATTCTGAATTAATTGTTCCATCAATGATGACAAGTAGTCCTAGCCCAGATGCAGCAAAACAGACTCAAACCATGATACTACCACCACCATGTTTCACAGATGGGATGAGGTTTTTATGCTTGAATGTGAGTGTTTTCCTTTATCCAAACATAATGCTCTCATTTAAACCAAAATTTCTGTTTTCGTCTCATCTGTCCACAGAACATCCCAGTAGACTTCTAGCTTGTCTGGAGTCTGAACTCTTTAGAAATGGTCCTGTTACCTTTTCCAGCCTGATGAGCTTCAACAACTCTTCTTCTGAGGTCCTCAGAAATCCCGTTTGTTCATGTCATTATACACTTCCATAAATATGTGTTGTGGACCTCAGACTTTGCTAGATCCCTGTTCTTTAATTAAAACAGGTTGAACACTCACACTTTGTCATCCCATTGATTGAAAATACCTGACTCTAATTTCACCTTCAAATAATCTGCTAATCGTAAAGGTTCACATACTTTTGCCACTCACAGATATGTGATATTGGATCATTTTCCTCAATAAATAATTGACCAAGTCTAATAATTTTGTTTCATTTGTTTGATTTTGGTCTACTTTTAAGACTTGTGTGAAAATCTGATTAAGTTTTAAGGTCAAATTTATGCAGAAATATAGACAATTCCAAAGGGTTTATAAACTTTCAAGCACCACTGTATATCACCCAGTATGAGAAAAAGCTCAAAAAACACTTTTGTTGAGATTATCCCAAGCCTGCCTCACACTTCCTTGTTTCATATAAAAACCAAAGGATCATGCATGGATAATGTCTCTTAGCTACCAAATGGTAGCTTAGCATCTTACCTATTAATTAATAATGCTGTATGTGCCACTATGTGTTAGCGATGCACCTTGTGTGCATGCCTTTGATATACTGTCCATCGCCAATATGGTTGGGCAAGAGGCAGACCCACTGTCTGACTTGATGTATTTCAATTCAATTGAGTTCGGTTCAATCAAATTCAATTCAATTCAATTTTCTTTATGAAGCACTTTATACAGCACTTTCTAACAGTGGTCCCAGAACAGCTATACATAGACCTAAAATTCAGAAATTTCTTTTAAATTAATATAAATTTTATTCCTAATAAGCAAAAACTCTTTGAGATGAGGAAAGGAATAAACCTAGAGAGAAACCAGGCTCAAAAGGGACTCCATCCTCATTTGGTTGCACCAGATAGTGCATCCCTTCTGGAACTGTGTGCTATATTGTAAAACAGTACAATTGTGTAACCAGGAAATTCAATAGTTTTAACCGGAAGTCTGTTTTGTTGAAGTTGTCAGCTGTTTACTTTTGGAGACTTGACTGATGGAGCATAAAACTGTTCATGATCAGAGACCAGTAGTAGGTTATTTACCACTTTAACCAGTGCTGAATAATACATTTTATTAATGTTACTTCTATGTAGGTATTAGCATAACTGCTGTGCTACAGCTTTTTCTAGGATCTTGGCAGTAAAGGGGAGGTTTGATATTGGCCTATAATTGGCCTATAATCGACTGGGGTTAAGGTCAGTTTTTTTTTTTTTAATCAGGGGTTTGTTAACTGCTAGTTTAAAGTATTTAGGTACATAGCCAGTGCTAAGGGAAGATCTGATAATTTTTAGAGTAGTACTAGTAGTACTAGTACACAAGTTGATTATTTTGATGAGGAAATTAGTGACATTAATTCACTCTTGAAGGGCAGTAAAACTTTCAAATAGCTGCTCTAATAGTTATACTGTCATCTACATGGTTTTTTGTCAAATTGCTGTCATTGAAAAAATGCATGAAGTCATTACTGCTACATATTGATAGTGTGCATGTTTCTTCTATTAGAGTGGAGAGATACATTGATCTAGCAGCACAGAGAGCTTTTCTATAGCTCAAGAGGCTCTCCTTCCATGCTGTCTAAAATACTAATAAGTTAGTTTGATGTCATTTAATTTCCAATTTACAAGTAGTTTGTAGTAGTAGTTAGTAGCAGCATGTTTTAAAGTGTGTGTGTGTGTGTGTGTGTGTGTGTGTGTGTGTGTGTGTGTGTGTGTGTGTGATTGTGATTGTCATACTAGGGTGTTAGTTTTTTCTCTCTATTTTTCTTTTAAGTGGAGCTACATTATCCAGAGTGTAGTGAACCTTTCACTAAAGCATTCAGTCATGTGATCAAGTTCTTCGAGGACAGCAGGTGATCCAGTCAAAGCTGACAACTCTGGGAGATTACCAATACAATTATGTGCAGTAGCTTACATGAATGTACATTTGACACAGCAGTATGGAAAAGTGTGAGAGACACATTTTAAATGAGATGAGATAATGATCTGAGATAGCTTTTGAAATTTAAGTGATTATATGTGTGTACTTATTTGATGATTTTTTTCAATTTCAATTTAAACTAACAATTTCACTCTACAAAATACAGAGAGATTGGTAATTGGTTGAGGGGTATAAATGAGCCACCTTTTGTAGCTGCAGTGTAGAGCAAATGAACACTGATCCTCAAGATAAGCAAAAGCACTCCTGTGAAAAGACCTAGAATGGCAGACATGGATTGCATGAGGAAAAGCTGTCCTGAATTACTTACGGAAGTGGCTAAGCTTATCCAGAAAGCTCTAAATGCATCTTCACAGGGGTCTGCACCTGAAATAGATGTATATATGAGACATCTATCTACTTCCACCACGACTCTTAACACAGACATAACTTCAAGGTATTTTTGGAGGCGTCTCATAGCTCATGTTATGTAGCTAGCTAGGAAGGTATCTTGGGACCCAGTCTGCTTCCATATCCTATAAAAATTAGTAAATAAATGATATGATACAAAGCAAATGAATATGCTGTAACATGAACAATAGGCACAGGATAGAAAGGGCTTGCAAATCTAATGTTAGCTAGTTAGCTACATTGTTATAGTGCCTGCTATTTATCTGCTCATGCAGTATCTGTTCTCTCTCCCCAAAAGCCTATATTTGCATGTGCCTCAGCCCCCCCCCCTTTCAGTCACCTCTGCTCTCACCTGTTCCTGCACATGCACTATACCCTGAACTTTCATGCCTGCTTTTCCTGTTCGATTGCGTGGTTGTTGATATTTTTGCCTGTTTAGTGATTTTGTGATTCTGCCTTTTGGATTTGAACTTTGCCTGCTCCTTTTGGTTTTGTCGGCTTTACCAAGCTCAGTAAAGACTCGACTTTTACTCCCATCTCAGATTGTTTCTTTGGGTCCTTCCCTGAGTCTGACCCTCACCGTATGATCTGGCCATCATTGGATCCATCCAATGCCTCCACTACATCCTAGGAGCTCGTGGCTCAAGCAGCTGCCAACCGCTGTCAGCAAACTCAGCTGGACCCTGACACTATTGCTGCCGCACCAACACACCACCTTCACAAAGCCTTGCATCCTGTCAACTGTAGGCCCTTCCTGGTTCAGTGCCCTCTGGCGTTTGAACTTCAGCCCTCCTCATTCCCGACTGAGTGATCTAAAGTGGTGTATATCATTTCCCTCCCTTCTGGAAGAGCCAAATAATGGGGAACGGTTGATTGGAAGAGACAGTCACCAACTTGCTGCACAGAGGATGCCATCTCTTCTGAGCTCCAAAAGGTTTTCGCATTCCCATCATCGCTTTGGAGAAGCCATTTCTGGCTAGTGCTTTAGATGGACATCCTCTGAAGGAGGTCACCAAGTGGACAGTCCTACTTCAGTTCAGCATCTCAGTCAATCACGAAGAGCTGATCAGTTTCTATCTGATGCACTCACTGGCTCTTCCCATGGTCCTAGACCACTTATGACTCATCAAGCACAGTCCAGTATTCAAATGCATCTCTGGCACAAACACTGGATAGAGCAAGACATGTCTCGCTGACTGCCTGGGGTTGGCTCCTCCTCGCCGACATGATTCTCAACGAGATACTCAATTTCCTGATGTCTCCAAGGTTCCATCAGTTTTTCTAGACCTCAAAGACATGTTCGATAAGGCCAGAGCCATGTCGCTGCGTTCCCATTGCCCCTACAACTGCGCCATTGACCTACTACTTCACACCACCCCTTCTACAGGCCACCTGTATCACTGTCACACTGTCACTCTGGCACATGAAATGCAGACCATGGAGAATTACATCAACGAGTCTGTGGTGGCAGGCATCATCCGGCCCTCTTCACCTCCTGCTGGTTCAGGCTCTTTCTTTGTGGAAAAGAAAGACAAGACTCTTTGTCCTTGTATTGACTTTCATGAACTCAATGACATAACCATCAAGAACCACTACCATCTTCCGCTCATCTCTTCTGCCTTTGAGCTACTACAGGAAGCTACTATCTTTACTAAGCTCAACCTCCATAATGCCTATCATCTGGTCCACATCCGGGAGGGGGACAAGTGAAAGACCACTTTCAACACACCTAGCAGACACTACAAATATGTTTATGCCCTTTGGCCTCCTCAGTGCCCCAGCAGTGTTCCAGGGCCTGGTCAGTAATGAGCATCAGAACATGCTCAGCCACTTTATCTTCGTCTACTTGGATGACATCCTAATCTTTTCCAAGACTCACAGTGAACATGAGGTACCTGTCAGGGCAGTCCTCAAGAGACTATTGGAGAACAAGCTGTTCATAAAGGCTGTGAAATGTGAGTTTCATGTCCTTGAAATCACCTTTCTGGGATTCATCATCAAAGCAGGCAGCATCAGCATGGACCATGGCCAAGGTTCATAAAGCAGTCACTGACTGGCCCACCCTGACCTCCGACAAGCAGTTTCAGCGCTTTCTGTGCAATTTTTGTAGCACGTTCATCAGAAACTACAGCTCCCTAGTGGCACCTCTGACGTCCCTAACCACCTCAGCCCCCTTTCAACTGGTCCACTACTCAGTCTAAGGCATTCATGGAGCTAAAACATTGCTTCACAACTACCCCTGTCTTTTCCATGCCTGACCCAGCCCATCAGTTTGTTGTTGAAGTGGATGCTTTATTGTCTGAAGTAGGGGCCATACTCTCCCTGCACTCTGGATTTGATCAGAAGCTGCATCCTTGTGACTTCTTCTCCGACAAGCTATCTCCAGTGGAGGGCAAATATGATGTGGGGAATCGGGAGTTGCTGGCAGTTAAACTGGCCAAGTTCCCGTTCATCATATGAACGGACCATAAGAACCTAGAGTACATAAGCACAGCCAAGAGATTAAACCCCTGGCAAACCTGGTGGGTCTTATTCTTCAACCATTTAATTTCACTCTGTCCAATCGGCATGGCAGTAAGAACACCAAGCCTGATGCTCTCTCTCTCACCAGTTCTCCATGGAGGAAGATCAAGCTGAACCTAAGGGGATATTAGCTCTGCAGCTGATTGTTGGGACCCTATGGTGGAAGATCAAGGCTCATGTCAGACAAGCCCTGAATGGCATACAGGTTCCTGAGGGATGCCCCGCCAAGTACGTATATGTCCATGACCTGTTGCATTCCCAAGTTCTGCAGTGGGGACATTCGTCACACATATCATGCCACTCCAGGGTCTCTCGCAACCTGGGCCTGGCCTGGCCCCAGCAGCAGCTTACCCCAGGATGTAATTTTGGGGATCAGGGTTCACAATTCACTCCTAGATTCTGGAAGGAGTTCTGCACACTGCTAGAAGCATCCACCAGGCTTTCCTCAGGTTTTCACCACTCCAGCAGGTAGATGGATCACCAGAATCAGGATCTGGAATTTACATTGAATCACTGCCCACTCTCCCACCTCCTGTGCTAAGGAGCTAATTTGGGTTGCCCACAACCCCCTGCCCACCTTTGCTACTGACTTCTCTCTGTTCTAATGTTCCCTTGGTTACCAGTCTCTGTTATTTCCCAGTCAGAAACAAGAGACCACTGTCCATTCAGTCCAGGCCTTCATCAAGCATTGCCAACAGCCATGGTTCTGAGCATGTTCTCATCTGCTGCGTACAAGCCAAAGAAACCAAGACCCAGCCAATTGCAAATGCTCAGCAGCCCGTTCCCCATTGCCCAGGTCATCAAACCAGTAGCTGTACATCTGCATGTGTCCAGGTTCCTCAAAATTTACCTCACCTTCCACATTTCGAGGATTAAGTTGGCCATCCGGAGCCACCTACAGCCCTCCTCCAGACCCCTTCTTCTGCCTGACGTATTTGATGGAGGCCCAGCCTACCAAGTTAAGGCCCTACTTGGGTCCAGACGGTGGGGAAGGGGACTGCAATCCTTGGTGGATTGGGAAGGCTATGGTCCTGAGGCACGCTTGTGGGTCCCCTCCTGCTTTATCTTAGACCCTGAGCTTATTGCCTCCTTCCACTACAACCATCCCAAGGTGCCAGGAGGTACTCCTTGGGGAGGGGGGCTCTGTTATACTGCCTGCTGTTTCTGTTCATGCATTATCTTTTCTCTCCCCAGATCTTACACCTGCACATGCCTCAACTCCGCCTTCCAGTCACCTCTGCTCTCAACTGTTCATGTACATGCCCTGTCCCAGCCCTCTCATGCTCATCTGTTCCTCATCAGTTCTGCAGCATGAAAGCTGGCACCTCTACTCAGCTCTCCACCAGATCGTTTAGTGCCTTATCCTGAACTTTTATGCCTGCTTTTGCTGTTCAATTGCCTGGTTGGTTTTTTTTGCCTGTTTAGTGATTTTGTGATCCTACTTTGCCTGCCTCAATCTGTGTGCCCAGTCAATCAACCTTTGCTTGCCTTTTGGATTTTGTCTTTGCTTGCTCCTTTAGGTTTTGTCTCCTTTACCAAGGTGCGTAAATACTCTTGACTTCTTCTCCCATCTTGCATTGCACTTTTGGATCCTTCCCGGAGTCTGACCCTCATACTACATAATGTGAGCTATGAGACACCACCACAAATACCTTGAACAGGAGGCATGTTAAGGTTAAGAGTCATGGTAGAAGTAGATTGATGTCTCATATGTGCATCTGTTTCAGGTGC
This sequence comes from Scorpiodoras heckelii, assembly GCA_028566435.1. NCBI lineage: Eukaryota > Metazoa > Chordata > Actinopteri > Siluriformes > Doradidae > Scorpiodoras > Scorpiodoras heckelii. The sequence continues at coordinate 76,178 of JAOVVH010000026.1, read as the reverse complement.
AGACCCCAGTGAAGATGCAGCTACAAAAGACAGGTCATTCATTCTCCTCAATCAATCACCAAGCTCTCGTATTTTGAAGAGTGAAAGTGACAGTTTAAATTTCAAGGCTTATTTCATGTAATTGGTAGCATCACTGAAATAAATATAAAATAAATAAACACATATATAAGTAAAAATTACATTACTTTATTTAATTTATTCATACATTTTATGGCACATATAATTCTTTATAATCACTTTTAATTTTAATAACACGATACCATAAATTGATA
>JAOVVH010000026.1:65747-75806 GCA_028566435.1 Scorpiodoras heckelii | reverse complement strand
GGGGTGTTGTGCTTTTGGGGTTAGTGCTAGAGGGTGCTTTGGCGTGAAGTATTTCGACAGAAGGAATTTATGCTAATGTCTGACCTAATAGAGGGTTGGCTCTATTAGGTCATATTACTCTTGGGTCATCCCCAAGGTAACAACGGTTGTCAGGGCTAAATAAAACTGAAAATTGTAAATGACACTGCAGACACTGCTATTTTTTTGAAGAGCCTATTTTTCTTTTTTCATCATTTTCAGTTTATAAATTTATACTTTGCTCATCTTTTCATTTGGAATTGAATGTGCAGTGCTCACAGTGCTTTTGTGTATATGGAATTAAATGCTATTATGAGGTTGGAGCTTTTTTTATTGTTTTAAACACACTTCTATTATTTTGCACATAACTGTATGTATGTGTATGTATATAGCATTATGCAACAGCTGACTGCCTTATGGGAGGGCAGCCAGAGGCCCAGGCTGCTCCCAAGTCCAATAACCCTCCCACCACTTGATCTCGGGGATTCTCAGGTGGCCCAGAGAGGTACACCAGGGAGCCAGAACACTGTTGGGGCTTCCTACTCCAGTGCTCGGTGGTGTTCCATGGTCTCCCTCCTCACTGGCCATGCCCTGGCTTGGGCCATGGCCCTATGAGAGACCCAGGCCCCTGAATGCACCAGCCAGTAGGCCTTTGCAGAAGCCCTAAAGCAGACATTCTATCATCCCTGAGGAGGGCAAGATCTGTCACCTGGCCTCCTCGAGCTGATGGGTTCTCGTCCAGTGGCAGATTACATCATCCACTTCTGGACCCTGAGAGTGGGTGGAATGAGAAAGCTTTGGCAGCGATTTTTCAGAGGGAGCTCAATAACAAACTTAAAGGATGAGCTTGGCTCGTAACTCGTAACTCTGCGACCAGTTCTTGGTGTACTGATGCCAGCCCCACATGCTCTGTGGCTGAGGATGCTCCGGCTGAGCCTATTCAGCTTGGGATTGCTGAGGTGGAGCCCTCCAAGAAAGCACTCTGAGCCTCCGTGGAAGTCGGGAAGTGTAAGGGTCGGGACCGATCGGGGAAATTGGGCCAAGGTCTAGGCGAGACCTCCCCATCTGGTTTCTCTCTCCCTGGCCTTGTTGGCTAGGGAGGTAAGTTCAAGTTAAACTCTTATCTATAGAGTCTGGCCCGTCAGTTGGGGCTGGGCCTTGAAAAGTTGCCTCAGCCCCTTAGTTTTATGTACCATCGATGGGTGGGTCTTAGGCCACGGTCTTGGGGGTGTACTGTAAGGGGGCTCAGCGTACCATGTTCTGACGCCACAGAGCCACAGTGGCTTGGTGCTTACACTGGGAGGACTACAACTCCCAGCAACCCTAGTGCCAATCAGGGCTGATGAGAGACACCTGCTTGCTGTCTACTTAAACCTGGTTCTGTGTGGTGCCTTTCATTGCACCTATAGTTCGCTTCGGCATGAGGTATTTCGAGGGAAAGAATTTAACACTTGTTGCTAGTTGTGTCTTATACCTTTGATAACTACACAAGGGGGCTTCAGGTAGGTTACTGCAGATCTTCTGAGAACAGCTGACAATTATGTTTGTCTTATAATTGTATTTAAGTTATTTCTTTTATTAATTTACATTTAGTAGCTTCATAAAATAGGTTCAGTGTTTGTCCCTTTGTGATAAAGGAAATAATGTTGGTATTCCTGTGTGTTTATGAAGGTTCTCTCACTCTCTTATTATGGGGCCATCTGGAATGCACCCTACAGGAATCCCACACCCTGCTATAGTGCCCTCTTCAGGCAGGCAAGAGCATGACCAGTTTGACATGTAGGTGTAAAACAAAACTTTAAAGGTTCATTATTCAACATAAGGCCTCTAGCTCTAGGTGAAGTAGCCTACATAACATTGGAACATTTTTTTTAACTCTTTGACCTCACTTTTCATTCCACCTCAGAATCTACCATAGATTCCAGAAGATTTCATTTTGAATTAACATTACCACTTCACTTTCAAGCAAAAAAGTAGGCTGTTCATTGAGCTGTCTTACTTTATTATTTAGATATAGATGATAAACTATATTTATTTATTGTCTAATCATTTTACCCGATTGCTCTTCCTGGACAGCAGTGTTTTTGCCAGTGCAGGCAGTACATTGACTCCTGGTGTTAGCATATTACTCTGGTTTTGCACACTAGGCCATTCATCTGCTTGAAGATTTGTAATTTAGACTTGTAATTTATACCACTATAAATATGTGAAATTCTTTGAGCTGCCATGTGTTTTTGAGCTGACCAAAACTACTGGTGTTGGCTAGTAAGCATCACTAAAATTTTTAATCATGTTTACATAATTTTTGCTAGTAAGAAATAAAAATGACTACTGTACCATTAAGAAAACTGCAGATACGGAATTTTAATGTGCAGAAAGTATTACAAGTTCATAACTGGCTAACATTTATTTAAAAAAAACACTGTTATAAATGTTTCATAATTACAATCATACAGTCTTTAATTACATCAAATAATGTGGGATTTCTACAGCATTGGAAAGATATTGAAATGTTTAACAGAAGAAATGTTGTTTTCCTTCTGTATTGCAGTAAGCCTCATTCTGAGTCAAAGAGGGAGAGAGAGCCTAAGAAGCCAGTCATCAAGAAGCCTCTGAATGCCTTTATGCTCTATATGAAAGAGATGAGGGCAAAAGTCATTGCAGAATGCACCTTGAAGGAGAGTGCAGCTATTAATCAGATACTGGGCCGCAGGGTGAGGGTTTTACAAACAGATAGTGTTGAATAATTAATTATACTAATGTGCTTAAATATAGGGATACTGTGTTGATTGAGTTGTATTGCAGTTTATTTTTAGACAATATTTTGTCAAATACTTGTCAAATGGTTTTTAAGTAGTTTCTTCTACAAAACGCTGGTTTCAAAATTAACACCACCACCACTATTCTTATTTGATGAAGAATCCCCTGGGGAGAATACAAACAGTAACCCAAAGTATCTGAACACATGGTGAAACAATAGCTCAGCAGTTTTGAAGGCTGTGGGTAGCTTAGTCAGTGGTATCAGCTGGAGTTAATCCATGATCACCAGGATTGCCATCTTTCCTTAGGAGACTGGTAGGAAGACTAGTGTTGCAGCACTGGCAGATATACTAATTTTCCTGTGGGTAATATGCATGGGACCTTGCCCTGGGCATAAACTGTACATAATGATATTAACTGGTGTATGTCTTTGAGCATGAGTTTTACCTGTAAACTGGGTAAGAACAAGAATTTTTCCATTGAGATATGTTTTAGGAGACTGAAGATAATTGGCTTGGTCAGTGCACCCACAAAACAAGATTCAACATTTAATTTCCTCAATTACATTTTGGGTAGAATATGGAACATGCAAGAAAGGGAGTGAGCTTTACAATTTTTGAACTGGGAGAAAGGGAGCTGCTGAAATTAAATCTGGTAGAAAAGAAAGTCAGTTATGCTTAGACTGACTTGAGATGTTTGGTCGTTCACATTTCTTGCCCTTGACATATAAGTGATTGTCCAGTAGTTGGAGTTTGATGTGGTTAACATGGGTTTCTTGGGAAGGTGAATAAATCAAAATATATTCAATATATTGTCACTGTTGTTCAGGAACCTTGTATTTCCATATCACCCACTACATTAAAAGCACTGACAGGTGAAGTGAATAACATTGCATCACTGTCAGGTGGAAACCTTGTATCCTCATGTCAGCCATAACATTCAAACCACTGACAGGTGATGTGGGTAACATTGATTATCTTGTCACAATGGCACCTGTCAGTGGTTGTAATGTTATGGCTGATATTGAAATATGAAGTTTCCACCTGACAGAGACAATATACAATCATGAATTACACCTATGTATGGTGTTGATCAGACACTGACACACAAGAGCCTTTGCATTATTCATAGTGTCAGAAGTGGTGCTATAGGCTATTTTCCACTTATGATCATGTCTGATGCGGATGAGACTATAGGCAATGCTCAGGTCCAGGTTGGTGAAAACTTTAGCTTCTCTAAGTTGTTTGATGGCAGATGGGACTAGTGGTAGTGGGTAGTAGCATTTAATGGTGATTTGATTGAATCCTCGATAATCTAAACAAGTCCTGAGACCACCTCCTCCTTTATCCACAAAGAAAAATCTGGCTGATGCTGGTGATATGGATCATCAAATATACCTGTACAAGGGCTTTGGAGATACAGTTATGTGCAAAATAATAGCCATGTGTTTAAAACAACTGAGAAAAAGCTCAATCCCGAAAACCATTATGCTTGCACCTCCATGTTTTACAATCTTCACAGTGTACTGTGGCTTGAATTCAGTGTTTATGGGTCATCTCACAAACTGTCTGTGCCCTTTAGACCCAATAAGAACAATCTTGCTCTCATCTGTCCATAGAATGCTGCGCCACTTCTCTTTAGGTCAGTCAACCTGTTCAACACTTCTTTTTTTCATCAGTGGTACTTTATGAGGGTTTCTTTCAAATTGTTTGGCTTCATGTAGGCGTCTTCTGATTGTTGCAGTACTCACAGGTAACTGAAGATCTTCTTTGATTTCCCAGGAGCTGACCATTGGATGCTTCTTTGCCATTCTTGTTATTCTATGATCTATGTGGATGGTAGAATTTCTTTTCCTACCTCGTGTTTCAGGTTTTGTTTGCCATATTAAAGCATTTGCAATCATTTTAGCTGAGCAGTCAATTATTTTCTGCACTTCTTTAAATGTTTTCCCCTCTCCAATCAATGTCTTGATCAAAGTTCTTTCTCCTTTGGTGCAATGTCTGGTACAACCCATTTTACTCACTGAGCAAGGACTAAAACCAGCAGGTACAACATTTGCTGCCCCCCTTCTTTAAATAAGGGCCATAATTGACACCAGTTTCTTCACAAAATTAATGACCTCACTAATTGAACTCCACACTGCTATTAATTTGAACATTCCTCTTTCATTAAATGAGTCAATTACACCCAATTAGCAGCGTGAATGTCATGACTGTTGATTCTGTTGGTTGCCCATTACTCAGCTACACCTACTCATGAATTTTTTGTAGTGCTCTCACGCGATAAAATTTTTTAATCGTGCAATTAATTTTTTTAATCACGGTTTTAAGGCACATTTTAATTTGTGCTATACATACAGGTCGGCATTGTAGGACCATTGAAAATGTTGCCGTTTGTCACTGGTCTGTTTTAACAAAAACGATGATTGAATGTTGCCTCATTTTTCACTTCACTTTATTGCTAAAAGTGAAATATTAAAGATGATTGATGTCTTTTCAGTTTTTTTATTTAAAGGGATCTGCACAGTGTGTAGGGAGCGAGGGAACATGTGTATATCACTTGGCCATAAGTTCTGGTGTGCTGCTGGTACGTGAATGGCTGATTCAATTTTACCTCAGAGACCCTCCCCGGCAATGGAAGGGAAGGAGTTTGTGTATGTGTTATGCAGATCTGTTGCCTTTGTTGTCTCCGTCGCTCATTAAACTGATGTAACATACAAAAATATAGCAAACCCAAAAAGAGCTACAACTTCTTCATTCTCCATTATTTATTTTTATTAATGATAGCTAACAAGGTAAATCTGAGCACTGTGCATGAGAAGAGACAACCAAAAATACATTACAAAGTTAAAATACAGTTCATAGACCTTTCATCACATTTATTTTAAAAGTGCCTACAACATATAAAATGAGTCTGAACAGTGCTGTTTAATTTATCATAATAAATACAGCCGAGTGCTGTAATGACGGCATGATCTGGAGGCTGTCCGCTGTTGATGACACTGCACTTTTTTTAAAATCGCAATTAACTCTTTAATGCATTAACATGTTCCTTAACGCATTAAAGAGTTAATCACGATAAAAAAAAATTAACGCCACTAAAAAATTTTATGCTGTCTACTAATTGATTAGATTACACAATCCAGTGGCTCCGTCAGTAAACACAAACATTCCGAAATTGACAGTTACATTACTTGTTTTAGGCTGCATTCTGATCGCAAGTGTTCCTAAGCTGTATCCCTGCTCCCTACACACTGCACAGGGTACAGAATCCCAAGGGCCCTTCATAGGGAACTCGGTCACTAAAATGGCTCTATTTGGACATCGTGCAATGTCATCAACAGCAGACAGCCTTCTGGATCATGCCGTTATTACAGCACTCGACTGTATTTAGTATGATAAACAGCATTTTGACAGCACTAATTTTTCCCATGTAGTATTATCTTTAAAATCAGTAATTAAACACATTAATGATATTACACTGCTATTATTTCGCACATAACTGTATATGCCTACATGGCTTGGTTTCCTGTGGTGGAGACAGGATATTTGCAATTTTGATTTGACATGGTGCCAGACATGGGCTCACTCGTATTAACAATGCTGAGGTAGATCATTGGCTTTTACTTTGCAGAACACTTCATGATAGTTCCAGTACTCCCAAGGAATTGTTACTTGGCATGAGGAGTCAGGGCTTTCTATGGAAATGAAAGATGGAATGGCACACAAAGATGGAATTTGAGACACTGTCGTAGCCAACTGAGGATTTCTGTCTCTGCCCAGAATATGTGGGGATAATATGTTTGCACCCAGGGGAAGCAGAGGACAGTGGGATTCTTCTATGTGATTGTCACCCAAAGGCAAATGGTCTCATGATGGAGAGCACTGACCAGGACCTGAAGAGGTTTGATGCAGTGTATTTTTGATCCTCCTTCTATGGGGCCACGATCTAGAGCCTGAATATGAAGTGGATTGAAGATAGAGCCTGTGCTTTTCCACAGTGGTTGATTTTAAATTTTCAGAATTTGGTAGATTTTCCAGCTGCATTGGAGTTAATCTGAGCTGTAAAGATAAAAACACATTCTGAGTGCCTTTCACTAAATAGGAATCAAGAATGCTTGAGGGATACTTATTTATAGGTATTCGCCATGGGTGAGTGCTGCTTGGTGGGACATTGGAATGGATGCACAGAGAATCTTGGAGTAGGTCATCCCCGCAATATAAGCATAGTCTAGCTAAACTTCATCATTTGTCACTCAGTGAGCCTTGGCATTACTGTAGGTTGTGTTGAGTGCAGGTTCATTTCTGCCTGTGGGGAGAGTTATGAACTCCAAGGAGTGCTCAGTGACCCAGTATGATTGCCATTTTTCACTGATAGTTGTTCTCCGATCTCTTTTAACTTCAGGCTAAGTTAATCTTGGCAGTCATACTGGATCAAATATATGGTGAAATAATTCAATGAATTGGTCATATGAATCAGAATCACATGCCCAGGTTGCCCAGTTCAGTGCTTTGTCCATGAGTTGATTCATAAATTGGGCCACTTTCATTGTTCAGACACTTCTCCTTCTCAAAGAAGTACAGAGACCACTGAAGCAGAAACCTTATGCACTGATGTGGGTTACTGATATACTTGTCAGGGCGAGCAATGAGAGGAGGAGCCAGGGAAAATGTTGCCACTATATTTGTTCATGGTGGTGTTGGTGTGGTTCCTGCTGCCTCCATTTTTCAGCAGAGTATTCTGTGATGTGGCAGAGACGGCAATAGTTGCAGGAAATGTTTTACAATAAGAAGGGACTGGCGAACACAAAGCAAAGTCCAAATTTTTTTCATTTCTGAAAATAAAGAATAAAATAATACTCTGTAAATAATAAAAAAATATAAGTATACTGATTTGGATTAATATATTTTTTATTTCTTTTCTTTCAGTTACAAACCTTACAATGTGTATGTGTTTTGCAGTGGCATGCTTTGACTCGTGAGGAACAGGCTAAGTACTATGAGCTTGCCAGGAAAGAGCGGCAGCTTCACATGCAGCTTTACCCCAGCTGGTCTGCCCGAGACAACTATGTGAGTGCTATGTTCTCTTTGACAAACACATACACACAGACATAGGCAGACAGACAGATAGACACATTCACAAGAATATCTATACTTTTCAAACTTTTCAAACAGTCATTATAATACGTGACTTCCTCCATTCATTCAGCAGTAATTATAAATAATAACAGAAACAGATACAGAAATAAAATAGTCAAGCTGATAGTTTGTTTACACATGACAGATTATTAAGATTATATTAATGATGTTTTAACAATTCTAAAGTGAATATTTCATTTTGTGTTTAATAGACACTTCTATCTACAGCACAGAAAAACCCCAAAAATAGTGTACATGTTTCTTGTGATAAAACATTTATTTTCAATCAGCCATTATAATAAATATCTCAATTCATTCAACAGTAACTACAGACAATAACAAAAGCACATTAACCTACGTGCTTTTTTTTATCAACACCAGCAGCGAAACACAGTTCACTGGAATGAATGGCACACCTAGTGCGTATTACGTCATCCATTGTGAGAATGGAAAGGAGCACCGCGATTAGCGCAGTCCATTGTCACCCGCGGCCTGATTGGCCCACATCCATTCTCACAATGGACAACGACCCCCACGATTGGCTGAGGACAACACACGCTCCCGCCTACTTAAGCCGTCAATAAACTTCCAGGTCACAAGACCTGGAAAATCGAGAAACAAGTTTTCCGGACAATGGGTGTTTTTTTTTATTTCCGATTTTTAATATCTAATTGTAAAATGGGTGGTTTTTCAATTTTCGATTTTGTACTTTTTAAACAGAAAACAGAAAACGGGTGTTTTTTCGATTTTCGATTTTGTACTTTTAAACGGAAATCGGGTGGTTTTTCGATTTTCAATTTCCTATTTCAAAACAAAAATCCGTTGTTCGCCAAGTACACGGATTGGGAGTGCCAGACTCATATAGTGTATGAAAGCTTCTCCCCCTCCCCCATCATCTGTTCCCCTCATCCCCTTAAATTCAATTCTGCCCCTCCCCCACACCTGCAGCATGTGTGTATCTGTTAAAGACACAGAGGCCTCTCTAATCTACCTGTTATAAACCTGGTTTTCCACGCTCCAAACAAATGCTCATAACTCAAAAATCGTTCCATCTATCGTTTAACCGAATACATCGTTTGAGAGAGGACCCCTTGGTGAAAATGGTGTGGATTCCAAAGAAAGTGTCTGAGATATGACAGTTCAAACACAGATGACAAATCAGGAAAGTTGTTTGTGAAGTCCTGAAATTTAACATTAGAGTCAATGGAGACTTTTCGGTGCCTAGTGCCAGACAGAAGCTCATAACTTAACAACAAAATTGTTAAACAATGAGATATTTTGGTGTTTCAGAGAGGGGAAATATCTCTACATTTTAAAGTTTAAATGGACTTTCTAGGTGAAAGTTTAAGGATTTTACAGCAATTTGTTTAGAGAAAATCAGATTTATGCTGAAATGAGTAAACTGAGGGGCTTGAGAGAAAATCTCATAAATCTCACCCTTCAATCAAACTCCAATAACTCTCAGAGTTTTTAATCTATCACAAAACCGAATAAACCGTGAGAGAGAGGACACCTTGCTAATCGCTGTGATATATTTGTGGATTGTCCAGAAAATGACTGATTTATGACAAGTTAAACAGACATGAAAAATTAGAAATGACTTCTCAGATTTTTCCAAATTTAACATGGGAGTGAATGGGACCTTTTCAGGTGCTTAGTGCCAAACAAATCCTCATATCTCTGGAAAACTGTTATAAATTAAATCTCTACATTCTAAAATTTAAATGGAGTTTCTAGGTGAAAGTTTGAGGATTTTACAGGAGTTTGTTCAGAGAAAATCTGAATTATGCCATTTCTGCCTCCCACTCTATGCGATGACATCACGCACTCTAGGCTGAGCCCATTGATTTGAATGGAGAGAGAGAGAACCCCAGTCAAGCAGATGAGAGCATTTTTTCTCTGAAAAACAAGTGTAGCGGATGAATGGATGAACATTTCTGCAAGCCTTATACAAGCAATCGATTCCCGATCGAAGCCGATCGTTTGAGAGTTCGTCCCGTGTCGATATCTGGAAGCTGCTCGAAACGATACAAGGACAAAATTCGGGTGGAATAATAATAATAATAACTAGAGAGGTGCATTTCCTGAAGAAAATGCGAGTGTGATTGCAGTGAAGTAGGTACACACTATTCACAGTTAACCT
>JAOVVH010000026.1:34452-47051 GCA_028566435.1 Scorpiodoras heckelii | reverse complement strand
TGTCTTCTTCAATTTAAGCCCTGAATGATGACTGTGCAGTGTGTACAACTTTAGAAATATAGTGTTTTATTACAGTAGTGCAAATCATTTGATTTTATTAAACATCTGCACTGCAGCAACAAAGATTCTGCGCAAACTTCCCTGTATCTCTGAGGAAAGTGACATTTATATGCCAACTGTCCTACTGACAGCATCCATTAGCACAGTGGCCTTTAACATTTGAGGAAAGACTCTAGATTCCATTCTAAATCTCCCACAAATCCTCAAGCCACCATACCAGGGACTTGGAAACTACCTAGATGAACTAAGACCTTAGCTCTGCAAAGCCAAGATAATCATTATTAATGAGACCTCTATGGTCTCAGTATCTCTCTCTGCTGGAAACCTCAAAGGAAGCAAGAAACCATTTGGAGGAATGTGTTTTAGCAGTCGGGGACTTTTACCATTTGCCACCTCCTGGCAAAGGTAAATCTCTCTGTGTGTTTGAGGATCATGTGGTGGATTTCTGGCAAGATCTGTTTCACATGATCACAATGACAGAGTTCATGTGTCAGAAAGAGGATGTTGCATTTGCAGAGCTCCTGAATAGGATCAGGATAAAGCAGAAGGGAGAGGCTTTATCTGAAGCAGTTGAGCTTTCTTTACACAGGCCGTGAAGAAACCTGAACGTTGTCCCAAAGATGTTCTCCATGTATTTGCTACAAACAAAGAAGTGGACCTGTATAATGCAATAATGATGCCTGCCTATATACTGAACTGGAAAACGTTGATGCCCATGTCTACAGAAAAGATCCCCAAACAGAAAGGATGGAAGACAAGCTACACCATTTGCTGGTTGTAAACAAGACTTCCCAGATACACTACAAGTTGCTGAGGGGGCTCGTGTCATGCTGATCAGAAACGTCGATGTGGAAGATGGCTCATTCAGAAAAATCATCAGAATTGTTCACCAGGTTCAGCATGGCAAAGAAGTTGTTAACTTGCTTGTTGTTGAGCTTGACAACTCAATGCAGGGAAGAGTCATAACAAAAAGATATCTGGAGGACCAAATAACTTGGTTTACATAGAAAGAATGGAGGAGCTGATGAGTAAAAAGGCCATGGTTCGTCACCAGTTCCCCATGAAACTTGCCTTTGCATGCACAGTGGACAAGGTACAAGGCATGACAACTGCTTCTGCAGTGATTTCACTCTGCTGTATCTCTGAACCTGGAATGGCTTATGTTGCTTCCAGTGAGACTACCTCACTCCATGGACTATACCATAATTGACTTCAATATGGATACAATCTACTCCGATCCAGAAATCATGAACTCTCTGGAAAACATGCAAAAAGGCAGCTTTTGGCAATGCTATGCCACTCCTTCACTGTCTTCCAAAAGTTAGTGCTTAACACTCATTCATCACAACACAGAAGGACTGTCGACCCACACTGATGATGTGAAGAATCATGAAATGCACCATGCCGATATTCTGTGCTTGACTGAAACTCACCTCTCAGGTCACACTGTCCCGGACAATATGCAGTTTGAAAACTACCACCTGTACAAACGAAACAGACATGTGTCATATCTAAACCAATCTTATTTGTCCAATTGAAAGGGTGGTTTAGTTGCCATATATGTAAGGACTCATATCCTTACATACACAGCGTGACTGACCTGAAGTTCCTGGTGCTAAAAGTTAAGGCCCCGGTTCCAGCACTAATTGCAGTGGTATACAGACCTCCTGATCTCTCACCGCCCAATTATTGTCTGTGGAGACTTTGAAGAAGATCTTTTGGATAAAAGCAAGAAGCCAATTTTGGAGTGTTTTGTGTCCAGAAGTTATGCACAGTTGATTACTTCTGCCACGACAGAGAAGAACAACTTGCTGGACCATGTGTTCATTTCCTGTCCAGAACACTGTGCTCATTCAGGTGTACTACATTCTTAATACAGTTATCATTATTCAGTCTTTTGTATTATAAAGTAATTTGTTTACATTATAGAGTTATGTGTATACATTATTAGTGTGATATTGTTATCCAAAAGTATTATTAGTGTGATTGCAGTAGGAAATCACACTATTGTTATCTGAAAGTATTATTATTATTATTATTATTCTCGTTATTATTCTTTCCGTTTTTGTCTGTGAATAGTTTCGAGCAGCTTTCAGATATCGACATGGGACGAACTCCCAAACGATCGGCTTCAATTGGGAATAGACCGCTTGTATAAGGCTTGCAGAAATGATCATTCGTTCATCCGCTACACTCGTTTTTCGGAGGAAAAACGCTCCCTTCCGCTTGAATGGGGTTTCTCTCTCTCTCTATTCATTTCAATGGGCTCAGCCTAGAGTGTGTGATGTCATTGCACTGAGTGAGAGGCAGAAATGGCATAAATCAGATTTTCTCTGAACAAACTCCTGTAAAATCCTTATACTTTCACCTACAAACTCCATTTAAATTTTAAAATGTAGAGATACTTCCCCTCTTCAAGTTTCTCTTTAATTCATAACAGTTTTCCAGAGATATGAGGACTTGTTCGGCACTAGGCATCTGAAAATGCCCCATTCACTTCCATGTTAAATTTGGAAAAATCTGAGCAGGCAATTTCAAAGTTTTCATGTCTGTTTAACTCTTCAAAAATCAGTAATTTTCTGGTCGATCCACAAATATTTTAGATCACAATGATCAGCAAGGTGTCCTCTCTCTCATGGTTTATTCAGTTTTGTTATAGATTGAAGGGTGAGATTCATGACATTTTCTCAAATGCCAACAGTTGACTATTATTTCAGCATAAATCAGATTTTCTCTGAACAAATTGCTGTAAATTCCTTAAACTTTCACCTAGAAAGTCCATTTAAATTTTAAAATGTAGAAATATTTCCCATCTATGAACCCTCAAAATATCTCGTTGTTTGACCATTTTTTTTCTTGAGTTATGAGCTTCTGTCCGGCACTATGCACCGAAAACTGTCCATTCACTCCAATATTAATTTTAAAGACTTCAGAAGTGGCTTTCCTCAGTTTTCATTTGTATTCAAACTGTCATAAATCAAACACTTTCTTTTCAATCCACACCATTTTACACCACCATCATCAGCAACGGGTCCTCTCTCAAACGATGTTAAATGATAGATGGAAAAGTTTTTGAGTTAAGAGCATTTGTTTTGAGGGTGCAAAACCAGCTTTTATAACATGCAGACAGTGTCTGTAGTAGAGCTGTAATCGGGCCTGAACAGTCAAGCCCGACCTGACTCACTGTTTTAAAAGCTCGAACCCGTTTACAGCCCGATATTAGGCTATTCAGATGTCATTGGCTCATCATTCAATCCAACCCGAGCCCATGTAAACTGACAGAAATTAAGCCCGAACCCGACGGGACCCGATGGCTAAGATCTTCAGCTCTAGTCTGTAGTGACCAGGCCTCTGTGTCTCTCTCTCACACACATACACACGCTGCACGTGTGGGGGAGGGGGATGAATTTAATTGAGGGGGATGGGGTTTACAAATTATGTGGAAAAAGTACTGGCACCCCAACTACGTGCTTACACACACAATCATGTATCTTATCAACATGACCAGGCCTCTGTATCTGTATGTAAGGAATTGGCACCCCCACTACCTATCTATCTATCTATCTGATCAAATGTATTCACACCCCCACTACCTATCTTCCTATCTATTTATCTATATATCCATCTATATATCTATCAATCTATCTGATCAAGTGTATTGACACCCCCACTACCTATCTATCTATCTATCTATCTATCTATCTATCTATCTATCTATCAGATGAAATGTATTGGCACCCCCTCATTATATGCTTACACACACATTCACCTTTCTGATCAAATGTATTGGCACCACCGTATAATACGCTTACACACACACACACACACACCTGTCTGATCAAATGTATTGGCACCCCCTCATTATACGCTTACACACACACACACACACACACACACCAGTCTGAACAGATGTATTGGCACCCCTTCATTATACACACACACACACCAGTCTGTTCAGATGTATTGGCACCCACTCATTATACACTTACAAACACACTCACCTGTCTGCTCAAATATATTGGCACCCCAATTATATGCTTACTAGCTAAAGCATTGGCACACCAACTATATGCTTTCAAAATCATGTGTCTGAACAAAACTGTTGGCCGCTGACTTTAAACACACATACTCACGTCTCTCCATGTGTATGAGAAAAAGTATTGGCACCCAACTATATCTGCTTCACTGCAATCACACTTGCATTTTCTTCAGGAAATGCACCTCTCTAGTTATTATTATTCCACCCTTTTTTTTTGTCCGGATTTCAACTGCTGCAACTTTCAGAATGTCGACACCATTCACCCTCTCCCACGTCCGGCCCATTGAGTAATGATGTGCTTGTATATAGCTAAGGGATCTGCGCACTCATTCATGTGAAACAACCGTTTTCATCCCCTTTTTTTGGTCCCATTCATTTCGATGGGACTTTTTGGAAAAGCACATTGATCTGTACTTCTGCTTGACTGAAAGCTTTCATACACAATATGACCAGTCTGAGCAAATGTATTTACACTCTCACTGACTATATGCTTACAAACAATCACCTGTCTGATCAAATGTATTGGCACCCCAATTATATGCATACTAGCAAAAGTATCGTCACCCCAACTATGTGGTTTCACACACAATCATGTGTTTGATCAAAACTACTGGTCTCCCTCTGTCTTTACGTACACATACTCATGTCCGAACAAAAGTATTGGCACCCCAACTATGTTCTTACGCAAAAGTATTCAGCCCACCACACCAATTACTTGCTAATCTTCTGATTTACACTTAGCGAATTCTCCCACTGCTTTGCTGCAATCACACTCGCATTTTCTTCAGGAGATGCACCTCTCTAGTTCAAATTGTAACTGCCACTGATGTCACATTAGGGCTCCTGCCATATTCACAATGTCCTGGGAGCCCCAACAGCCTGCCTGAGCAAAAGTATTTGCACCCCACCAAATGCATGAATACACCTGCATAAACACACACACACAAACACACATACAATAAACATACACAATCATAAACACACACACAAAACAGACACATTTAAAGACACACACAAAAGCACAAAACACACTCCCATACAACAGCACAAAATAGACATATACGCAGACACACTTGCAGCACTTTTTAAGCACTATGTATTTCCTTCAGGAAATGCAAATCTAGTTTTATTTGTTAGGCAAACAAATAGCACTTGAAGACTTATTCTTATGCATTTATATAGTGGTCCATTTTCATAATGTCTTGAATAATTTCGCATTTAATTAGACATACGCATGGCATTTAATGCACCAAGATTTCCTCTGACTCTAAATACTTTCAGAATATTATGAACTGTAGATGGTGAAAGACCTAAATTATTTGTAATCTTGCGCTGAGAAACATTGTATTTGAACTGAATGGCAATTCTCTCATGACGTTTTAAGTGGTGAACCATGATCCATCTTTGCTTTCAAAGACTAAGCCTTCTGTGGATGCTCCTTGTACACTCAATCTTGATGAGTATATCACCTGTTACCAGTTAAACTGCTAATTGTGAAACCTTCCAGTCTTATTTTGCCTGTCACAACTTTTTGAGCGTGTTGCAGCCATCAATTTCTAAATTTGTTTATAATTAACAAATTGAATGAAGTTCATCATTGAAAACTCCTTTTGTCCATTAAAGTTTTAAGTGAATTAACAAATTACAGATTTCAGTTTTTATTGCATTTTTACAAAGTTAGAAAACATACAAGGTTTCCATCTAAGGGATAAATAAAATGAAAGTTTTCATGGCTTGGCCTACAGCCTAAATTGGCAAACACACAAAAGAACTAATAAATAGGATAAGTCTAATTTCTCTTACCTGAGCTTCCTCTTCCTCTGTGAAGTCATTTTTAATATTGAACGTCTTCCTGATTTCTTCTGGGGTTTTACCTTTAATCATATTTGCAACTGTTTTGCAGGTGACATCTAGCAATCCTTTGATGTCCAAATAATTTGCCGCCTGAAGAAGGGAGGCAAAATGCAAGTAAGGGGAAGAGTGAAAGATGAACCTATTATAAACCGAAGCAAATGGAACCTACTCTTAATCATGCCATGTGTAACGATTCTTGCATCCTGCTTTAGGACCCAAGACAACCTTGCCTACTGTTTACTCCTAATTATTTTTTCTACAGGACATAGCGACAATCATGTCTGCAGAAATAATCATCTCTTAGGGCGCGATTCCCCCATGTCAAAAAATTTTGCAAGTGAAAAAACACTTTTAAGCCTACACATATTCTCCCCATGAATGTTATAATTTACATGCCATGAAGGCAGTTACACACATCAGGCAGAGCAACCTCAAAATCGTTGTGTTTCTTATGTATTCATTCATAACTTTATTTAGGTGATATTCTGCCCTTGACTTACATGCTAAGCCCATTCTGTGGGTTGTACCCAGGGAGGGAAATCAGCACCCACAGGTAAATTTATGAAGTGATGAACTTATAAAGTTGATCAACCTACAAGCCATAGTGGTGGGTTAGCAATTTGGACAGGAGAGACCGAGGACATTCAGAGAATGTTGAATTTAGTAATACAGCTAACCTTTTGGGGGTAGCAATACATCTGTGCTGCCACTAGTCTGCCACAAATGGCATTAATATAGAAAAAGAACTGAACAGAAACGTGGCAGTACATCGCCGGTGTAAAGCACGTGAACTCTATAGTTAAGAAGTGTTTGATAAATAATATAATATTTAATTACTTACAAAATGAGTAACAAAACTCCTTGAACACATTAAGAAGACACAAAAAGTAATAAATACATCTACATTATTGTTCAAAACTGAAGTACAGGGTGTATATAAAGCTATGTACTTATGTAATATTTGTAGATGTTATGAAAACAGATTTTATATCTTTAAAATACTATTCATGCGCTTTCAAACAAAAACGTCTTTGTAATTTATCTTTTTCTTTCTTCTAACTACAGCTGTTTGTTTAGAGGATGACAAAAACAAAGTGACCTGCTGCAGTGCTCTAAAATTCTGTTGGGGTATAAAGAGTTAAGTGTTAAATTATATTCTTAATCTCAACATTGGTTTTTAATGTAACTTAATGTTTAAAATGTAACTCATGTCTGAGATTGTTCAATGGTATACAATAATTCATTTAGTTTGGGAATAGCAGTGCTTTTTGGCTGGTGAAGGATGGTAGGAGGAGGTTATATTGAAAAAGAATAGCAGCCTATTTACTGAGAGGAAAAAAGGAACAAATGAAAGTGAACTAGTTCATTTTTGGAGCTGTGAACTTAGTTAAAAATATTTTAAATGAACTATGAATGTGAACTAGTTCATTTTCATTAGTATGAAAAGAACATTGAACTAGTTCATTTTCAGTATGAACTAGTACAACACTGTTGTACACAGTGTAAGTTAGCCAAATGTAATTTTGCTCATCCGAAAGTTTAGACAGCACAGTTCATATGAAGATCAGATGAAACTATCTAATGATTTTTTTAACCACAAGTAAGACTTTGAAATAAACAATTTCCATGCGATTGTATTGTTGTTGATTTTTTTTAAAAACCAAGACAAATGTTACATGAAAGTATGATTGCAAAATGGTGGCTGGTAAAAAATATAAGTGGCTGGTAGAATTTTTCTTAAAATGCAGCAGGATTTTTTACCATGTAGTGCCTCTTGACTTCCAATATGATACAACTAGTGTTGTGCAATTTAATTTCCAACACTGATCATATTGCAAGTCAAGAGGCACTACATGGCAAAACATCATACTGCATTTTAAGTCAGCTGGTTTAACAGGTGTGAGCAGATTCTTATATGTGGCTCATTAATGGCAAAATAATTTACGTGTATGTGTGTCTGTGATTTCAGAGACCATTTGGCCCTGAGAGAGCTAAGCAATGCAGAGTCGTGGGTGAGCATGTGTGTGTGCACGCGCCTAGAAACAAATAAAAATTTTACATCATACAGTATCATGAACAAATCTGATAAATAATTAGTACAAAACAAAAATCAAGAGTATAATAAATATGCATAGAATGAAAACAGTAGTACGTTCCAGCCACAGTAATCTCCAGCAATCCTTACTGTATTTTTTTCTGTCTGGTTTATGGCTTGAATGCATTTCAGTGGCATTCACATGTTAATTGCCAAAGTCCACATTCCATATTCTCCAAACAGCCAAAATACGTTAGGGTGTGACTCAACCTACTTCTATTTTAAATAAATGACTCTTGCATGAGCCTGCCTTCATTTAGATGTTGTGTGCTGTGGGCACTGAAGCAGGTAGGGGAGAATACGCATAACTGAAATGTACATAATCAGCAGCACACAAAAAGAGGACTTGCAAGCAAATGGGAGAACTGCACCCTAAATGCATTTGTTAAAGCTCTTAAAAGACACAATAAAACAGACCAGAATGAGCTCAAACAGTGTGCCCTGGTCCACTTTGAGGAACTCCTGATCCCACACAGGGATGTCATCCGTCCTTTTTTCTTTGTTCTCGTCATCCTCAGGGGGTGGGGGATCATCTTTGTGATGCGTGCACCACTGAATTACCTGTGTGTTTATACACACAAACACATACACACAAATTCAGGAGTATCAATATCAGTTCTGTAAGCCCCAAGAGTTCAATGTTACACATAACTTAAATTTTATTAGCATGCTCATATACACAAAGATATGTGCACAGCTGAAACCTGATGTTATTTGGTTATAATCCGTCTGAAGAATCTATCCATCTCACCGAAGAATTTTATTTGCAATCAGACACTAGCTAAAATAGTATGAACTTATTATGAATTACCTTTTTGAGTGCTGTGAAAACAAATTTGCCCTCTCATTTTTGGCTAATTTACCACATTTAAAGATTTCATCCAAATAATTTTAATAAGATAAAGACACAAGAGTAAGCACAAAATGCATCATTTAAATAAGTGTTCTATTTATTGAAGAGAAAAATGTATTCAAAACCTTTATCACAAAATGTGAAAGTTAAGTGCCCCCTTAAACCTAATAACTGGTTGTGCTACCCTTAGTGGTAACCACCACAATAACTTGTGATAACTGGCAATGAGTCTTTTACAATCGCTGTGAAGGAATTATGACCCCATGTTAATTTGGCTACATTGGAGGGTTTTTGAGCATGAATGGTGGTTTAAGATCTTGCCACAGCATTTCAACTCTATTCAAGTCACAACTCATGCGTCTCTTTTTTGAAGCCAACCTCTGGATATGCCGCTGAACACGTGGACTTCTCTGGTCAACCCTGGCGAGGCCTGTTCTGGGTGGAACCCATCCTGGAAAACCACTGTATGACCTTTCAGGGTGTCAGCAATCTTCTTATAGCCTAGGCCATCTTTGTGGAGAGCAACAACTCTATTTCCCATATCCTCAGAGTTCTCTTTGCCATGAGATACCATGCTGAATATCCAATGGCCAGTATGAGAGAATTGTACACTAAGCACCAGATTTAACAGCCCTGCTCCCCATTCACACCTGGAACCTTGTAACTGTAACGAGTCACATGACACCAGGGAGGGACAATGACACAACTGGGCACAATTTGGACATGTTCATTGTGGGGTGTACTCACTTGTGTTGCCAGCTATTTAGAAATTAATGGCTGTGTGTCGAGTTATTTTCAGAAGACAGTAAATCTATACTGCTATACAAACTGTACACTGACTACTCCAAGTTATATCTAAATTTCATTTCTATAGTCTAAGTGTTTAAGTCCAGGCCGGAAACATGTTTGTTTAGTCAAGCCTTATGTCAGAAGCGTTTTTTTTCCTTAGGTAAAGGCACAGGTCAGCAGGGGTCGTAGACATAGAATGTTTTGGTAAAATGGGATATTTGTATGCTGCCCATCCCGACTCTTGCATGTTCACTTAGGTTTGTTGACCGTGGAGTGGCTGGATACTTTTTTGTCCTAGGGTGCCCTCATGTCTGTGTTACCTTCTGGCTCTCCCTAGCTGTCAGAGACAGTCTTGCCAGATTACCTGCTTGCACTCTGCATGCAATGTACACATTATGTGAAAAGCTCAATAATATAATACTCTCTGTTCTTTTTCTCCCCACTGAACACAACAGTGACACCTGAATCCTTCTGCTCTCTGGACTTGCCAAATCCACCCTGACACCCTAGTTCTGTTTGGAGTTCTCATCAATTGTAAATTACTCACGGAATCTGAGGATGGCCCCATATGGGCAGCCTAAAGTTCACTATGACGGACTGCAAAGATACACTTAAAAACCACGAATTGACTTTGGACTGCAACCAATATAAACAGCTTTCCTCTGATGACTAGGACTGCAATTGCCATGAAGAATTTTACACTCCATCAGCAAAGTCTCCATTAGTGAATAGTTGATAACTTCAACAAGAGACTTTTTGTTTAAATTTTAATGAATTTCCTTGTTACACAATAGCACTTTTTTACTATATACCACACAATTATAGAAGGGATTATTTATTAATGCATTCTCTGGTGTCACCTAAATGAAGACGGTTCCCTTTTGAGACTGGTTCTTCTCAAGGTTTTCTGGTTACTATCAATTCCTCGTCATCTCAGATAGTCCTTTTCGACCAACGTGGAACAGGTTCTTGAACAGGTTCTGTTCGGGATTCTTGGAACACTGGAGCTATCTAGTGAACTGGCCTGCATTTCAACCAACTTTGAGTGGAACCATTGTAATTGAGGACATGTAATGCACAGCAGACAAACAGTAGTAGCGGGATTGCGGATTACGTACATGATTTTGTTCCGTTATTAGAAAGACTTATTTTTATTAAAAAACAACACACAGAAAAACAGGGATCAACTAGCAATGATAAGAAGTAGAAGATGACTGTTTCGTGCAATGTGAATGGTATGAAAGATGTTTTTATATAGCCTAAACGAGTGTAAAGGAAACTGAGTCAGCAAATAAGTTTCTTAATTTGTCATATTACATATAAAACAAAGCATGGGGGGAAAGCTCTGCTTTATCAGAACCAGGATTAATATTTATATAAATGTAAAAATCAAGTACGGAGATTATGTCTCTGTAAAGCTGCTTATGCTTAATGTTATATATCATTGTTAAAATAAAATTTTATTGAATTGAAATGGAAGTGCATTCATTTTCAATTTAGAGCATTAAGGGTTCCATCTGGAACATATTTATTGTGATGATCAGCATACGTAGTAATAATGAGCAAAACAAGCTGCAAAGTGGGGTACTTAACCTTTTTGAGGATGGCTGCATTCACATTTGGAAGAGGGACAGGATCATCATCCCCTTCATCATCCATGCCCAAATCTATTGGACAAAGCCATACTAAGTTAAAAACACAGCAGACAAATATCCCCTACACAATTCAGATAGTCACACAACATATAAACCACATCTACATAACTGA
Organism: Scorpiodoras heckelii; assembly: GCA_028566435.1. Lineage (NCBI taxonomy): Eukaryota > Metazoa > Chordata > Actinopteri > Siluriformes > Doradidae > Scorpiodoras > Scorpiodoras heckelii. Next base: position 35,594 of record JAOVVH010000026.1, on the reverse strand, counting down.
CTAGAATTAAAACAGCCAACAGTGGTGTGGTAACAACAAACTGTGTAACTTACCTTCCAACATTGTCTTTATAGTCACAGATTGCTTGGCGATTTCAACATCCACTTCAAACATCTCTCCGTCAGAGCTTTGAAGCTTAATTGTTGGCATCTATGAAAAATTATTATCTTACAATTAATATATAAATTACAATCACAACAGGTACTGATACGGATTATTTTTTTATACTAAACTTTGAAACCAATGTAGAGAAGTAAGGCTGCTTAAACATGTTAAACATAAGTTAATTATATAATTATATTACAATTATGAAATAAAAATGAAGTCAGACTATGCACCTGGTACTCGTGTTAGCATTTATTAAAAATGCTTTGAAAAATTGTACTTCCATTTGGTTCATTTCTATGTGAATACTAGGGATGTCCCGATCAAGTTTTTTTTGTTCCAATCCAATTTATTAATTTTGTTCCCGATCCGATACCAATTTTCAAACCGATACTTCTATTTTCTAGATATTGTCTTGATAAGACCTAGATAATACTGTGCACACTTCAAGTACATTACAGTTATTAAAATTAATCCAATGTATATATTTCACAACTGAATAGCTCTGCAGTGCTTTAGGAAAAAATTGCCTGTATCCAAGTAGGGTTGCAACAGTACGAGATTTTCACGGTATGATAACAGTCTCTGAAAATATCGCGGTATCACGGTTATCGCAGTATTTCACACAAGTTTTTTTAGTGCTGCCACGTGATAAATTTTTTAAATCGCGTGTTAATTACAGGTTTTAACGCACATTTTGATTTGTGTTGTACGTGCAGGACGGCATTGTAGGAACATTGAAAATGCTGATGCCGTTTATCACTGGTCTATTTTAAGCGAAACGACTGCTGAATGTTGCCTCATTATTCACTTGAATTTATTTGATAAAAGTGACATATTAAAGATGATTGACGTCTTTTCGTTTTTTTAAAATAAAAAATAGTTTTTGTCTTTTGTTCATCTGATATACTGATTAGAGTCTTATTTAATTAAAGGCATCAATTCTCCTGTTAGAGAAATGCGGCACGTTACAACCGAAGAATAAAGTTACATTCCAACCAAAACATACATTAAAAAGTTCAAATACATCACCCACA
>JAOVVH010000026.1:13674-24067 GCA_028566435.1 Scorpiodoras heckelii | reverse complement strand
GTTATGAAAAATCTAAGAAATAACTTTTGGGGGGCTGAGCTCATGATGCTCTGATTCAAATTTCATGATAACTCGACAATTTAAAAAAAAAATTTCTCCATGGCCAACATGCTGTTAGGTAGCTCACATATTCATTATATGTTGAAATGCAACTCTCAGCACCTCCCAAGGAAGTTATCATGAAATTTGGATCAGAGCATCATGAGCTCAGCCCCCCAAAAGTTATTTCTTAGATTTTTCATAACTGTGATGTTTCATCCATGATCTGCAAAATGAACTTCATGGCTAAGGATGCCGTTCTCCCATTTGCTCGCAAGTACTTTTTTGTGTAAAGGCAGGCTCATAAAAGAGGCATGATTTATTCAAAAAGTAGACTGAGTCACAACCTTGTGTATTTTGGCTGTCAAGAAAATGGGACTTTCACATTTACAATGTGAATGTCATTGAAATCCATTTAAACCTTAAACCAGACTTTGCTTTTGAACTGCAAAGGAAGAGTTATATTATGAATTGCCTCAAAGGAAAGCACATGTTTCTATATATGACATAACCCCAAAATCAAGTAAATATACAAAACAACACATTTGTGTCTAAAGACACAGATCTGTATATAAAGACGTTTGACATGGAAATTCATTCGTAAAAATGCACTAATGAGAAGAGAAAGTTTAACAAAATGCATATTTCACTGTCCACGCTAGAACCGATGCTGAGTAATATTAATAATGCATTAGTAATGACTTATAGTGCTCAGCATAAATGAGTGCATCCCCACAGATTTCTCAGAAAACCTTTAGTTTTCTTTCAGCATCAACATTTTCTATGGCATATTATAGTACAAAATACTCCCACAAATGTGGGGCACTGATTGCAAACAAGATTTGTTAGTTTGCACTAAAGACAAAAGAAATTTTCCTAACAAATTAATTCAAGACCATGTTGCAAAAATTAGCATAACCCAGTGAAAGTCTTAGGAGCAAAGTTAAATTTTACACTACAATATTCAAATTAACAAGAATTCAACCAGAGGTGAGAATAATTATTCATTAAACAGGTGCCAAGCAGTATTCCATTCTATTAAGGGCATTGCTTAATAAAGAAAACCCCTTCCGATTTCATGCTGTCAGCAATGGCACACATGAAAGAGAAATGTCACAAGACCTGAGATAGAAAATAATTTCTTTACACAAGAAAGGTGAAGGCTACAAGAAGATCAGCAAAGCTTTACTTATCAATCAGAATACTGTAGCAAAAGTGATACAAAAATTTAACAAAACTGGAGTGGCAGCCATCTCAGAGAGATGTCCACGGAAGTTAACACATACACAGGAGCATCTTCTGATGAGAAGGGTTGAAGAAAATTGCCCGGCAAGTTCACTGCAGCTAGCTAAAAAACTAGAAAGACTGGGGTGACTGTTTCCTGTGACACAATACAGTGTACACTGCAGAGGAATGACATGCATGGATGTCATCCATGAAGGAAGCCTTCATGAAGACATAGGGCTCAGGTTCAAGTACAAGTTCAAGTACAAATGACTCACATTTGTGAACAGAAAATAAAGCTAGAATGTTGGGTAGAATGGTAGAAGGTAGAATGTTGACAACGTTGGGTAGAACGCAAACCCAATTTCAGGGACTAGGAACTGCTTATAACATTTGAACTGGTTAACTTTCAGTCATGATTTCTCTTGATTCTTTATAACATGTCAAGAGTTTGACTTTTCAAATCTGAATTCCTGATCTGCCAAACAGGTTTTGTTTAAATTCAATAAAATATATCTAAAGGTTTTCTGGCTTCTTCTCTTACAAATTCTGTACTGTCATCATGAACTTGAGATAGTTACATTGCCAAAAAGGAAATTAGGGTGTTTCTTAGTTGGTTTTATATATTAACATTACACTTGTCCCATATACAGTATTTAGCAACAAGATGCAACTTACCAGTGCATTCTTTCTTTTAAAGAATGTACAGAAAATTTTTGCTATCACACTGATCTCTATAAAATTGTGCACAAGCCTAATTTTATGGCACTATTTACCATTTTGATCCCCTCCCCTCTACACAAGGCCTCATGTCTATTTTGCTGAAGAACAGACATATCGAATGGAGTAACAAAGTCTTGTATTCCATCCCAGTTTTCAATATTATCCATCAGGCTGTTGGTATATGCAGGCTGAAGTACAGTCTTCAAATTTAAATCATCTGTGGAGGAATCAGATACTTTATTACAGATACGTTTTATACAGATACTGTATTTACTTTACAAAGGAATTATGACAATTTTTAGAAATAAATATTTAAATAATTAACATGAAAAAATAATTAAATAAAATATAAAAAAAATAGTTTTTTTTTTTATTTGACTTATGAAAAGCATGTTAGTGTTAAGAAACAAAGTCTGACTACTTGCAAGTATGTAAAGGAGAGTTTTTGTCTCATGTTTTTTGCCTAATTAAATTGAAAATATGATAGCTTTCTAAATTTTTGCAGAGAATTAAAATACACGTATATTGCAAAAAAATCACAAGAGTTACCATAGGGCAGTAATAACTCTGTTACTCCATGAGCTAACTGAATAGAGGTAAGAAGAGTCAGAACTTTCTGTTTGGTCACCACTGCTTCTGCTCCCTCATGGAGCTTCCTCAACATCTCCTGAATCCAGAGAATGGCACACTGGAACTGTTGATTCTGGTGCGCAATCACTGCAATGTGGTAACACTCATCTGGGTTCAGGGCAGATTGAGTTTCAAACCCTTAAAATAACACAGAATAATATAAAAGTGTTTATGAAATTGTATTTGTATTAAAAACCAGTCAAACTGGTAAACGTGTGGCAGCGGGTGGGTGATCGGGCGGGATCTGGCAACAGGGGACGGAGCCAGGAGTGGCAGAAAACGTGAGCACCTGCACCTGCTTCTTATTTCCCAGGCTTAAGTGTCATTTGTCTTTCCCCCTCTCTCTCTCTCTCTGTGTGTGTGTGTGTGTGTGTGTGTGTGTGTGTGTGTGTGTGTGTGTGTGTGTGTTTGGGTTGTTTGTGTGTGTAGTGAGGGATGGATTAAATGGGAGCGGAGAAGAGTGGACAAGTGTGTTTGGAAGTGACTGGGGGCCTACTCCCCCCTCCCTCTGGGAATTCCCTGTTGGGGATTTTCCTCAACAGTAGACGCGTGAAGAGACGCTCCGTCATGCCTTTGTCCAAGTGAGAATAATTAATTGTCAACAGGTTCTCCCCGACGCTGCACTCTCCTACCCTTACTTTGTGATTATTAAAGATAGACTGTATAGAGTGATGCAGGACACTCGCACATAGGAAGTTACCACCCAGCTTTTGGTGCCTAAGAGCCGTATGGAAATGTTATTATAGGCGGCCTATGGCGGGATATTTAGGCCAGGATTATTATCCACTTTTCCATCTCATGGCCCTCATTGGCTGGGCATTCATGGGGATGTTCGCAGGGGGTGTGTGACATGTCCCAAATGTCAGCTAGTGAATCCTCTGGCCACCCCAAAAGCACCATTGTTCCCATTTCCATTAATCAAGGTCCCATTTGAGAGAATTGGAATGGACCTTGTCGGGTCAGTATGCGGCTACCACTTTGTGCTAGTCCTTGTGGACTACACAACACGATACGCAGAAGCAGTGCTGCTTCGCAACATCTCAGCATGCAGTGTTGCGACAGCAGTCTTCAGCGTGATCTCCTGGGTCCTGACAGATCAGGGCACCACCTTTATGTCACTCACAATTCACAAGCTGTATGAATTACTGGGGTTTAATTTAATAGAACCCTGAAAAACATGATTCGGAAGTCCCTGTTATTTGCAGTCCATCAGGGGGTTTAGGTGATGTGGGGTTATGCTACATTTACTACGTCAACCTCCTAAAGCCATGGAGGGAGGCCGAATCAGCGGCTTTGGCCATGGTGGCTCCTGAGAGGGATGAGCTGGGACCGGAACTAAATTTTAAATTGGCAAAAGAGTTTATTCTGGTACCGATTGACAGCCATCTCTTCTCCTCCCAGGCCACTAATGTTGCACAGATTCAAGGGGAATTCTCCGATGTGTTCTGCCCGGGCACACTGACCTCATAGAACACCACATTGAGATGGGTAGTGGTTCGTAGACACCCCTATCGTCTCCCTGAACATAAAATACAGGGAGGAACTCAAGGCCATGCTCGATATGGGGGTAATCGAGGAATCCCACAGTGAGTGGAACAGCCCTGTTGTCTTAGTTCCCAAGTCAGACGGGTCGGTCCGCTTCTGTGGGGATTTTTGTAAAGTCAACACGGTGTCTAAATTCGATGCATATCCCATGCCTCGCATTGACGGACTGTTCGACTGGTTAGGCCCAGCTCATTTTTATTTGACACTGGACCTAACCAAGGGATATTGACAGATCCCTTGACTCCCATGTTCCTTAAAAAAATGGCATTCTCCACACTGTTCAGCTTACACCAATTTGTGACACTGCCCTTCAGGTTCTTCTGAGCTCTGGCTATGTTTCCATATAAGTGTCCATATAGCATATAAGCCATTCAACATCTCCAGGCTGCCCTGAAATTTCTGAGGTGTGCAGGGCTCACCTTTAACCCAAAGAATTGTACAATTGGGCAGGTGGAGGTAAAGTATCTGGGTTTCCACCTGGGTCATGGGCAGGTGCGGACCCAAATTAATAAAACTGTGACGATTGTGGCCTGCCCAGGACCAAGAAGGAGGTGAGACAGTTCTTATGGCTGGCTGGCTATTATAGCCGCTTTATACCTAGCTATACGGATGTCACCAGCTCTCTGAATGATCTCACTAAAAAGGGAGAACCAGGTGTGGTCTAGTGGATGGAGCAGTGCCAACAGGCTTTTAACCAGGTAAAAGCAGCAGTTTGTGGGGGCCTCTTTTGCAGTCTCCTGACTTCTCTCACCCCTTTCTGTTGCAGACAGATGCATTGGACAGTTGGCTGGCGGCCATTTTGTCCCAGATGGTGGAGGGGAGGAGTGCCCCATGCTGTACATCAGCCGGAAGCTCTTGAACTGGGAGTGTAAGTACAGCACGGTTGACAATACGGTTGCCTGGCCATTAAGTGGGTGGTCCTCACCCTCCGCTACTACCTGCTGGGGAAGCCCTTCACCCTCTGTTTGGATCATGCCCTGCTCCAATGGCCCACCACATGAAAGATGCCAGCACCCGGGTCACCCTTTGGTATTTAGCCCTCTGGCTTTTTAAGTTTGAAGTGATCCACAGACCGGGTGCACAGATGGCTGTAGCCTCCTCTCCTGCTGGGTGGGGCTTACACCGGACGGCTTACACTGGACGGCTCCTTGGCCTGAGTGTCGCGGTGGGGGTTTGTAGCAGCAGGTGTGTGATCGGGTGGGATCTGGCAACAGTACATGGAGCCAGGAGCGGTAGAAAAGGTGAGCACCCACACCTGTTCCTTATTTCCCAGGCCTAATTGTTGTTTGTCTATCTCCCACTGTGTGTTTGTGTGTGTGTTTGTGTGTGTGTATGTAGTGAGCAAGGGGATTAAAGGGGAGCAGAGGAGAGTGCGTGAGACAGCTGTGATGAGAGAGGGCAGAGACACGGAGGTGTGTGTGTTTGAAAGTGACTGTGCTGAAAAATCAACTGTTTTGTGTTTAAAAATAAATCCCCTTTTTTTTGGTTTGAGTTCTCCCAACCTGTCTCGTGTTCCCTTTTTTATTACATTTAGTAAAAGAATAAATAATGTAAAGTAGTAGGTGCATTCCCTGAAGAAATATGTAATGATGAAACTCACCATTCATGTCCTTTGGATCTAGCCTGTAGAGGGCCTGCAGTCTAATGATGGCAACCGCTATGCCATCCAAATTATTTTCATTGGGAAGCAGCTGAGATTTGGACATTAGCCTGTCAAAATCTGTACATATTAAATGAGAAAAATAACCATAATGTGTTACAATGATAATAGAAATTCATAACATGCAGTATATCAGCATATAGATGTGATAATACATTAAGACATCTATGTAGGTGATGTTTCCCTATTCTGGTACTAAATAAATATTAGCCTATTTATTAGCACTTATGCAGCAACAACAACTGTCAATTAGAATCTCTATCATTTCTTTTTTTAATTCACAGAAATATATTTAAGAAATATACTAAAATACTTTTGCTATTAGTATTAATCAGAGAAAAAAATAACAGTGCAAGAACTCTACAACCCAGGAAGGGCAAGTGCTCAGTGGCTTATTTATTTGGTGCTTTCCAAAAATCACTGTCATTATTCCATACTGTGATAAGGACAAAGGCAGGCAGAAAAGAACAAAGCCGTTCCATAATCATAACATGGGTAAACAGGCAAGAGTCTAAACCAGAGGCAGATGGTGATGATGGCATCCTCAGAGGAATCAGGAGACAGTGAAGCAATGGCAACATGTGGCATCAATATTCACTACAGAGCCAGTAATAGGCAGAATGACAACAACATCTTCTGCACCACAGTTCTCTTGGGGTGACACTACTAGTACCAGAGGAGCTGGACACGCAGTGCCAGTGTCAGTGGGTGGATCTTAGGAAGCTGTCGGCTGTGCTCACAAGCAGCTCAACCATCACCATCACAAGCTGCCCACCCGCCAACCAGTTCCCCGAGCATGGGCAGAAAAACCAGCACTGCTCTGGGGAGCTTCATGGTAACATTCACCTTTGCAATGCTTATGCGAGGCTGAGGAATGCAGATGCTGTGTGCGGCTGTGCTGCGGCTATTGTAAAGTCTGCTCCCGCTGAACTGAATGTGTTGAAGCTAGAGGAGTTGCGTGAGGAACAGAGAAAAGCAAAGTCTTTGTGGACTACGCAACGTGATACCCAGAAGCAGTGCCGCTTCACAACATCTCAGCATGCAGTGTTGCAACAGCACTCTTCAGCGTGATCTCCCAGGTTGGGATCCCGCAAGAGATCCTGACAGATCAGGGTGGTGACCTTTATGTGATGCACAATTCACAAGCTGTATGAATAACTGGGGATTAAATCTATTCGTACCAGCATTTACCATCCACAAACAGACGGGCTGGTCTAGCAATTTAATAGAACCCTGAAAAATATGATTCAGAAGTCCCTGTTATTTGCAGTTCAACAGGTCCCCCAAGCCTCCACGGGGTTTTCTCCATTTTAACTCCTCTACGGTCCTAGACCTCGCGGCATCCTCAATGTCATGAGGGAAAATTGGGAGTAGGGACCTTCTAACAGCAAAAATGAAATTCAGTACATTCTTGACCTGAGAGCAAAACTCCACACATTGGGGGCTCTAACACAGGAGAATTTGCTCCAGGCTCAAGAATGACAGTGCTGGTTGTATAATGGGTACTCAGCTACGTAGTTTCACACTGGGAAATAAAGTGCTCGTCTTACTGCCCACATCAAGCTCCAAATTGTGCGCAAAGTGGCAAAGGCCATTTGAGGTCAAAGAGCGAGTCAGGGACGTTGACTATGAGGTAGTGCGCACCGAAGGAGGGGGGTTTGGGGGGCTGGTTGGGGAGGGTCATGCCAAATTTACTACGTTAACCTCCTAAAGCCATGCAGGGAGGCCGAATCAGCGGCTTTGGCCACGGTGGTTCCCGAGAGGGATGAGCTGGGACCAGAACTAAATTTTAAATTGGCAAAAGAGTTTATTCTGGTCCCAATTGACAGCCACCTCTTCTCCTCCCAGGCCACTAATGTTGCACAGATTCAAGGGGAATTCTATGATGTGTTCTGCCCGGGCACACTGACCTCATAGAACACCACATTGAGATGGGTAGTGGTTCGTAGATGCCCCTATCATCTCCTTGAACATAAAATACAGGTGCTCAGGGAGGAACTCAAGGCCATGCTCGATATGGGGGTAATCAAGGAATCCCACAGTGAGTGGAGCAGCCCCGTTGTTTTAGTTCCCACATCAGACGGGTCGGTCCGCTTATGTGTGGATTTTTGTAAAGTCAACACAGTGTCTAAATTCGATGCGTATCCCATGCCTCGCATTGAGGGACTGTTCGACTGGTTAGGCGCAGCTCATTTTTATTCGACATTGGACCTAACCAAGGGATATTGGCAGATCCCCTTGGGAGATGTCCCATGAAAAAATGGTGTTCTCCACACTGTTCAGCTTACACCAATTTGTGACGCTTCCCTTCAGGTTATTCAGGGCTCCGTCTATGTTTCAGCAGTTGATGGACAGGGTGCTTCATCCATATACCCTATATGCCATTTAACATCTATTGTAAAGTCTGCTCCCACTGAACTGAATGTGTTGGGGATAGAGGAATTGCGTGAGTAACAGAAAAATGCAAAGAAAATCAGCTCCCTGGAGGCCCCAGGTCACAAATTACAGGACTTAAAAGATCTGCTGCTAATCTGTTGGTATCAGGTACCTCAGAGCTCTCTTGGTGGCACAAGGGATATGTACACAATATTAGGCAGGTGGTTTTAATGTTATTCCTGATTGGTGTATATACTGTACATACATACATACAGTGGTGCTTGAAAGTTTGTAAACCCTTTGGAATTGTCTATAAGTCTGCATAAATTTGACCTAGTACATAAAGTAGATAAATAGAACCAAATCAAACAAATATGACAAAAATATTAAACTTGGTCAATTATGTGTTTAGAAAAATTATCCAATATCACTTATCTGTGAGTGGCAAAAATATATGAACCTTTAGGATTAGCAGATAATTTGAAGCTGAAATTAGAGTCAGGTGTTTTCAATCATTGGGATGACAATCAGGTGTGACTGGGCAACCTATTTTATTTAAAGAACAGGGATCCCGCAAAGTCTGATCTTCACAACATGTTTGTGGAAATGTATAATGGCACAAACAAAGGAGATTTCTGAATACCTCAGAAGAAGAGTTGTTGACACTCATCATGCTAGAAAATTTACAAAACCACCTGAGTCCAGAGTTTGGGCACCAATCGAAATTCAAGACCATTATTCCCCTGCCCAGGAGTGGTCGACCAACAAAAATTGGTCACCAAGAGGAAGGCATGTAATAGTCTGTGAGGTCACAAAGAAACCCAAGGTAACTTCTAAGTGAAGTTCTTGCTCACATTAGCTAATTTTAATATTCTAGTCCACTATCAGGAGAACACTGAACAACAATTGTGTGCATGGCAGGGTTGCAAGGAAAAAGCCACCGCTCTCCAAAATGAACATTGCTGTCTACCTATAGTTTGATAAAGATCACATAGACAAGCCAGAAGGCTATTGGAACAATGTTTTGTGGACAGATGAGACAAAAATTTTTTAGAAATTTTTGGTTTAAATGAGAAGCATATTGTTTGGCGAAAGGAAAACACTGCATTCCAGCATAAAAACCTCATCCCAGCTGTGAAAAATTGTGGGTGTAGTATCATGGTTTGGGCCTGTTTTGCTGGATCTGGGCCAGGATAGCTTGCCATCATTGATGGAACAATGATTTCAGAATTATACCAGCAAATTCTAAAGGAAAATGTCAGGACATCTGTCTATGAGCTGAATCTCAAGAGAATGTGGGTCAGGCTGCAAGACAACGACCCTAAGCACACACGTCATTCTACCAAAGAATGGTTAACAATTACCGGAAACATTTAGTTGCAGTTATTGCTGCACAAGGGGGTCACACCAGATACTAATGTAAAGGTTCACATACTTTTGCCACTCACAGATATGTGAAATTAGTTCATTTTCCTCAATAAATAAATGACCAAGTCTAATATTTTTGTCTCATTTGTTTGATTCGGTTCTCTTTATCTACTTTTAGGAACTGTGTGAAAGTCTGATGAAGTTTTAGGTAAAATTTATGCAGAAATATAGACCAAAGGATTCTCACACACACACACACACACACACACACACACACACACACACATTAAATTACATATTTATGTAATTTATATATATGTATGTGCTGTCACGCGATAAATTTTTTAATTTGCGTTAACTGCACGATTTACTTTTTTAATCGCACATTACTCGCTGTTTTAACGCACACTTTGATTTGTGTTGTACATGCAGGTCAGCATCATAGGGCATTGAAAATGTTGATGCCATTTATCACTGGTCTATTTTAAAAGAAACAACTGTTGAATGTTGCCTCATTATTCACTTGACTTTGTTTGATTTAAACGTGAAATATTAAAGATAATTGACATCCGAAGATGTTTTGTTCATCTGATATACCTGATGATGTTGCATGGCATTTCAAATAGAGCCGTTTTAGTGACAGAGTTCCCTATGAAGTGTGCTTGGGATTCTGTACCCTGTTTAGTGTATAGGGATACAGATTAGGGACACTTGCGATTGGAATGCAGCCTAATACGAGTCAAATACGTGTTGACTGCGGTGCTGCTGGTTTGCATAATTTAACAAATTTTTAATGTGTTAATTTTTTTAATCGCAATTAATTCTTTC
>JAOVVH010000026.1:0-13574 GCA_028566435.1 Scorpiodoras heckelii | reverse complement strand
TGTGTGTGTGTGTGTGTGTGTGTGTGTGTGTGTGTGTGTGTGTGTGTGTGTGTGTGTGTGTGCGCGCGTGCGTGCACGTGTGTGTAGTGAGTGAAGGATTAAAAGCGAGGTGGAGGAGAGTGCCAGGGTTCAGAGAGAGCCAGAGAGAGCAAGAGCATTCGCGAGAGCAGCAGATGCAGCGCTGAGTTTAAAAGTCTGAAAAGCCGGTCTTTTTTGTTTAAAGAGCAAAAATAAAGCTTGTTTAGTTCTCCAGTCAGTCTCCCAACTCTGCCATTGGTCACAACAAACAAGAAAGATCCATGGAGGCCCCAGCTCACAACTTACAGGACTTGGGGAATACAAGTACCTGGGTATACACTTGGACAACAAATTGGATGGAACTGTAACACCAAGACTGTGGACAAGTAAGACCAGAATTTCCTGTACTTCCAGAGGACGCTGAGGTCCTTTGGTGTGTGCATTAAGCTCCTGTGGACATTCTAACAGTCTGTTTTTGCAAGTGTTATATTCTATGCAGTTGTGCACTGGGGCAACAGCATTAACAAGAGTGTTCTGAACAAACTTATCAGGAATACTGGCTCTGTTCTTAAGCTGAACTCTCTGAAGGTTGTGCCAGATCAAAGGACTGTTCACAAGCAATATCTCAGACCCGCTGTATACTACACCTTTTTACCAGGTGTTATAAGGGACATCGGCCCATTAACTGCAGTATGGAGACTGGTTAGTCTCCATACTGCAGATACTGGGCCGATGTCCTGCTGTCTGAACTCCTCAACTCTGCTGAATCACAATTCATCAGTATATATTGATTGTTGTTAATACACACAGGGTGATATAATCTGCTACTGCAATGATACTTTCACTATGCAGTTTATTGACACTGCAAATACTGCTGCTTCTCCTGGTTATATTTATACTCATTTGGCTTTAATCTACTTCATTCCATTTAGTGCAATACCTCAAGTAAATACAACAAATCTGTCTTATATGCTTATGTAAATATAAATATTAGCTTATGTAAATAAAGCTAATACATATAGTTTTATTTCTATTCTTGTATATTCTACTTTAATTCATGTCTATTCTTATATCTGTCTAATATATGTAAGTGTATTTGTAAATATGTCTTGCAACTCTAATGCTTCAATTTCCTTCAGGATTAATAAAGATATCTATCTATCTATCTATCTATCTATCTATCTATCTATCAGTACAGTCCCTGCAGTATGGATTCCAGTTGTGCTGAGTTCTGCACTCAGGTCCTCACAGATATGGATGTCCAGGAACATGTTGTTCCTCACTCTCTCCACCTCCAATTCAGTTCATGAAGAAACTGTCATATTGTCTGCAAAGTTATTATTGGTGTAACCTGTATATCTTTAGAATCATGGCTACCCATGATTGGGTAAACTGCAAAAACAATGGAGTAAACAATGACTGGCAAAGAAACAAAACAATACAAAGCATATGACACTGTAAACACAATGAATCACTTAAGGGTAGAATTAATATTAATCTGTGCATGAACAGTCATGCACAGATTGAGGCAATTCATGAAAACATGCACAGTTTATGGAGTTTCTGCACTTTTCCTATTTGCATGGCAAGCAGATCTGAGCTCCAGTACTACAGTGTGATGAAAATGTGTTCTCATACAATCTTTCTGAAATCCAACAATTCAATGTGTTAAATCATGTTGATACAAATAACCTCATCCAAGGACCACTTTAACTGTAAAATATATTCCACAAACCCCCTTAGTACAGATGTTTTCAAGCACTGTAAAAAAAATCATTATAAAAAGGTAATCTATCTGAAAATGTCTGTAAAAAAACAGTAATTATCTGTAACATAAGCTGCAAATAAAAACTGTAAAAAAAAAAAAAAAAAAAAGGTAATTTTCTGGCAGCCAGGGCACCCGTAAACGCTATGTGGTGATCTCACACATTTCTCTTCCATCTAATCATTTGTGGGATTTGAACCGGTGCTGTCCTACACACAAAATTGCTGCCTTATCCAATCACACCATTTCATAGCTATTGTGCGTATTCTTAAAAGTGCTATAAATCTAAGATTGTTTTACATATTACCGCTACAAAAAACTTTAAATTGTATATTACAAAAGCCCAAATTTAAATTAACTGTCAGAGTTAATTTAGTAAGTGTTGCAAAATACAGTAATTATTTAAATATACTAATAAACTGTCAAAATAAAAGCATTTTATTCTGTTAAATGTAGGTTAACTGCACTCTTATATCATGTAAATTACAGAAAATGCAGCTATTTGTTTCAATAAAAAATACTGTATTATTACAGTTAGTTTTGTTAAGTCTCATCTAAAAGCTGTTAAAAACAGATATTTATTGTATTCCATTTATACAGATTTTTTTGTTAAATCACATGACATATTAATAAACAGTTTATTCTTGTAACTGTAATATAATTTACTGTCATTTTGAAATGCAAGAGGAAAACTGTAAAGTTTACTGTTGAAAGTTTTTTTTACAGCGTGGACATTATCCAACTGTTCAACAATTATTCATTATTCCCATTCTATTTAAGATAACAATATTATTATAATAAATGGGAATATTTTGTTAATTGAAACCATGTGGATTTTTATTGTTGAACTTTCCATTTGCAGTACAGTGTTCCTTTTAGGAAGAAACTAGGAAGAAATCTTAACAGCAATAAGCCTGTCAAAATTGCTAAGGCTCATTTACAGCTATAGAAGATTATTAGTCTATTTATGAAGCATTATGCATTTATGGAAATCTTACCCTTGGAGACATTCATCTTTGTGATTCTCTCAATGGCTGTGCCCACATTTCTTAGCTGTTTTACAAATTTGTACGCGGTGAGAGGGTTGCTGATGAATTTTTCCGGTTCTTTAGAGGTATTGTCAAAGATACTGTCAAGACCTTGAAGAGCCCTGTCAGCATTTAAAAGGGTAAGATAATTTGTTAAACATTAACCAAAACACTTTATCACAATAGTTACTTTATTTTAAACAGACCATCTCCAAAAACCCATCTTGAGATGGTAAGATTCTTATGAAGTACAATTGGCAAGAATTGTGTGTGTGTGTGTGTGTGTGTGTAAAGTCTGTTGAAAAGCCCTGAAGTGGTATTAGACCCATTTTCCACTCTTAATAGATGCTAGATGCAGTAACATGAGAAGGGTTTTCTTAGGCTGAGAGATACGGTTTCTTAGATTTTCTACCTTTTCAAAAGATCCATTTGATTTTCCAGCGATGAAATGTACACTCGAAGACACTGAGAAAGATCTTTCTTTATGTAAATGAGCTGGGTCATATGGTCTGTAAACCAGAATTTGCTTTACTAAAGGATATTTCAGCACCTCTTCTATTCATCAGTTCAATTCATAAATCAAGAAAGACTGACAATTTATAATGACTTAAGGGACAACTCTAAACACTGTACTAGACACTAGTTTTATAGTACTTCTTATTTTTAAAAAATATTTTTATAGCACTTTTTTTTAAAATCAATTAATGTTCTCTGAAAACATTTCTCTGACAAGATTTTTTATTACTAATGTATATCGTTCTATCACAGTAAAATCACAATTGATTGGTCCACTTCAATTTGGTTTTTAAATTGTCCTAGAAAAAATAATAATGCATATTATTAGAATTTTACGTATGTTTATATTATACACTCATTTCTGAAATATAGTAGTATGCTTATTAAGTAATATTAAGTACCAAAATACAACTATTTTATATCACCAAGAATACTGTGTAAACAGAGTAAGAAAAATGTACTTACCAGTTGAAGAGTAGAACTCATTGATCCCAGCACAAATGTCCAACAAGAAAAAAATAATCCACTTTATTTCCATTTTTGAGTTTGAATGTTCTGTTGAATGTTCTATTACTAACACAGAACAAGCAACCAAGCAAATGCATTACAGACACTGCTTAATACAGAAGAGCTGTGATGGTGCAAGACCATTCAGAGGAAGTGCTAGCAACACTGGCTGATAAATACCTGTCTGCTAAAAGACAGACTCACTCAGTAATTCAAAGTCACCAAGTAAGACTATAATAATAAGGTTACTTGCCATGCCTGTTTGTGAAACAGTGTGACTAATGCCAATTGAGAAAGACATAATGACTATTAATGCATGTTTACACCTTACTTAAAATGTGTAATTTATGCAGTATTATGTAGATTTCAGCTAGGGGAATAGTAATATAAGTTTTCCACAGCAATCTCTAAAAAGCAAATGTTCCTTCTATAATATCACTGTGAAAATTCTGTTTTTTCCTAGTAATAAGGATCTAAATTGCTACAGGTGTTAAAGTCTGGTGGACTGATGTAATTTTATAGTAATAGGTCCTTGCTGTAAAAGATATGTTTTCTTGCTGTAAAAGTTTTCGTGCTGTATATTGTATGTTTTTCACTAATTGGTGAAATGCCTGCCTGTCAAATTTGCTGTTGGAAAGGTATCTGCTGTTCTGACAGGGGTGTTGTCAGTGCCAGGGTCCATTAAATGAATGTGGGGAAAATGAGATTTTGCACCAGTCACAGTTAGTTAGTGTTGACAGGTCCTGTATAAGAAATCACTCCTGGAAGACCAGTGACTGTATAAGTCATAGACACATCACTTACTGAACATAAGATCTGGACCTTGAATTAGCCCAGTTTTGTAATTTGTGTAAAGCCAGTCACCATATCTGCATTGAGATCATAAGTCACGAGAGTCACCTGATTAGTATTTGGCCAGGAAAACAAACAAATCTGCCAGAGTGCTGCAATGGAAGAAGCAATACAACTGGATTTACCCATGCATTTGTTGATGATGAAAAAAACCCTGATATATTAAGGAAATTAAAACAGAGATAAATAGGACATCCAGGTCCACTTTTTGCACTTAATGGCTTGATGAGTATGAATATGATTTAATATATTTGCTATGGTCAAAATCACCAGGGGTAGATTTTGCACCTACCTGCTAGATAACACGCTCATTCATCATCATCAAATCATCAATCTTTTGGAAGAATGATATTCATTGCTCCTGGACAGTTCCACAGGCTTAGATTTTTTTTTTTTTTAACAATCTCTTTATTGTCTTTTCAACTTAATGGAGAAAAAAGAAAAACAAATAATATCTATATTTTTACAAATCACTATATAATATACAAAATATATACACACAAACAACCCATCCCTGTTCCTGCCCTCACCCCACACTCTCTCACAGTGGTCCACATCAGTTTATTCTAACAATATTGTTTAACTTAACAACATTACAAAATAGGAAAACAAAAACAAAAGCAGGGAAAACCAGATTTGAGACTCCTACACAAAAGGTTCTATGAATTATTCCAATTTGTTATCCCAGTGATAACAGAAAAATAAGACATAAATGGAGACCAGGCACTCACAAACACTGCAGACTTCCCCTTCAGTGTACTTGATTTTTTCTCATTTTAAATGAAACATATTACATTTCAACCATTCGGCATGAGAAGTGGATTTTGGGTTTTTCCAATTAAACAAGATGAGGTGGTGAGCTAGCAAAAAAGCAAATGATGTGACTTTATAAAAAGTTGAATGCCACTTGGCATCCTCTGGCTTAATAGTAAACATAGCAATCAAGGGGTCTGACACACTTAGGATATTGTAAGTTTTACTCAGGGATTTAAAAACGGATGTCCAAAAGCTATGCAAGCTTGGACATGCCGAAAACATGTGAATTAAGGTTGCAGGTGTCAGTTTACATCTGTCACAAGTGGGATCCAAATTTGCGTGACTCTTGGCTAGTTTAGCCTTAGACATATGGAGACGATGCACAATCTTAAATTCTACTAAATGTCTACTGCATGGTGATGAGACATATATTTGTGCAAGAATCATATTCCGTAATTCTTATGTGAAAGATAAGCGCAAGTCTTGCTCCCATTGTGCTTTAATTATGCCAGTTGTCTGAAGATTTATCTGACAAATGACTTCGTAAATGCGGGAGATTACAGCCTTAGAGTTTACTTTAAACTATAGCAGAACATAAACTGGTGAAGTCACAGGTTCAAGTGGAAAACTTTATAACAAAACTCCTTAGTTGTAAATATCTAAAAAGAAGTGGAACTTTGATAAATTGTATTTTTTTTTTTTTTTTTTGCTAGCTGCTCAAATGATGTGAATGTTCCATCTATAAACAGATTTTTAATAAATTGTATCCCATTCCCATGCCAAGCATGGAAGGCTCGCTTTATCATCGATGAAGTGAAAAGATGGTTAGACATTTGGTTTTGCAAACCAAAATGTATTCTAAATTGTGACCAGATTTTCAGTGCATGGGTTATCAAAGGATTGCTGACAGAATTATCCATAGAGATCGAGGAATCATGGGACCACAACCTAGTCTGGCACAGTGTCTTAATCTAACTGCCTCCTAACCCCCAAAATAATCTTTTGAATGTTACTTGCCCAATAATACTGAAGAAGATTGGGCAAGGCCAAGCCTTGCACCTTCCTGTGTCTCTTCAGAAAGCTCCTATTAATGTGAGATTGCTTTTTTGTTCCATATAAATTCGGAGAGGACCCTGTCAATTAAGGTAAACTGGGGTTTTTTGCTGCAGAGAAATATTTTTAAATTAATATAAAAATGTAGGAACTATGATCATTTTAATTAAGTTTATGCACCCTACCATTGACAAAGCTAGGGTATACCCAGCGTTCTATATCTGTCTTACTTTTGTCAATTAAGGGGGTCAGATTATATTTATAAAGATAATTGAAAAATCTTGGAAACACCACAGCAAGGTATTCACTTTTAAAAGGAAAATCAGATGGGGGGATATTTTGAGCAGCAATGCTAACCAGATGAAATTCACTTTTCGCAAAATTTGATTTATAACTGGGCGATTTTCCAAACTGATGTAGTTCATTTAAAATACAAGGTATTGAGGACCTGGGATTGCTAACAAATAAAAGAGGGTCATCTGATATAATGCAATTTTATATAGGATGTACCACTGAGTTATCCCTTCAAATGTTTGACTCTGTCATAATGAGGAAGCATGTGGTTCAATTACCAAGTCAAAAAGCAGAGGGCAAAGGCAGTACCCTCTGAAGGGGGAAGTACACAGAGAGTGTCATTTGTGTGCATATGCGTGCCAAGGAAAAAGTAAGCAACAGTTTAACCCAGGAGGTAAAAACTGGCCCAAAACCAAAATTCTAAAGGGTTTTTAAAAGAAAACTTCTCTTAAAATTTTTTTTTCAGCGTCCAAAGAAATCACAACTGCAGGGGTGGGGTGATGGGGAGTGGTATAGATAATGTTAAAGAGTTTATGAGTGTTAAAGTAGGAATACCTTCCTTGTACAAATCCTGTCTGATCTGGGGATATAATGTGTGGCAACACTTTTTCTAGACGTCTGGAGAGGCATTTTGTCAGAATGATGTAATCTACATCCAGGAGGGAGATTGGTCTGTAAGAATCACAAAGCTGTATATCATTGTCTTTCTTGGGCAGAAGACATATTGAAGCTTGTCGAAGGGTCTGGGGCAGCAGTCCAATTTATAAGGTCTCAGAGTACATAAGCAATGGAGCCAGATCCCTATAAAACATTTCATAAAATTCTATTACAAATCCATCAGAACCTGGGGTCTTGCCTAGCTGTTGGATGTCTAAATCTCCATGGATCATGTAAGTCTAGCTGAAAACTGAAATTCCTTAAAGCAGGTGCTATTTTAGATGTTTGAGCTGGTCTAGGAGATGAGCGATCTAATTCAGGACTTAAGACACAGTTAAAATCAAACCAATTATGAGAGAATGGTTATCTACATTTGAAGAAAAAAAAGAGTAAATGAATGCTTCATCACTCCAATTTGGAGCATATGTGCATAGCATAGTCACAAATTTATTAAACAGTTGTCCTGAAACTAGAGGGTGAGTAAAAAGTATCAGGACACGCTTTTATTTAAGAAATGAAAGGGAAAATGACATATCTGAATACCCCAGCAAATAATGTGTGAGGGGGCCTATCTTTTAGGCTATGTCCAGAACATGACCACTATCTTGAAATCAGCTCTGTGTTCAGCACCAGGGACAGCACATTTAACACGTCAAATAGCTGTACATGACAAGCAACATTCCCAGTTGTTGTTGCAACTTTCTGTGTTGATAATCTTTGAACCAAAAGAGATATTTAAAATCTGATTGCAGCAATAGATTTCTGAGAAAATTCTGGTCTTCTTTGTTATGCTAAATGACCACGTTCCCATTGGAAGAACTTGCCCTTGATCCAGTATGGCGGCTTTCAAGATGGTGGCCATGTTCCTAAAAGATAGGCCCCCTCACCCTTTACTTGCTGGGCAATAGATACGTCATTTTCCATTTAGTTTCTGAAATAAAAGGGTGTCCTGATACTTTTGACTCACAGTGTATAATATATCTACCATTTGGGTCAGCTATAATTTTGCTGACTTTAAAGACAATGCCTTTATGAATAAGTGTTGCTGTGACCCTGGCTTTAGAGTCAAATCTGGAATTAAATACTTTACCTTCGAATTCTATTAACATCCTTTCACCCATTCGAATTCTATTAACATCCTTAATACAAAGGTGTGTTTCCTGCAGAAATGCTATGCCAACATTAAGTTGCAAAAGGTGAGCTGAAATTTGGTTGATTTTGCGAGTGCTATTTGCTCCTTTAAGAAAATTTTTGTAGCTTTGGCCATGCTAGTGTTTATAGTCCATGAAATAAAAAATGACCTTTCTATCTTTACAACTAGTCATCCACAAAAGCTAGTGGTGCTATATAAAATTAATTAACTATAGCTATTTTCATAATGAACAAATTTAGTGTAACAGCCATAAATGCAATGACAAAAGCCAATGAGAGAGACACAAGAATGAACTGAAAACTGTGATGTGGCCCACCCCTCTCCTTTACACCGGCACTTACCCAAACTAAGTGCAGCAGAACTAAACAGTTTAACAAAGTTTGTAAGGCGCATCAACCCTTATACACCTTAACACTCCTCAACAGTTTAGAGGTATGAGGTAGTTCTTAACCCTCAATGGCATGAATTTTTATTTTACGAGGAAAAACATATTTCATCCTAGTATTTGGGAGCCAGATTCGACCTGATTTTGTTGCAGTACAGTGCAATTAGAGAGTCCAGCAGATCCACCCCACCCATATTCTTAGTGTACTCTCTCACCACTTTGATGATTTTTTTTCCATCCCACCTATCAACCTCAGTGACTGGGTGTGCTCCAAGGTGTGCTTCAATGAGAAGACTGACTGAAAGGTTATCGTACCACTTCACAGCATGCAAGGTGGTTTCTGTCTTCTGTTCAAAAGATCCATGTCCATATCTCTTCAACTCAACCTCACACATCAAGTTGGCTTCCTGGTAGTCTGTTGCTACAGACAGTACCAGTACAATGAATGTTCTACTCAGCAAGTGTGAGTATGAGAGGGACACTCATGTACCAGTTGTCAAAGAACAACTTGTAGATCTGCTGCATGAGTATTGGCTGAGCCAGGCAGAGGACAACGTTGCCACTTGCTCCTACATCTGGCAGCTTAGGGGGTTGCACAACTCTCCCTGTGTAGATCTCAATATTGTGCGGGACAGCATCAGAGCTAGCCAAGTCGAACATCTTGTAGCCCCATTTCTTTAGATTGCTGGCAGGTATTGCTTGAGACTATTTCTTCCCTTGAAAGGGACCATTTGCTCGTCTACAGCCAGCTTCTTACCCACTGGAATCTCCTGCAGCTTCTAGGTGAGATGAGTGACCAGTGGTTGGATTTTGTAGAGTGGAAGTGCAGGGATCTTTTTTGATGAACTCCCATCTGTATAGTGCCATGTTGTCAGCTACTTGGGACACTCAGATGGCTTTGTTCCAAAACATGCAGGTTCCTGGTAATCCAAACAATGACGTACATTGCTGTACACATGAAATGCTCCAGTTCTTTAGTAGTGAGGTTAAGGAGTTTGTTGGTGTCACACTGAATGGAATATAAATTTGACAGCTCTACAACTACTTCCAGAATTCCTTCGGGAAAAAACATCTTGAAGTATTCATAGGGGGACATAATATTGCCTGATTCTGGAAGGCTGGTCTGCCATTCTGGGTTATTAGTGATGTTGGCACTGTGGGGTGTTCTCCACCAGGGTAAGCATGGAACATCTTCATTTGATACATCATCATCATCATCATCAGCTTCATTTTCTTCTTCACCCACAAACTCATTGTCATTAAATAGGCCATCTTTTTTCAGAAGAAACCAGGAAGCATAAAATTAGAATAGGTCATATACCTCTCTTCACCCAATGATGTGCTCACACACACACACACACACACACACACACACACACACACACACACACACACACACACACACACACACACACACACGTTCATTACATACAGTATGTTATTCAACTATCTGACCCATGATCTCCTAAATC
Organism: Scorpiodoras heckelii; assembly: GCA_028566435.1. Taxonomy (NCBI): domain Eukaryota; kingdom Metazoa; phylum Chordata; class Actinopteri; order Siluriformes; family Doradidae; genus Scorpiodoras; species Scorpiodoras heckelii. Next base: position 3,118 of record JAOVVH010000026.1, on the reverse strand, counting down.
TCCCTCTAACCTGATTCTGGGGTCCACTCTTCCTCACTGTCACTCTCTTCAATCTCACTGTCCTCACTGTCAGAAGGTATGACGCTAACTACTTGACCATGTTCCTTACACCCATAAAATATCCATGCATCCATTTCCTGCGAGTAATAGTTGATAGTACAGCAAAAAAATTATTATGGTGATAACTATGTCCAGCCATGAGCATGTTATTGTTCAAACAAAAGTGGTCTAACTGAGGCAACGAAAGGCAAAACTTCCATTTTAGTATATAAATAAAGAAAAGTGTCTTTACTCAATCAAATATGCTTCTTCACATATTCATGCACATCACAGTTGGGGTAACTTCAGATTACCCTCGGGTTCGATCTCGAATTGCATATTAATTTTCCCTCTGTCCTGGTCATATAGGATATAGAGACCGGTCTAACTAATAATATATTTGAGGAATCGATTCAATAGTGTCTGTCAATAGTGTTTGTTAAATATATACCATATACATATATATCAGTGCTGATTTAATAGAAACACATGATTATAATACTGGGAATTAAGCTTAAAAGTAAAATAATGTATTAAACGTAATAATGTGTTTCCTCATCTCAGTTTAGCCAGTAGAATACCAAATACCAGTAGGACCAAAGACCTATAAGTACTTATTTTTGACATTTTTCTTGCAAGCCAAACATCACTTACAGCAACAATAGACCTAACCCAACTCCTTTGGGGTCCATATGAACCCAGAAGGGTCCCTGATGACGAGGACACATAATGTAGAGACTTAATGGTGTACGTAACTGTTCAAAAGAGACAGGTTTTTTGGGAGAGAGGTTTGGCAACATCGATCTTAGTAGACAGGGTAAATTCTCTATTGCCTTGCTTTGCCAAAGAAAATCCTAAGAACAGGCGAAAACTGTTGAGAAAATCATAGCCGTAGTGCAATGGAATGAACAGGCAATTCATTCCCCTTGAAGCACACCCAGACAGGCAAGTCCAGGAATTTACAAACTCAGTGTAATACAAAATGATCAAGGGAGTGTCAAGAGCCAAAGTTTGGTTGCACAGTACATGTCTTTGCCTGGGAAGAAAAGAGGTGGGTTATGGAGAGATCGAAAGCAGCAGGATAGTTTGCTCCAGCTATCTGGACTGAGATAGCGTGCTCAGATCCACTGCATCCCCAACTGCATGCAAACCCTGTTTCTGTTTATTTCACAAGAAGTAGACTATTTAGGCAGACGTCTAAATGGCAGTAAAAAATCCATTATGCCATCACATATCAAAACAGTTCAGAATGTCCAAAAACCTACCACAGTGTTTGAAATGTTGACATTTTTAGGCATGGCAGGGTATAGTAGACAGTGGATATGTGACTTTGCCTTAAAAACAGCTGATTTGAGAAGGCTAATACGCAGTGCAGGTCAACAGAATTTAAAGGGAAAGTTATCATGGGATTTGAACAAATTAAAATAGATCTGTGCACAGCTCCAGCGCTTGCAAATTCTGATTATTCAAAGCCATTTCAATTGAATGTGGCAGCTAGAAATGGTTATGCCAGTGCAGTTTTAACACAAGAAACAAATGGACAGGGTCAGCCAATAGCCTATTTTAGCACACGATTGGATAAGATTGAGCAGAGAATGCCACCATGCTATCAGGGATTAGCTGCATCAGCCTTTGCATATGAGAAGGCAGCATCTATGGGACATAAGGTTGATTTGTTCACAAACCATGCTCTACATACATTGCTCACATCTAACTCTTCTGTTATAACTAATGCTAGAAGAACAGGTTATGATGTCATTCTTTCAGCTCCAGAATTAACCAGGTACACCAAAGTCAATCCAGCAGATCGAATAACCACCCCTGATGTAGGTCAGTCACATGACTGTGAGTTACTGACAACAAATTATTTGAAACCTAGGCAAGACATGTATAGTGAACCGCTGCCAGATGGTGAGCAAATTTTATTCGTATATGGCTCATGCTTTAGAGGACCTGAAGGAAATTTAGCAGGCTTCGCTATAGCACAATATAAACCGAACAATGGACTTATTTGAAACGGTTGTTGAAATGAGTGTGTCACAACCATGCTCAGCTCAATTAGCTGAAATAAAAGCATTAACAACAGCCTGTCAATAATCAGTGGGAAAACAGGTTACAATATTCACAGATTCAGTATATGCTTATGGAGTTTGTCAAATCTATGGCCCTATATGGGCCCAGAGAGCTTTTAGAGCAGATGGGACACAAATTTCACATGGGGAGGCAGTTTCTGCTTTATTAAATGCTATTCAACTTCCACACAAACTAGCAACAGTTAAATGTGCAGGACATAAAACCGATGGCTCACTTGTAACAAGAGGAAATAATTTTGTTGATCAACAGGCTAAACAAGCAGCATCCTCAGTCACTCAGTGTCCTTTAAGCAGAGAATATACCTTGTCAGACATTGAGGAGCCAGACTTTGTAGCAGACCTAACTAGCTTAAAAGAATTACAGGAAACAGCCAGCATGTATGAGAAACAAATTTGGAGAAAGAGAGGAGCACTCTTCGTACATGGCATTTGGTATAGCCCCAATGGGCTTTACATAACTCAACTAACACTGCTTAACCTATTGATACATGATGCTCATGGGCTTACCCATGTACATAGAAAGGAGGTGATAAAGTTGATCAAAAAGGATTGGTGGTCTCCCTATCTAATTCCTACAATAGACCATTACTTAACCAATTGTGCATTGTGTGTAAAATACAATTACAGAAAATCTCTGAATGCACCTTTAGGACACATTCCCATGCCAGATGGTCCCTTTAGACACATTGTCATTGATTATATGGACATGGGCAAACCAATTGACAAATACAGACATATCTTAGTGGTTGTAGATGTCTTTAACTATTGGGTAGAGGCTCATGCAACAGCTAAAGAAGATGCAATGTCAAAAGCTAAATTCTTGTTAAAAGAAGTCATCCCACGATTCGGCATACCAGATTGTAGCAATGACATGGAGAGACATGTTGGGAAACTCAAACGAGCTTTATTCTGGCTTTTCAGCCTTTAAACTTTTATGCAGCTCTCTCGAGCTCTCCTTCTCTTTCTGTCTCTCTCTTTCTCCCGCG
>JAOVVH010000024.1:23703677-23716449 GCA_028566435.1 Scorpiodoras heckelii | reverse complement strand
TTGGGCATAAACTCTAGGACTAGTTTGCAAAAGAAGGTTTTGCATATTTGGCAAATTAGCAAAAAATCTAAGTAGGCAGGGCCTAATGTTCCCAGAGGCAAAGTGATTTGTCTTGACCCAAGGAATCAAGAAAAAAATGGTTTTTGTCTGTCAAAAATCTGTGGCATGACTTATAAGCAAGAATATGTTTTTATTTGCTATAGCGTCCCCCTTTGGCCAATTGGTATCATTTTTAGTGCCTGAGTCATGTCACAACATCTCTACCTGTGTGACAAATTTGGTGCTTCTGGGACTTACGGTCTTTGCTTCACGATGCATTTCAGCCAAGAAAAAGAAGAAGAGGAAGAAGAAGAAGAAGAGGAAGAAAAATCCTGACAAATTCAATAGGGTTCCTGCACCTTTGGTGCTTGAACCTAATAATAATAAAAATCGGAATAATTACAATAGGTATCCTGTACCTTCAGTGCTTGGAGCCATAAAAAGAAGAAGAAAAAGAAAAATGGGGACAATTACAATAGGGTTCCTAGCACTACATGCTCTGACTCCTAATAATAAGAAAAATCCTAACAATTACAATAGGGTTCCAAGGACTGTAGTGCTCGGACCCCTAAAAGTCCTAACAATTACAATAGGGTTCCAAGCACTGACGTGCTCGGACCCCTAATAAGAAAAATCCTAACAATTACAATAGGGTTGCAAGCACTGTATTGCTCGGACCCCTAAAAAACCTAACAATTACAATAGGGTTCCAAGCACTGAAGTGGTCGGACCCCTAAATATAGCCGCAAGCAGCGATTACGGGGTCCTCGCACCTCACGCCAAAGACCCCTGATACAGCCTACTGACATGTGTCCTACATAATAAGCAATGGCAGAGCTGTTCAGCATGTAGGACCAGACCATGGGTCATATGTTGACATCATAATAGGAATGAGACAAATAGCTTGAAATAGTACGTAAGCTCTTATATGTGGAACTCAGTCATAATATGTTGACATCATAATAGGAATGAGACTAATAGCTTCAAATAGTATGTCTAGCTGAGAAATTTGCATTAACACGTTTGTATCATTTATAGAGCCCCGTAATGACTTACTTGCACAAAACTTGTCCAGCTAGTCCAGAGTATAATTTTGTATGTACGACCCAAGTTTCAGATTTTTTTGTTGAAGCTTTCTTGAGTTATAGAATTTTAAATTAGCAATTTTGCAGTTTGTTTATTAGCATGTGGCAGCCATGTTGTATAAAAATTTATAATTTTTTTGTCTCTGCAATTTATTTTCGGGCAGAAACAGGGCAAGTAGGACCAAATCATGGGTCAACAGCTTTTAATGTAGACTGCCAATTAGGACAAATAGCCATATAGCTAAAATCAGTGTACCTAATAAATTCATATCCTCAACCTTAGCTGATGAGGAGCTTTCAGTGAAAAGGTTCAACTTCATATTTTATATAGTGAACATGTTTACATTTCAATGAAAGTATAGGTCTGTATTCTGTTTGCCTATTTCATCTCAGACAATATGTATTTGCAAAGTACTTTTAACAATTAAGTAGAAAGAGTGCAAAGACATAACACGGAAGAATGTGATGAACATAATCTTTACAGTGAGGTTTAGGCCGAGATGTCTTAAGGCCTAATAAAATTTGTGTATTATTTATACAAAGTGGAGACAAAACTCCAAAAGCAAAGTTTCTTAAACAGCCTTTCACTGACTATAAAACATAAAAATGTATTTTAACATAATATGTGACCTAATGCATACAATAGTGATATTTCACACAATTTAGCTAAGTCTGAAGATATCAACTTGTGGAAATGTGTCTGCATAATAAATGGTTGTCATACTTTTTTGGCAGAATAATTTTATCATAATATTTTTTTCATATTTTCTTTTCTTTACATGTAAAAACTTCAAAAATCTTAAAATATGTATGAGAAACAAATTCTTGTAAAAATAAGACAGTCATAATTTCATATTTTAATTAGAATGAGATAAGCAGCTTGCAAAAGTATGTAAGCTCCTATACATGGTCTAGAGGCTCCCTCTAGTGGCTAATTTTATGTAAATCTGCTATGCTTGCTCAATTTGTGTCAGTCTATGAAATGTATGATATTTCATGCAATTTAGATCATTTTAAACATAACATTACATCCATACATTTGGAAATCTTGTCTTTCACTGACAAATGGTTATAATATGTGTAGTCTCAGGGTTTTGTGAAAATGATTTCATCATAACCATTTAAATCTTTTCTTTTAATTACATGTAAAGCCTTCAAAAATCTAGAAAAATGTACAAGACAAATTCTGGTAAAAGAACTCAGTCATAATATGTTGATATCATAAGTAGAATGAGATGAATAGCTTCAAATAGTATGTAAGCTCTTATATGTGGTCTAGTGGCTCCCTCTAGTGGCTAATTCCATGTAAATCTATCAATATGTAACAGACTAGGAAATATATGATATTTCATTCAATTTAGATCATTTTGAAGATGTCAAGATGTGGAAATGTTGTGTTTGCATTATAAATGGTTGTCAAATTTGTAGTCTTAGAGTTTTGTCAGAATAATTTAATAACAATATTTTCTTTTATTGTAAAACTTTTTATAAACTATTTTATTTACATGTAAAGCCTTTAAAAATCTAGAAAAATGTACAAGACACACACTATGTGTGTTTGTGTGTGCATCTCTATGTGTGTGTGTGTGTGTGTGTGTGTGTGTGTGTCTGTCTGTCTGTGTATCTGTATATGTATTTATGTGGTGTGTGTGTCAGTGTATGTGTCTGAATATGTATATTTGTGTGTGTATGTGTGTGTATGTGTCTGTATATGTATGTTTGTGTGTGTATGTCTGTATATGTCTGTTTTGTGTGTGTATATATGCATGTTTGTGTGTGTCTGTATATTTGTTTGTGTGTGTGTGTGTGTGTCTGTATATGTAAGTCAAAATAGAAAATAAACAGTCCATTTGTTGACAGAACATGTATAAGCAAAGTTATTCAGCATCTAAGACTGAATCATTTGCCACCAAGCTTTTATCTGTAGCTTGTAGAGAATGATTGCAATTTGTTTTTTAATGATTTTAAATTTTTTAAGTGCTGTAGCGCCCCCTAAAGGTTAATCTAGACAAAACTTGGCATGGCTCATAAGGGTGAGATTATATATAATGCTCTCAAATTATGAGACAATATGACTAGAGCATAATGAGGTACAGCACTTTAGGTTTGAAGGACCATTTGCTCAAGCATTCATTGAAAGTGGGAATTCAGAGGGGAGTCAAAAAGTCAACATTTTTTGATAATTATTTACCTCCAGAATCTAACGTTTGCGATAAGCCTAAATTTGAGGCAATTGAACAACTTTCCAGAGACTAGTTTGAAATAGCCAATTTTTTAACAATTAGCAATTACGAAAAAAGTATAATTTTTTAAAATAGACCAATCAGGATGAAACTTGACACTCATGTTCATGCCTGGCCCTTCAACTAACCAGTAAAGTTTCGAATAATTTGGCCACTCAAGGGTCACTAAGCATATCTTGGTCAAATTTTGAAGTTTTGAGATAAACCTGCATTTGTCTCATAAATTCAATCGAAACACACATATTTGTCATTATAAGTGTGTTAATTTTTTTTTATACTTTTCTCGTAATTGCTAATTGCTCAAAAGTTGCCGTTTTCGAACTAGTCTCTGAAAATTTGTTCAGTTGCCTCAAATTTAGGCTTATCGCAAATGGTAGAGTCTGTAGGTAAATAATTGTCAAAATAAATTTGACTTTTTGATTTCCACTATCAAGCAATGCTTCTGTCATTGGCCTTTCTAACCTAAAGTGCTGTAACTCATTAGCATCTGGTCACATCATTTCATACTTTGAGCAAATTATACCTAATCTTATCCTGATGAAGCAGGCCGAGTTTGTTCTAGATGGACCTGTAGGGGGCGCTACAGCACTTAAAAACAATTAAAATCATTAAAAACCAAATTGCGCTCAGACTTTACAAGCTGCAGATAAAATCTTGGTGGCAAATGATTCAGTCTTAGATGCTGAACAACTTTGCTTATACATATTCTGTCAAAAACTGGACTGTTTATCTTCTAATATGGACTTAATAGTTCAAAAATACAGCTAATTATGCTAAAGACAAAACACTAATCTTGACTAACTTCCCATTGTCCAATCAGGATGAAACATGTTCATGCCTGCCCCTTAAACTAACCAGTAAAGTTTCGAATAATTTGGCCACTGGGGGGCACTATTTGTCCAAGATATGCTTAATTATCTGTAATAGCGCCCTTGAGTGGCCAAATTATTCAAAACTTTACTGGTTAGTTGAAGGGCCAGGCATGAACATGACTGTCAAGTTTCCTCCTGATTACATAATGGAAAGCCTGTCAAATGCATGCTAAATTCTGATTGGCTAATGCCGTCCAGAAATTCTAATTGATCAAACTGTCCTTTGGAGGTTGAGTTTAGTTTGTTTATTAGATGCTGTCTCCCAAATTTCAGCTTGGTGAGATGTAGGGCCGCTGAGAAATATGCAGTAACGCATTTATAGCACCCCCTAATGATTTGCTTGCACAGATAGCCCATAGTCTAGTGAGGTACCTATGACCCAAGTTTCAGATTTTTTGGTTGAAACATTCTTGAGTTATAGAATTTTCAATTAATTATGATTTTTTTTAAATATTTTTGCAATTTGTTTATTAGCATGTGGCAGCCATGTTTTATAAAAAAAAAAGTCAATTTTTTTTGATAATTATTGACTTCTGAATTTTTAGTATTTTTTGTACATTGATTGGCTGAAAAACCTAGGACTAGTTCACAGAAGTAGGTTTTGCCAGAGCCGTTGAAAGAGAGAGTTACGACACTCCCATAGACTCCTATTGTAATTTAGGAATGCGGGAGACCCAAACACTGTATAGTTCCGGCGCTGAACTCCGTAACCTTTAAGCATTTCTGAAGCTCGCTTGCTGGTATTTAATAAAATTATTGCATTGTTTCTTATAAAATGCTTCATGAATGTGTTTGGTAGTACTGTTATAGTTGAGTAGTCACCTGTAGTTAGTTTATTGCTGGATTTTAAATGCCTTTAGCTCACGTTACACTTCGCTAGCATTAAGCAGTACCTTAACAAAAAATCACTTATTAATGCATTTACCTCAGGTTATGTGTATTTATTGGGGTTTGTTGGTATAGTTTACAACATTTATTTTCAGTTACTAGGCTACTTCTTAAATTTGGCAATACTAATATAATTTTGACTGTATTAGTACATCAAATTGCAGTTAATGGTAACTACCTGAAGAAAACATGGTTGGTTTGCATTTAAGTTGCTCCTTGGTTGATTAATTAAATATCTAGTGTATCAGTGACAGGTGATAAAATCAGCAGCTTGTATGGGATGATCACAGTAAATAGAAAGATTAACTGCAGAGAGCTGTAATAACTCACTTTTATGTTGTAACTATGACATGTGAAAGCATGAATGATAACTTCAACAAAACAAGCTATTTATACAGAATACAACAGTCAACAGGTGGTCTATAAATAAGCTCAACACAATTTTGTAACAAATATATTATGTATTATATTATTATATTATGTATTATTATTGCCATTACCCTTATAACATTATAATAATTAATCTCAGGCTAGTGGTATGATGACCAGACCATTGGAGCAATGCAGATGGTGAGTGATTAAAATACATCCGGATCCCTTTCTCAGACCGATTGGTGCATCCAAATGCTGCACAGCCAACTATGCTTAATCAGAAATCAGTCTGTAGAAGTTAGATGTAAAACAAAAATGCTAGGGATGAAGATACAAGATATGTGCTGAACATGAGCTAAATGTTTTATATTTTAACCTGTAGATATATGTGCATGTGTCTGTGGTTTTTCTGACTGGCTCTGTACCATTCCCCTGCACATACTATAGAACTGTAATAAAATGTTTTGTAAAATGCAGCTAGTTGGCTTGTGTAATTTGTACAACTGGCCAAATGTCTTTCTTGTGTTAAACTGAGTACTTCGGCATGCAGGTAGGTATCCACACAGAAGGGCAAAACAATAAGCAAAATACTGTACAGTGTTAAGTACTTTCATTCATTCATTATCTTCTGCTTTATCCCGCTAGTTGGGGTCACGGGGGGCTGGAGTCAATCCCAGCGTCATCAGGCGAAGGCGGGGTAAACCATGGACAGGTCACCAGTCCATCACATGGCCAACACACAGTCGCGTACACATTCACACCTATGGGCAATTTAGAGTGACCGATCAACCTAACATGCATGTCTTTCTACTATGGGAGGAAACTGGAGTACCCGGAGGAAACCCACACAAGCATGGGGAGAACATGCAAACTCCACACAGAATGGCCTGGACCGGGAATCGAACCCGGATTATCTTGCTGTGAGGCAACAGTGCTAACCACTACACCACCGGCAGCCTACTTCAGTGTATAGCAAAAAACAAAATATTGGCTTTGCTGTTCCAATACTTTTGGATGGGACTGTGCACTGACACAAAACATTATGACCCCCTGCCTAATATGCTGTAGATTCATCATCTACTGCCAAAACAGTTCCAACTACAAGACCTCTAAAAGTTCCATGTGGGATCTGGTCGCTAGACATTAAGAGCACATGTTTAAAGACAACATACACTGTATTGCGAAAAGTATTCGCTTGTCTGCCTTCATACGCATATGAACTTGAGTGACATCCCATTCTTAACAGATTTTTATTAGCGTTTAATATGATGTCAGCCCACCCTTTGCAGCTATATCAGCTTCAACTCTTCTGGGAAGGCTTTCCACAAGGTTTAGGAGGGTGTTTATGGGAATTTTTGACCATTCTTTCAGAAGCATATTTGTGAGGTCAGACACTGATGTTGGATGAGAAGGTCTGGCTCAGTTTCCACTCTAATTCATCTCAAAGGTGTTCTGTGGGGTTCTGTCAGGACTCTGTGCAGGCCAGTCAGTCAGCCGCTCTGTCATTTTATGTGGCCTAGCACTTGGCTGAGTTGCTATCATTCCCAATCACTTCCACTTATAAAACAGTGTTATACCAGTGTCAGTGTTATAATACCACTGATAGTTGACTGTGGAATATTTAGCAGCAAGCAAATTTCACAACTGGACTTGGACATGTGGCATCCTATCATAGTACCATGCTGGAATTCACTGAGCTCCTGAGAGTGAACCATTCTTTCACAAATGTTTGTAGAAGCAGTCTGCCTAGGTGCTTGATTGTATACACCTGTGGCCATGGAAGTGATTGGAACACCTGAATTCAATGATTTGAATGGGTGAGTGAATACTTTTGGCAATATATTGTTCGACAAATTAACAGAGTTACCAGGGGTGTTAATGAGTGACATGCTTTGCTCAAAATACCATAAGGATCAAGCAACAGAACACCCTTCTCACCCTCTCTAAACGTTACTGGTTCAGAATGCTTTGTTTGAGTGTCTTTTTCTTTAAATGATAATGAGACACTTTTGTCAACAAAAGTAGGACTTTGTGCTATCATGGCAGCTGTTGAGTGTGATCTCTGTGAGGTGTGCCTCTGGATCTGAAATAAATTAGTGATTGCATCGCTGTAGGTATACAACACTACGTCTGCTCCTAGCTCAGGTCTCATTATTGCAGTGACACATACACACTGCAAATTGTGCCCATTTGCCAGATTGCAGATAGATGTAAAGCACATTTTCCCATAGCATATTTTTCATATGTTAGGTTTGCATCCCCGTGCTTGCGTGGGTTTTCTCCGGGTACACCGGTTTCCTCCCACAGTCCAAAGACACGCATGTGAGGTTGATCGATCACTCTAAATTGCATGTAGGTGTGAATGTGTGCGTGAGTGTGTTGGCCATGCTGGACTGGTGACCTATCCATGGTGTAGCCCGCCCTCACCCCATAACGCTGGGATTGGCTCCAGCCCCCCGTGACCCCAACTCGAGGGATAAAGCAGAAGAAAATGAATGAATGAATGAATGAAGCTCTGTAACTGTTTAGGTACTGCTACGGATCAGACTTATTCTAAGACATCCCATAGGTGCTTGATCAAATTGTGATTTGGGGAATTTGGAATGTTCTTCAAACCATTCCTGAACAACGGTCCTCATTTATCATTCTTTTTACTAAAGGTGTGTGCAATTGTTTAAGTCAAACTAAACTTTTCTGCCAGAATTTGAAAACACTGATTATTAATAAGCAAATTCCAAATCCTCAACTTCAGTTTCAAGAGCAATATTTACTTTGTTATACTTGAATATTTTTTTTATTTGCCTTATTTGGGTTTGTGTTGGCTCAGTGTATTTTGTTATTTAATTAATGTCAATAATATAAAATAGCAGGTTTGTCAATGGTATTTTAGTCCATGATCTAGTAAACTAGCATGAGGATGTTTTTGATAGACTACAAAGCACTTTTATAAGTTGTTGTGGATAAGAGATGTTGGTAAAAAAAATGCTATACACAAAATAAGCAATGTAAATTCAACAGTATATTCCATATAAACGTGCAGTAATCCATACAAATTATATGATTTGATCAAGTGGAAGTTTACATTATTAAGCAAATTTACACACAGGAGCAGAATACAAACATTTTTCTAAATTTACAGGATTTTCATAAATTTCTTTCTGGAAATACATACTGTATTTTAACACTGATCTATTATTAATGATTTAGGAATAAATCCATTCGTATGGCACTTGATAAATGTGGCCCACTGTGTGCTGCGTGGCAGGTCACGTTACCCTGGTGAAAGTGGTCACTGTCATCATTGTCATGAAAGGGTGTAAACTGGTCAGTGATGTCAGGGAGGTGGCATACGTCAAATTAATGTACACATGGATTCCCAAATGAAGGGTTTCCCAGCAGAATAGCTTCACACTCCCTCCATTGACTTGTCTTTTTCCCCCCAGTGTATCCTGCTGCCATCACTTGCCTTGATAAACAGCACACATGGCTGGCTGTCCATGTCATGCAAAAGAAAACAAGACTCTTTTGACCTTCTTCCATTGCTGAAAGTTCCAGTTCCAATGCTGGTGTGCCCATTGTAGGCATCGTACAGGCATTAGCCTGCAGCTACACAACCCCATATGTGGGTGGGATGCATCCATGTTGCAACACATTCATGCCGAAACCATCATTAAAAAAATATTGACTTCTGACCAGACTGGAAACTTTGAACTTATCACACATTGATGAGCCTCGGGTGCCAGTTTGTGATTTTTCCGTCCACAGACCACTGTTTGAGGCTACTCAAATACCTGTAATGGAAATGTAATGCTCCTTTTTTTACTTGTGCTGTGGGGTGGTTAGGGGGTCGATATATATCCTTTGGTTAGATATAGGGGTGTATTCATTACATGAGCTAAAAGAGAAACTTATTTGAAATAACCTTGTTCAACTTAGTGCAACATTAGCAACTGATAGATTCTAATACACTCTTGATCTGTTAAGTAAAACGTAGAAATATAAGACTGACACAACTGTTTTTTTATTTTTAAATAATTGTATTTATTTAAAAATATTTATTTAAATATTTTAAATAAAATGCAAGAAATCAAGTAAAAAAAAAAGTAGTGAATTTTGCTGTGATCTTTTTACTTATTTTTTACTTATTTTTTTCATACTGAAGTTTAGAAAAGATTGGTTATGAATTTGGAAATTATTATTAATTATATATCTCTCAACCCCGTTGTTACTAATAGACTGTTATAGCTAGGCTGTTACTCAGCTTCTGCATCTTGATGGAACTTTACGCTACTGTTTAGGTCCTAACTATACAACACAGTGTGCCACATTATACATCATTGTAGAGTCCACATTGTACAAGACCTGAGGAGCTTTAGTGTTGAAACCAACATGATGTACTAGGTATAGTATTACAAAGGTCAAATCCCAGTATGGTCAGATGGTAACACGTTACTAAAAATTAGACAAAAAGTTAGATAGATTGAAGTCAGAAAGGAAATATTTATAGGTTTCTGTGGATGAAAATGGTTTAATGAAAAGAGACAGGAAATAGCCATAGCAGAAAATTGATGATACTCTCAGGGGTGGGAGAGAAAGCCAATGAAATAAAGACAATTAGTTTGCTATTTTCATACAATCAAATAATGAGTCAGCATAACATAAAACATACATTTTTTAAACACAGGTAAATAGCCATGGAATAACAGAGAAAATAGCATACTGGGTGGATCAAACACCCCTTTGCTTGGTTATACATTCTCTCTTGCACAACGTGATAAAAAAAAAAAAAAACACAAAATGGGGCAGACATTTGCATAGGAATGTACAGTACAGGCCCAATATGTACAAATGAATATAAAATTCAAATGATATCAATTTTGGGCTTCTGGATAAAGAAGCCCCCCACCCAGCACATACTTTGAGCTGACCCCTTAAGTAAATGGTAGAATACAACTGAAGTGCATATTTTGAGCTATGCATTTGGTTGAATGTGTGATCTATAAAAAAAGAAAACAAAGATTTAAAAACATATATGATTAAAACATTGTATTTCTAGACACCAACTGTGTAGATTAATTGTGTGGAGTATAGCAGCTACATCCTGAAAAATTAGTCAGGGACAGCTCTAGGTGCTCTGCCTTTTGCTGCCTATTTCAGCAGAGGAGAGGCAAAGAAGTTCCCCTGGCGACTGAAGCTGACAGCAGATTTGCTCTTGCTACCAAACCTGTAATTGCAGAGCCAAAACAGGTGATGATCAGCCGCTCCTTAACTCAAGAAATATGTAAAATGCCATTATTAACATTTAAATACACAGATAAGAATGACTGATCCTAAAGTAACACTTACTTAGGAGTGATGACACCCAGTGTAGCATTTCTCATACGCTGAGACAGAGAACTAGAAGATGAAGTCTTGCTTATCTGCTGCTCTGGAGTGGTGAGGGGGCCAAACATACTCACTGCAACCAAGGACAACAATTTTACTAAGATCAACCAAAAGCATACAGGATCATCACATCACAATTTCTTCAGCATGGTGACACAAAAGTAAGGCAATATACAGTTGGAACTGGGAATCCAGCGCAAACAACTAGCTACCTTTGAGGCTGTGCTTCAGACAATATTTGTTTCTAGATAAAACAACCATAGCTTGCCATAGAGTTCTATTTCAAGTCTGAGGCTCATGTTCAAATGTTTGCAAATTTTTTGTGAAAATTCACCTAGACGCACCTACTCTTTTTAAGATAAAAATAAAAGAGAGAGAGGGGTAATTGCTACAACTTCACGGCAAACCACACAGACCTACCCTGGGAATAACATCACAAAAAATATTACATTTACTGCAGAAAACCATCATACCTTTTTGGTCTGGTGTGTTGTAAACATTGGTGTTCTCAATAATCATGTGATCAGTGTGAGCTTGATGGTGATCCTGCTCCACCATCAAGAACTGACTCCAGTACTCTGCAGGCAAGCTCAGCAAGCGTTCAACAACCTGAAAAATAAATATGTTTGTAATGTTTGTATTTTATTTATTACAAGTTTATTCATTTAAGCAAATAAAACTTTCTTAAATGGTCATAATCATTCTGAACCAGTAGAACTATGACAGCAATAATAATGACATTATTAGTAGGCCTAGTATTCCTTTTATTGTATTTAATAATGAACATTCAGAGTTTATTTTCTGTTTCTACCCTAGGTTGTCGCTTTGTGTCCTGCAGAATGGTCACTGGGTCTGGATCAGGTATGCCATGACCCACAATAGTGGGTCCAAACACACGAGCCAGATTAGTCACATCCATCTTAGTATCACGACTTTGGGCAACTCTGGGGGGAAACAAAGCAAATAATTATTTAGCACTGCAACGTGTACAGTTATTTCTTTCAATTCTTGATGGAATTCAGATTCAACAAATATATTTGCCAAAAAAATGACTATTATTTAACCCAATTTTCCTCAGTGTTACAACAAAAATAATAATATTGAGTTGCTTATTATTCCATAGATTTCGTCCACACAAAACTTGTCAAACTTTATAGATATACTGAGCACAAAGCATGCATAGTCATGCTGGAACAGAAAAGAACCTTCCCCAAACTACTGACCCAAAGCTGAAAGCACCCAATTTTCTAAAATGTCTTAGTATGCTGTAGCAAATTACCCTTCACTAAGCCCAAACCCTGAATGGCAGAAGTTTCACTAACTGAATGGTGCCTCCCTTTGACAGTGCCATGTTTAAGTCACTGATAATGTTTGTCTACAGAGATTGCTTGAGCTTTATAAAGCACATAAACTCAATAGTTGAAGCACCTAAACTCAATAGTTAGGATTCCCAAAAGTGACAGTGGCAAGGAAGAAATGAGATGATATCAGAATGAAAGACTGACAGGAACCAGACCCAAAAGGGGAAATCGTCCTCATCATCTCAACTGGGAAAAAATCATGCAGAATATCTTTCCTGATATGGACTGGGTAATGTGTTAGGAACAAAAAGATGCCACATTATTTGATGGAAATTAAAATTATCACCCGAGTTGAATTCAAAGACACCCTGAAAATCAAAATGAAAAAATGATGCAGCAGGCTAGTCCATTTAGCCGAAATTATATTGCAGCAACTCAAAGTGGTACTCAGTAGTTTGTATGGCCTCCATATGCTTGTATGCTTGCCTAACAATGTGAGATGGCAGATGCTGTTCTGGGGGATCTCCTCCCAGATCTGGACCAGGGCATCACTGAGCTCCTGGACAGTCTGAAGTGCAACCTGGCAG
>JAOVVH010000024.1:23615170-23627369 GCA_028566435.1 Scorpiodoras heckelii | reverse complement strand
CTAATTATATATCTTATTCCTTTCCTAATGCATTAATCTATGTTCAATTTATAATTATATTAATAAACATTTATTCCCATTTACTTGAAGAAAGTTGTGAGATTCTCATTTGTTAAAGAGATGTCTATGACTGACGCATTCAGATTGTAAGACTAAGGAAAGTTAAATGAGGTTTTCTTAATTCCATTAAAAATTAAGTGGTGCCCCGTTTTAATACATTTTATTAAAAATTGCTCATATCACTACAGCTAAAAATTTTTTTACAAGAGAGACCTGGCCAAGATAGATACCATACAAATAGAACAAAAATTGCCCACCTCCTGTGTGAGAAGAAAACTAACCTTTTCAAACTGGTGAACCCTAAAGATGCCACGGGTGTCTCGGCCATGGGAACCCACTTCCTGTCGGAAACAGGTAGAGATGCCAGCATAGCGGATGGGCAGGTCCTCTGGATTAAGCCACTCGTCTCTCAAGAAGGCTGCTATGGGCTGTTCTGAAGTGGCAATCA
The DNA here is from genome assembly GCA_028566435.1 of Scorpiodoras heckelii. NCBI lineage: Eukaryota > Metazoa > Chordata > Actinopteri > Siluriformes > Doradidae > Scorpiodoras > Scorpiodoras heckelii. Next base: position 23,626,861 of record JAOVVH010000024.1, on the reverse strand, counting down.
AATATTTCTCATCCACTGATGTATCGTCAGAACGCTCACTGCCCTTCCCAATAACCTGCAATGGTAGGGTTGTGTGAACAAAGAGAGAAATACTAAACTAGGAGGAAATGCATAATCTCAATAATTAGGATGAATACTTGATAACTCAAGTATTTGAAACCAATGGCAAATAATCTAAAGTAAAGTTCATTTTATTTTATAACTTTTTCAAAATTCAAATACAACTTGCATAACTGAAATTATTATTAACAAGTGCAGTTTCTGAATGTAGAAAGAATGCACTGTTGTACCGACTTACTGTCATAGATGGCCAGCTCATGGCCCATTCATTCATTCATTCATTCATTCATTCATTCATTCTCTAAGCAGCTCATCCAAATACTGGGTCACAGGGGGTGCTTGAGTCAATTATGGCAAGATAAGACACGAAAATGTCTCATGGCCCAGTAATGGGGCATTCAGTATATAAAGTGTTTGTTTTACCACCCACGTAGATGTTCAAATTCCTTGCAAAGTGGCAAGGGCTGCTTGAGGTCACATGGCAAGTCAGGGAAAGTGACTATTAAGTAAGGTGTCCAGACAGGGCAAATTCATTACAAATATACACTATATAGACAAAAGTATTCAGACACCTACACATTATCTCTACAGGAGCTTTTATTTTATTCCATTCCAATTCCATAGTCATGCAAGTGGGAGCGAATGCTAGCCAATGTGGGCTGATCCCACAGAAGAACTACTGCAGCATAAATTGCTGAAAAAGTTCATACTGTGTGTTAATACAAATTCCTAATATGTAGTTAGACCCACTTTGCAGCAATAACACCTTCCACTCTTATGAGAAGGCTTTTAACAAAAATTTACAGTGTGTCTGTCTGAATTTTTGCCCATTCATCCAGAAGAGCATTTGTGAAGTGAGACACAAATGTCGGACAAGAGGGCCTGGCTCGCAATCTCTATTATAGTTCATCCCAAAGATGTAAAATGGGGTTGAGATCAGGGCTCTGTGTGGGCCAGTCAAGTTTTCCAGACCAAACTCACCCAACTGTGCCTTTATGGATTTGATTTGTGCACTGGGGCAGTCATGCAGGAACAGATAAGGACCACTCCATCCGACCCTTGGCATTGTGTTTGGTGATGTAAGGCTTGCAAGCAGCTGCTCATTCATGGAAAGCCATGTCATGAAACATCCGGTGCACAGCTTTTGTGCTGATGTTAATGCCAGAGGAGGTTTAGAACTCTGCAGTTATTAAGTGAGCAGAGCATTGGTGACCATTATGCACTATGCTCCTCAGTAGTCAGTGACCCCGCTGTGTAACTTTACATGGTTTGCCACTTGGTGGCTGAGTTGCTGTGGTTCCTAAACACTTCCACGTTTTAATATCACTCACAGTTGATTGTGGAATATCTAGGATGGAAGAAATTTCACGAACTGACTTGTTGCAATAGTGGCATCCTATTACAGTACAACACTCGAATTCGGTGAGGTCCTTAGAATGACTCATTCTTTCACAAATGTTTGCAAAGGCAGACTGCATGGCTAGGTGCTTAATTTATAATCACATGTGGACAAAATTATTGGTACCCTTCCGTTAAAGAAAGAAAAACCCACAATGATTACTGAATTAACTTGAAAATAACAAAAGTAATAATAAATAAACATTTACTGAAAATCAGCTAATGAAAATCAGACATTGCTTTTTAATTGTGGTTCAATAGAATACTTTAAAAACAAACTAATGAAACAAAATGATGGTATTCTTAACTTAATATTTTGTTGAACAACCTTTTGAGGCAAACATCGAAATCAAGCAATTCCTGTAACTCTCAATGAGACTTCTGCACTGGTCCACAGGTATTTTGGCCCACTCCTCATGAGCAAACTGCTCCAGCTGTCTCAGGTTTGAAGGGTGCCTTCTCCTGACTGCATGTTTCAGCTCCTTCCACACATGTTCAGTAGTATTTAGATCAGGGCTCATAGAAGGCCACTTCAGAATAGTTCAATGCTTTGCTCTGCATGTTTTTAGCTGTGTATTTTGGATCACTATCCTGGTGGAGGACCCGTGACCTGCAGCTGAGACCAAGCTTTCTGACACTGGGCAGTACATTTCGCTCCAGAATGCCTTGATAGTCTTGAGATTTCACTGTACCCTGCACAGATTCAAGACACCCCTGTGGCAAATGCAGCAAAGCAGCCCCAAAACATAACCAAGCCTCCTCCGTGTTTCACAGTATGTACAATGTTCTTTTCTTTGTATGCTTCATTTTTGCATCTGTGAACATAGAACTGTTGTGACTTGCCAAAAAGCTTCAGTTATGTCTTATCTGTCCAAAGGACATTCTCCCAGAAGCTTTGTGGCTTGTAGATATGCATTTTGGCATATTCCAGTCTTGCTTTTTTATGATTTGCTCCTTGGTCGCCTTCCATTAAGTCTATTTTGGCTAAGACAGTGACAGATGGTGCTATCTGACACTACCTTGACCTTGGAGTTCACCTCTAATCTCTTTGGAAGTTGTTTTGGGCACTTTGGTTACCATTCGTATTATCCGTCTCTTCAATTTGCCATCAATTTTCCTATAGCGGCCACGTCCAAGGAGGTTGGCTACATTCCCGTAGACCTTAAACTTCTGAATAATATGTGCAACTGTAGTAACAGGAACATCAAGCTGCTTGGAGATGGTATAATAGCCTTTACCTTTAACATGTTTGTCTAGAATTTTCTTTCTAATCTCCTGAGACAACTATCTCCTTAGCTTTCTGTGGTCCATGTTCAGTGTGGTACACACTGTATTAACCTTTTCAGCAATTTATGCTACAGTAGTTCTTCTGTGGGATCAGACCACATGGGCTAGCCTTCGCTCCCACTTGCATCAATGAGCCATGGGTGCCCATGACTCTGTCTCCGATTTACCAGCTGTCCTTCCTTGGACCGCTTTTGGTATGTGCAAACCACCACATACCAGGAACACCCCACAGGACCTGCCACTTTGGAGATGGTGTGACCTAGAAGTCTAGCCATCACAATTTAGCCCTTGCCAAAGTCACTCAATTACTAATGCTTGCCCATTTTTCCTGCTTCCAACACATCAGACTTTGAGAACTGACTGTTCATTTGCTGACTAATATATCCTTGATAGGTGTCACGTAACAAGATAATGTTATTCACTTCATCTGTCAGTGGGTTTTAATGTTATGGTTGATAAGTGTATATTTAATGTTACTTTTTATGACACAAAGGGCACTTAAATCTTTTACAACATGTACATATAAATCAGCAACATTAACGCTAACATAAACAACATACAGTGCCTATAGAAAATCATCATATTTCTTTTCAATAGATACTTTATTTGTTGTACAGCCTGAAATCAAAACCCATTCCAAGAAAACCTTTGCCAGGTTTAATTACAAATTTTGATTTACATCATCAAACCAACGGGAAAAAGGCAACAGCTCTTAAATTTAAAATCAAATTAAAAACTAGAATAACAGGGCTGGAAATGTCATTTTTCGAAAGAGCCATCTTTTGCTGTAATAACAGCCATCAATCTTTTAAGATACAACTCTAATAGCTTTGCACACCTAGACTGGGGAATATTTGCCCATTCTTCCTTGCAGAATTGTTTGGGTTCAGTCAAATTCTATGGTGAGTGGCAATGGACTGCTCTCTTCAAGACCACTCACAGATTTTCTATAGGATTTAATTCAGGGCTCTGATTCAGCCACTCAAGGAGATTCAGCTTCCTATACTTAAGCTAGTGAATATGGCACTTTTTCAGAAAAGGCTTTTTTGCCACCCAGGCCAACTTTATGTGAAGCTTGTGGGATTCTAGTCACATGCACAGACGAACCAGTCCCAGCTATGAAGCCTTGTAAGTCCTTCAAATTTGCCTTTGGCCTCTTGGTAGCTTCCTCTGATCAATGTCCCCCTGGCTCTGTAATCCAGTTTGGATGGACGACCTGATCTAGGCAATGTGTTGGTGGTATCATACACTTTCCACTTCTTAATGAAGATCTAAACAGTGCTCAGAGGGATATTTAAAGTCTTTGAAATCTTTATGTAGCCTTCTAACTTGTGAATTTCTCCAACTTTATCCCAGAGACCGTTTGAAAGCACTTTCCCCAACCATGTTAAATTCTTTGCCATACCTTGCACTGCTAGTACTGGAATCTTCAAGAGCTGGCTTTATTCATCAAAACCACTACAACTGATATCAGGTGGGGCAATTAACTTGGTGTTTCATTAATAGTTAGACTGAATTAATTTTATCTTCCAGGGTATAATGTGACAAAAGTTAAATGCTCTCACAGGGTATGATTACTTTCTATAGGCATTGTGATGTTACAGCTGAGGGTGAATTAAGTGAGGCAAATGTTGGAGAAAGAGTACATTATTAGATTGTGTGCCATATGGGTTACATTGTAGGACACAGGTATGAAAATCAAATTCTATAAGCATTTGTTTTATTGATTCTAACAATGAAATCAATAACCAGTTCTCAAAATAAATCTGGACTAACAAAAACTGTTCAACTACAGGCACTATTAGGTGATGACATTATACTGCTCAAAAGTTTGGGCTTATCCCTCATCTCTCATGCATATGACAAGCAAACGTAGAGATTGAGGAAATTTTTTTGGCAAAAAGGTATAGTTGTTTATAAAAACAAACCCCACGACCACCACTTTATCAAGAGTATTTAATTATAAACTGATCCCGGATCCCCTGTGGGCAATTTTCAGTGAGCCTGGGGTCGTTCCTGCATGTGTGGTTGGCGACTGTGAGGCTATAGCCGTTATATTATTACTAGCAAGACGACGAATTCTCTTGAGCTGGAAGTCATCCGCCCCATCTTCAAACAGGTTGTGGCTGAAGGATGTGATCTTTTTTCTTAGTCTGGAGAAGATAAAGTTTAGTCTGAGGAGCTCCGTCAATAAATTTTATGAGACATGGCAGCCTTTCATTACTTACTTTAAAAATATTGCTGTGTTGGCAGTTGAGAGGATGGGAGAGGGGGAGGGTTAATTAATTAATTTATTTTATTTTTTTTTATTTCTTTTTACTTATTTATTTATTTACTTATTTATTTTATTTATTTTTAGTGCTTTATTATTACAATTAGCATTCTAAACTTTAAAGGATCATATTTGTTTTATTGTGCATGTTTAATTATTTATTGTATGTGTTCTAAATGTATGTTTGTGTTTGTCTCCCTTTGACTAATGTTGAAAATGATGACCCCTGTATAATCATTTGAAATGTACACTGGCATGTTCTGCTTTTTCTTTCTTGTTGCTGAGTCATCAATGAAAAGATTGGGGGGGGGACACCCCACGACATTAAACGTAGCAACTTTTTTATTTTCATCTGAGAACATTCTTTGGCAGCTTCCCTACTAAGAATTTTAAGATTGACTAAGATTATCACATTTTCTCCTTTTTACACCTCTGTAAAAGTGAAAAGTAAAAACCTTATACAGTTCCTCGTCAAACTGGCTGAGCTGAGCCACCTCTTGCATAACCTCTTTCCGCATGAAAAAAGGTGTATAGAGGAGAGTGTAATTCTTGCTGTAAAGGATCCGTAGGGCGTAGTTAATCAAAGCCTGTTCCAGGAAAACTAGAGGTCCCTAATGAAGATGACAATACAACACAAAACACAATAAGTGGTTATTACACATTGTGTTCCAAAACATAAAATTATGCCCTGATTCTAAACATTTGAATATAAAAATGTACATTTTTAATCAATTGGCAAATTTCTTTTTTAACCACAGCTGACATACAGTATAAAACATAAAATTAAACAATGGACAGTGCAGGGTTGGGCAGTAGTGCTGTTACAAGTAGCGGAGTTACAAGTTGACTGTATTTTACAGTAGCATGGCAGTAGTATCCCCGTTTTCTAAATCAAATAACGTTTCAGTAGCGGAGCTCTTTAATTGTTCGAACAGAGCAGCAGCACACACACAAGCTACATTTTCCCAAGCATTATGCTATGAAAAAACAAACAGTATGTGATGCCACCACCATACACAAACATACATGCATGGCCACAGAAGCAACTTTTGTATGACTGTGATAACATGCACCAATCCTTGGGCTAATACCCATGACAGGCGAGCAAGGGAATGCATCTATGGAGCACGTTTTTTTTCGTTTGTTTTGGGTTTTGTTGCCAAATTAGTTTTGAAGCAGTGGGAATAACTAGAAAGTGCAGTTCCCGTAATAATAATAATAATAATAATAATAATAATAATAATAATAATAATATTAAAATCAGACACCAATTTGTGTGACACAAAACAATCACAGGTTTTTGTTTAATAAGCAACTGAAAAGAACATTTTTGTCCTGCCTATCTGTTTGGCTGACAGCTATGTTAATCACTAAGATAGCAATGACTATGCATGAAGTTGTTAAATTTTTTTTTTAACTATTAAAATAGTAGGTTATAATGTAGTAAACTGCTTTTCCATGTTGGTGTAGCTTTGCTTGCTACATTTCTCTGGGGCAGTTTCACTCTAGTGAAACTTCATTTAATGTAGAGCATCTGGCAGTTTAGCTCACTACTTGTAGCTCAGTTTAGCTCACATGTAGCTTGACTGTATGGAAGGGCATACAGTGTACATATCAAGTACGGTGTTCCTTCATTTTCTATGCAGAACAGGGCAGTCCAGTCATACATTTTCAAGATCAATATTTTTGTATAATTTGTCTAATACATAAACTAGGTCTCATTTTTATACTCAACCTTCAAGAAATATCCTCTGCTTCCTGCAACAATGGCACCTTTCTCTCCTTCATATCCATCCACCATGACAACCAGATCCACATGAGAGTACTTCTTCTGCACTGAGCAGTCACCCCAGGTGCGCTCAACTTTATTATCAGCATCCTAATAAAGAGAGACATTCATCAACAACTTAGACTCAGATTATGATACATGTAGCAAGCAAGAGATTTCTGCATGCCTAGAAAGTAATTACATATGTAGTACACCAAAGGAAAAAACATGTAGTACATTCCTCTATTTTTTAATCCACAATAACTTCAACAAGAGAATCAACAGATATTTTATATACGAGATTTTAAAATCAATAGGCACTGGTGAGTTTGGCCAATTTTGAGAGGGGATCTAATAATGTGCATTTAAATGAGGGGCACATCTCAGTAAAATAGAGTCATGAGTCTGACATTTAATTAACGTAACCAATAAAGGGAAAAAAGTTTCCAGTCCTGTATCAGAATATACTAACACAGACGCAATGTCATTGTATGTGTTGTACAACAGCACCACTTGAGAAGAATTTCCAAGTGCTAAATGTGAGTGAGACTGAGTTTGTGAGCTAGTTACAATCTACACTATACTGCCAAAAGTATTTGTGACATCCCATTCTTAATCCATAACAGCTTCAACTCTTATGGGAAGGCTTTCCACAAGGTTTAGGGGCGCGTTTATGGGAATTTTTGACCATTCTTCCAGAAACAAATTTGTGAGGTCAGACACCGAAGTAGGGTGAGAAGGCCTGGCTCAGTCTCCGCTCTAATTCATCCCAAGGGTGATCTATCGGGTTGAGGTCAGGACTCTGTGCAGGCCAGTCAAGTTCTTCCACACCAAACTTGCTCATCCATGTCTTTATGGACCTTGCTTTGTGCACTGGTGTGCAGTCATGTTGGAACAGGAAGGGGCCATCCCCAAACTGTTCCCACAAAGTTGGGAGCATGAAATTGTCCAAATTCTCTTGGTATGCTGAAGCACTAAGAGTTTCCTTCACTGGAACTAAGGGGCCGAGTCCAACTCCTGAAAAACAACACACCATAATCCCTCCTCCACCGAACTTTAAAGTTTGCACAATGCAGTCAGACAAGTACCATTCTCAAGGCAACTGCCAAACCCAGACTAGTCCATCAGATTGCCAGACGGAGAAGCATGATTCGTCACTCCAGAGAACATGTCTCCACTGCTCTAGAGTCCAGTGGTGGCGTGCATTACACCACTGCATCCAACTCTTTGCACTGTACTTGGTGATGTAAGGCTTGGATGCAGCTGCTCGCCATGGAAACCCATTGAATGAAGCTCCTTACACACTGTGCTTAAGCTAATCTGAAGGCCACATGAAGTTTGGAGGTCTGTAGAGATTGCAGAAAGTTGACGACCTCTGCGCACTATGTGCCTCAGCATCCGCTGAACCCGCTGTCATTTTACGTGGCCTACCACTTCGTGGCCGAGTTGCTGTTGTCCCCAGTCACTTCCACTGTGTTATAATACCACTGACAGTTGAATATTTAGTAGCAAGGAAATTTCACAACTGGACTTGCTGCACAGTTGGCATCCTATCTCAGTACCACGCTGGAATTCACTGAGCTCCTCAAAGCAACCCATTCTTTCACAAATATTTGTATAAGCAGTCTACATGCCTAGGTGCTTGATTTTATACACCTGTGGCCACGGAAGTGATTGGAACACCTGAATTCAATTATTTGGATGGTGAGTGAATACTTTTGGCAATACCAAAAACAACCCCACACCATAATCCCATGAGGTTACTTGCATCTAAAAAAGGTAATAATAATAATAATAATAATAATAATAATAATAGCCGCAAGCGCCGATTACAGGGTCCAAGCACCAACTTGCATGTCTGACACAATGGTGTATTTAGTCAAACAATGAATGAGCTGCCTACACACATGAGAGTGTTCACATTTACAATGATGTCCATCAAGAGTTTACAGCGAGGCTGGAACAACAAACAAGTAACTCGAACCTTAGAATTACTCTTTCTGCACAGCACAGCAGCAAAACGATACTTGCGCATAACCTGCATGCAGTGTCCTCTCCCGATCAAAATGGTGCTTTGTCTGCCAAACCAGCCACTAAACCGGCTCTTTATTTACAAGCTTACAGCACATGGATAGCAGAACATCTGGTGTCATGTATATCATTGCCAGACACTTCTCCGCTACAGAAATCTAACAACTCACTTGGAACATGATCTTCTGGAGACGCTACTTGATCTCGGCTTGCTGCAAAGTCCAGGCCTCCAGCCCTCGTGCCGGTGGCTGGTAGAAGGGACACCACAAGCGGTGTGTGAGGAACCAGAAGCATGGCAAGCAGGTGGGAGTCCATGTTAGGCTAAAAACAAACCCTAGCCGGCCAGCTGTTCCGTCCATCCTGCTTTCCAATGTCTGCTCCTTGGAAAACAAAATGGACTAAATTCCACTCCAGCGAACCACCCAGCATGAAACCTGAGACTGTTGTGTCTTTGTTTTCACAGAGACATGGCTCAGCGACAGAGTTCTGGATGCCGCCATTCAGTTAGATGGGCTAGCCTCGTTTCGCATCACCTGACTGCTCATTTACTGCGCAAACTTGAGCCTGGCCTGAGCCCGTATAAAATCACAGAAATTAAGCCCGAACCCGTCGGGTCCCACCGGGTCCAATTGGGTTCGGGCAAAGATCTTCAGCTCTAGTACAGGGCTATTAGCGAACTGCAAAACACACACCCCAATGGATTGTTTATTGTCGCCAGAGATCTCAACCATGACAGTACTCCCTAAATTCCATCACAACATGTGGACTTTGCAATGAGAGGGGCGAACATGCTGACTCGTTTACACAAACACTCCTGGCACGTACAAGGCGGAGCCCCACCCCCACCTTGGGTAACCACATCTCTGTTATGCTAATTCCAGCATACAGACCACTCGTCAGACGCTCTAAACCAGTTCAGATGCAGGTGAAAACCTGGCCAACCTGGTCTCTCTGCTCTTCAGGACTATTTTGAGCACACTGACTGGGACATGTTTAGGGAGGCTGCAACTAATGGTGACTACATCAACTTGGAGGAGTACAATTTGTCAGTGACTAGCTACATCAGCAAGCGCACTGATGACGTCACTGTCTCCAAGACAATCACCACACGACCCAACCAGCAGCCGTGGATGACCACAGAGGTATGTGCAATGCTGAAGAGAGGCTCGTCATGAAGCACATCAAGATGCAGCTGTCCCCCTCTCTGGAACCCCTGCAGTTTGCATATCGTCCCAACTGCTCTACAGGCAATGACATAGCACCTGTCACTCACTCACCTGGATTAGAAATACACATATGTTCAAATGCTGTTTCGACTTCAGTTCAGCATTCAGCACCATTGTTCCTTAGCATCTGACTGAGCCTGCTGGGCTTGAACATCTCCCTCTGCAACTGAATCCTAGACTTCCTGACTGGGAGACCTCAGTCTGCCTGGATCAGCAGTAACCTCTCCAGCACCACCACACTGAGCACTGGGACTCCTCAGGGCTGTGTTCTCTGTCCACTGCTGTTCACTCTGCTGACTCACGACTGTACAGCAATACACAGCTTGAACCACATCAAGTTTGCAGATGACACAACCATAGTGGGTCTCATCAGCAAGAACAATGAGTCAGCATACAGAGAGGAGGTGCAATGGCTAACACACTGGTGCAGAGTCAACAACCTGTCTCTGAATGTAGACATAACTAAAGAGATCATTGTTCACTTCAGAAGAACAGAAAGGGACCACACCCCACTGAACATCGACGGCTCTTCAGTGGAGATTGTAAAGAACACCAAATTCCTTGGTATTCACCTAACGGAGAACCTGTCCTGGTCCCTCAACACCAGCTCCATAACAAAAAAAGCTTTTGAAGTATGAGGAAAGCACACATCCCACCTCATCATAACCAACATGAACTTTTTCAGCAATTTGTGCTACAGTAGCTCTTCTGTGGGATCAGACCAGACAGGCTAGCCTTCACTTTCCACAGACATCACTGAGCCTTAGGTGCTCATGACAATGTCCCCAGTTCACTGGTTATCCTTCCTTGGACTACATTTGGTAGGTACTAACCACTGCATACTAGGAACACCCCACAAGACCTGCCTTTTTGGAGATCAATCTCCTTTCATCAGGTTGTGCAGAACATCTTTCTTTCCGTCACAGGTCCACTGCACATCTTGACACCAGTAGACAACAAACAAATGTGACCATTATTGGACCGTTTGATTTCAAATATTAAGATTACTAAATAATGTTCAAAGTTTTTTTGGCTTCCATGTGTGATTGTATAGATGAAATGCCAGATTATGTTGAAAAATCAAGCATTTTTCAAGGAATATATTCAAATACACAAGCTGACTGATTTGTATTTAAGGTGAACAGAAATATTGAACAGATAGTCAAGGTATATTAAAGTAACATATGGTTGTACATCCCTTGCTTGCAAAAACTGCATCAAGCAGGCAACTCACTGACATCACCAAACACTTGCATTCTTCTTTTGTGATGCGTTTTCAAAATTCTACTGCAAGTTTTTTCAGTTCTTGTTTGTTTTGGCATATTTCTCCCTTTATTCTCCTTTTCAAGAAATGAAAGTGAAATGTATAGTAAGATCTGTTGACTGACTTGGTGAGTATAAAATGTCTTTTACCCTAATAAAGTACTTTGTTGTGTTGGGGTCACTGTCTTGCTGCATGATGAAGTTCCTCGCAATTAGGGAACTGGCAGACTGAATGTTTCTGTAGACCTCTGAGTTCATTGTACTGCTAACATCATTAGTCACATCATCAAAAAAGACTACCATGCCTGTTCCAGAAGGAGCCATACAAGTGTAACCCATGACACCACCACCACCATGCTGGCCTGTGTGTGTGTGTGAGATATATA
>JAOVVH010000024.1:23571243-23582242 GCA_028566435.1 Scorpiodoras heckelii | reverse complement strand
GTTTTCTTAATTCCTTTAAAAATTAAGTGGTGCCCCGTTTTAATACATTTTATTAATAAGTGCTCATATCACTACATTTTGTCTTTAATGGTGTCCTGTCCTTCACAATATACGATAATTGTGGTGTTTATAAAAAATTTTATAAACGCTACAAATGGTTTAGATCCTTAAAGCTTCCTGGTTCACCATTGTGGACCTGGCTAATGCATTTTTCTCTATTCCAGTTCATGAAGATTCTCAATTTTGGTTTGTGTTTAGATTTAAAGGTAAACGCTATACATTTACTAGATTGCCACAAGGTTACACTGAAAGTCCTACCATTTTTAGTATGTGTATGGAGCGCGATCTCTCCCAATTTACTCCTCCAATGGAGAGTCAAATTCTGATTTACGTTGATGATGTCTTATTGGCTTCTAAATCTAAGACTCAGTGTCAAGAAGACTCTGTCGCACTGTTATGTTTCCTTGCCAAACATGGTCACAAAGCTTCATTGACCAAACTTCAATTTTGTAAGACATCTGTCAAATATTTGGGTCATGTCTTGTCAGCAGGTTCTAAATCTATTGAATCGCACCGTTTAGAAATGATACTTTCAGTTCCCAAACCCGTCACCAAGCGTCACATGATGCAATTTTTAGGTCTGTGTAATTTTTGTAGGCAGTGGGATCCAAATTATGCGCTTCTTGTCCGACCCTTACAAGACATGATCTTTTCTAAACCAATGTCTGTTTCAGATCATGTTGAGTGGTCTCAGCAGACCTTGGAAGTGTTTTCTCAAGTTAAAACTGCTCTTTCCTCTGCTACTGCGCTTCATCTTCCTGATTACTCTAAAACCCTTTCTCTTTCTGTAGACTGAAGAGACGGGTTCATGACTTCTGTTTTGACTCAACTCCATGGTGATAAACACCGCCCGATAGGTTTCTTTTCTTTTCGCCTCGATGCTGTGTCTAGAGCTCTTCCTTTCTGTCTGCAGGCTGTTGTGGCATGTTCTTTAGCTGTTGAAGCTGTGCAGTCTATTTTTCTTTTTCATGAAGTTCTTTCACCTGCTCGCCACCTTTCTTGTGTGGCTACACTTCTCTCTGCACCCAACATTACTCTACAGCGTGTTACTGGTATTAATCCGGCTACTCTTTTACCCCTTCCACATGATGGGGAACCTCACCATGACTGTCTCTCAGATTGACATAGCTATCTTACCTCGTCCTGACCTCCCTGATATTCCGAATCCTGTTAGTGAGTTGACACTCTTTGTCAATGGGTCTGCGTTTAAAAACAAATTTGCCGCTAATTGTGTAGGCTATGCAGTAGTTTCACTTTCTGAGTATCTTGAAGCCTTTTCACTTCCTTCTTCTTATTCTGCTCAAGCAGCTGAAATTTTTGCATTACACAGAGCCTTTCAGATTTCTCGTAGGAAGACTTTGACGGTCTATACTGGCAGTCAGTATGCTTTTTCTACACTTTTTACTTTTGCACGCCAATGGAAAAATGGAGGCATGCTTACTTCTACTGGTAAGCCTGTAAGGCATGCTACCCTTCTCAATTCTCTCCTTTCCTAAGTATTTCTCCCCTCTTCTCTTTCCATCTGCAAATGTACTGTGCATACACATAATTATGATGTTTCCCTTGGGAATCATTTTGCGGATCAGATGGCGAAATATGCAGCTGAGCATTTTCCGCTTTCCCCATTCACATCCCAAACCAAATCCACTTTTTCCCCTTCACCTGGGTGTTCTTTGTCTTTAGTACCTCACTGTCATTCCTTTGACTCACTGAACCTTGACATACTGTTAGACGCGCAGCGTTCTGCAACTCTGAAAGAGCGACTCTCCTGGTCTCCTAATTTCTCATCCTTACCTACTACTGTTCTCTCCTCTCCTTCAGGTAAGCCTTACTTACCTAAATCCCTTTTTCCCTCTGCTGCCCTTTTGAGCCATGAGCCTACTCATGTCTCAGCTGCGGGAATGTGTGTAGGTAGGAGTTTTTGAGACACCTGGGTTTTCAAATTTTGCAAAACAATATGTTCAAAGGTGTTAATCTGTCTTCAAAATAATCCTCAGGGAGGTGTAAAGGCGCCTCTTCAAAAATTTCCACCTGCCAAATATCCTTTTCAAACTCTACACATGGACTTTATTCAGCTTAATCCATGAGAGGGAAAGACTTATTGTTTAGTTGTAATAGATGCATTTTCTGGATGGGTAGAGGCTTTCCCAACTGCCAAGCCAGACTCTTATACAGTAGCTAAAGTACTGCTAAGAGAAATTATTCCAAGATTTGGTATTCCACAGCATCTGTACAGTGATAATGGCAGTCACTTTGAAAATGAGGTGTTTACAACACTGGCTAAAGCCACGGGGATAACGTTACACTACCACTGTTCTTATTATCCACAGTCTGCTGGGTTGGTGAAGAGGGCAAATGGCACAATAAAAAGTAAATTAAGGAAAACTATGCAAGGAGCTAATATAACATGGATAAAAGCCTTGCCTCTAGTACTTATGAGCATGAGAAGTTTACCTAGACCTAACGGTCTCTCTCCGTTTGAAATATTATTCGGCAGACCAATACCTCTACCGAGTTTTACTAGCTTACAAGAAAGCTCTGACTCTTATTACACCTACATGAGAAATATGCTTCATAAACAAGCCTCAACTTAGCAGACTATAATAGAGGGACATAACCCTTATGCTTGCATTACAGATTGTAAAATAAAACCTGGCGATTGGGTCCTCATCAAGATCCACCGATGCAAGAGGTGGTCCTCACCACGCTGGGAAGGGCCGTACCGAGTTGAGCTCTGCACTCCCACAGCAGTAAAAATCAAAGAAAGAGCTACTTGGATTCATCAAACTCACTGCAAAAATGGTAAAAGAATTCCACAAGTATGGGCAGAGCCGACTGGGTATTCCTAAAAAAAAACTTTTAACATCTGGGTGAATGGGAAGGAGGGTTTATAATAGTGGCCTTCTCATAGGCTGTTTTCCTTCTTAGAATTATTATAGGGGCTGACCAGTACTTAGCACACTCAGAAAAAAAAACCACCCTGAAAGGTTGACAGTGTCGGCTGAAGGCACATAGTGTCCAGTAACAGCTGCCATCATGAAGGGTTTATTCTTCCTTAGTGTGCTCAGAATCTGTTCAGCATACCTGGAAATAAAATATGAGGATGACGGTATTTATCCTAAAATTTTTTCTTTTGATTTGTCTAGTGTGATACAGTAGTATCACATGGTACAGTAGTTATAAGGCTAGTGGAGAACTACGCTTCAAGAGTCAAGGAGCTATGCCTAAGTTAACTCCTGCCCCCACCACTACTCCGGTTATGGGTAATTCAACACAGACCACCCCATCAGCAGACACACAGATACCCATCTCCACTACTTCTGTCACATTAATTAAAGAAGTCAAATTAAAAGATCTAGCAGAGGCATTGGAGGTAGAAACAGGATTCAATTTAAAAAATGACTGGCTAGAGTGGGTCCGTTTTACTCCAAAATCCCTTAAGAAATCAGACTGCTTTTTGTGTGCACCAGGGAAGCATAGTCCTGTCGTTGTTCCCTTCCCCTTGAACCCATATAACGATCCTGGAGGGTTTAACTGTATGATTCATTTGTTCAATTATCACAGTGATAAAGTCATTAACTGTACCTCCTTGAAGTATCTCTTTCCAGACACCTTAGTAAAGACCAGTAGTGGAACTTTCCGAGTTCCCACCCCTCCGAGATTTCAGGTTCCAACTGAAGGTAACTTCACCTGTTTCAATTCTTCTGCAGGGAACAAAATCTTAGAAGTACTGGTTACAATAAGTGAAGAGTAACAAAAATTGAGGGGAGAAGAAGACAGTCTCCACATGGCCTCCCCCACAAGAAGCTGACAGGCAGTTGCAAGGTTGCATGCCCTTCAAGTGAAACAAATGTCTTCACATCGTTCACCGACCATACCCCCAGCACTTGCACTTCTCCAGCTCAACATTGAAGGTCTCACCACTACCAAGATTGAGCAAATAGCCATCAAAAACAAAGTAACAGTGATCACCCTGCAGGAGATCCATATGGAAAACAAGAACATCCTGAGGGTTCCTGGGTACACCTTGGCCGGTCACATTGCCAAAAAATATCATGGCCACATTTGTCCAGAAAGATATGGCCTGGACAGCTGCTGGACAATCTCCAGAGAGATAGAATGGTTAACAACAAAAGAGCATGACATTACCATCGTCAACATCTACAAACCACCACCCAGCAGACTGGTCCCATCAGCCCTACCAGATGCCCCAGCCCCTGTCGTGTATGTTGGTGTCTTTAATAGCCACCACACAGACTGGGGTTCCAACACATGGTGCGCTTCATTATGGACATGCTGAGCAACTGCAGCTTTCATCTATATACCAGCAATGGACAAAGCAGCAGGTTGAGAAAGCTCAGGAACAGCGTCCCACAGGGCTCAGTGCAGGCACCAGTGCTGTTCATCTACATCCACGATCGGCCTGCAACAACATCTCAGAAGTAGGACTATGCAGAAGACCTGGCCATCTTACTCAGCAAGCCATCCTGGGAATCAGTAAAGGAGGGCCTCTCCAAGGACATGAAGAACTGGCGCCTCAAGCTGTGTCAATAACATTTACATTTCTGGCATTTAGCAGATGCTCTTTTCCAGAGCGACTTACAAAAGTGCTTAGTAATAACCTTGGAATATCCAAAGCTAAATCTGGTAGACCTCAATTCAGGATACTTTGAGCTATGATAATGCTAGAAATTAGTCAGGGTCAGGGTTTTATATCTGATGCAAGCTGCTACAGGAAGCCAGTTAAGGGTGCACAGCAACAGAGTGACATGGCTGAACTTGGGAAGGTTAAATACCAGTCAAGCTGCAGCATTCTGGATCAGTTGCAGGGGCCTGATGGAACGCATGGGAAGACCAGCCAGAAGGGAGTAGCAGTAGTCAAGTTCTGAGATGACAAGAGACTGAACAAGTACCTGGGTGGCCTCCCTGGAGAGAAATGGTCGAATTCTCCCAATGTGAAAAGGGAGTTCTCAAAGGAAACTGAGAGATCACAATGAACACCAGCATCTCCTGGGATATAAAGCAGCTCCGTCTTGCTTGGATTTAGCTTGAGGTGGTGGGATGCCATCCATGAAGCAATGTCTGCTAGACATGCTGAGATCCAAGCCAAAACCTGGGTATCCGAAGGAGGAAAAGAATGAGCTGAGTATCATCAGCATAGCAGTGGTAGGAGAAGCCATGTGAGGAAATTACAGTTCCCAGTGAGTGAGTGTAAAGTGAAAATAGAGGTCCCAGCATTGAGCCTTCTGGGACACCAGTGGAGAGTTTGGAGTGGATGTTGAGCAATTCCATGTTACCTGGTAGGAGAGCCCTTCCAGGTAGGACTTGAACCACTTCCATGCAGAGCCAGGGATGCCAAGGTCAAAAAGGATGGACAGAAGGATGATGGACAGAAGGAGGATGGACGATAAGACTGTAGCAACATTGTTCCACCTTTACAACAAGGAAGCAACAAGATCACAAGATCAACATCATGGGTCACAGCTCTCCCTGATGTACCTCAGTATGAAGCTAGACAGAACAATGTCCTTTAAACAATACCTGGGCAGCATCAAGGCAAAGACCACCACCTTTGCTGCACTGATATGCTGTCTTGCCAGCACTACATGCAGGGCCAGCACGAGGACACCACGCATTTCTACTGAGGCCCTGGTGTGCCCGACTGCTGAGTACTGTGCCCCGGTCTGGTGCCGTAACCCTCATGTGAAGAAGCTATATGCAGCCCTTAACACTGCTCTGAGGACGGTCTCCGGATGCCAATGAGCCACCCCAACCTACCAATTGCCTGTCCTTGCTGGAATCACTGCAGAAGGGGACAGACGGGAAGTAGCCATACTGGCCCTCGCTCGAAAGGCACAGTTGAGTGAATCACACCTCCTCCACAAGACCATCAGAGACATCACAGTGCGCCTCAAGTCCCGATGTCCCTTTGCCACACGTGCCCAGGAGCTGCTCCGCACAACATCAGCTTCCTGGGTTAAGGCAGGATGGAGGGAAAAGTCGAAGGCAGCAGGGCCATCCATGCTTCATCACTACATTAAAGACCCAACAGATGTTCCTGGCCAGCATCTGCCCCATTAGTCGTGGATAACCTATAATAACCTGAGGACAGGGGTGGGTCGCTTTGGTGCATCAATGTAGAAGTGGGGTCTCACAGACAGTGCCTACTGTGAACTGTGCCCCAAATTCCGGCCACCAAATGGCGCTTGCGGTTTAATTGACCTGGATGAAGAAACACTGGACTGGCTTGGTACTGAAGGTCTAAGGACATACACCAGAAGAAGAACAAAAATTGGACAGTTCATGACTGGAAATGGGTTATCTGTTGAGAGGAATCTTGTTTATCGTAGACCTCAGGAAGCCTTCAATGAGGACTGCATGCAAAGTGTGGTTCAAGGTGGAGGAGGCTCTATGATGTTCTGGTGGTGTTTTCATTATGTGGAAATGGGTCCTTTGGTTGAGGCAACAGTAAATTTGCACCACAATGCCTACACTGAGCTGCTGGACAAACAGGTTTTGCCTTTTGCTCATCATCTTACCGAGGAATCAAGTATTCCAAGATGACAATTCTCCAATTCTTCACAGGGCTTGATAGGCTTCACAGGGATGATGAACATGATTGATTAGCACGATGAACATAAAGCAGCATTCACACATCTGGACTGGCCTACAAAATCCCCAGATTTAAATCCTCTTGAAAATCTGTGAGACTACCTGGACCAACGACTAAGATGTCAGAAAAGGCATCCACAAAATCTGGCCGAACTGCACAATACTTTGATCCAAGTGTGGCTGAACATTCATGTCTTCTACATCCAGAAAGTTGTCCAGTCCATGCCAAATTGAATCGGAGCTGTTATTCGTGCTTGTGGAGGTATTACATGTCACAGGTGACAAATTTTTGGTCCATTGGGTTTAAGTACAGATGTTCTTTCTTGTTTAATTTTAATGCTACACCCCCATTCCAGTAGAGATAGATGTAAACTCTTCTAAGTCAGAAGAAAAAAGAAAGAAAAAGAAAAAAAGTTTTACGTTTCAGTTTGTTGTTTCGTTTTAAAATTTCAGTAACTTTCAAAAAAAGTTTTGCTCCTTTATGTGCTTGATGTGGGTGCCTCAGATTCTGACAATTTCATAAACACTCTAAATTCCCCTTTTCACACACAACCAAAATAGTAATGTGCAGTAGCTATTTCACTCCATATTTCTTTATCCCATCATATACATTGACCTACTCTTCACTAGGTAAACAAAACATTTACATACCAGAATAGAAGTATAAGCTGCTAGCAACACAACCTACATACACCCATCATCACGCCTAATAAAATCTGGTTCAGAGTGACTGTATTCCTAAATACCAATAAATTCAATTTTACCACTGCTCGTGTGGTCCCTCCACTTCCTGTTATCCCTGACTAGTGTAATCCTGTGACATCAGAGGGTGACTGCTTAGAGGTAATTCAATTGGTTTTCTTGAGTCCCCAGTTAATCATTTCTTAATCATAGTGATTTGTAGATCCTATCAATAAAACCCCTACATTTATATCTTGAATCTTGAATCTTAAATCATTATCATCATATCATCCGGAGATATCTGCATATTGAGGCCATATTGTTTTGAAATGCCAAAATGTTTTTGATAATTATTGAGGTTCAGACTCTTCTGAATATTCTGACACCAAAATTGCAGCAATAGGGAGAAAAGGTTTCATATATTATGGAAATTGAGCGGAGCGTAAGGGCTCTTGAGCCTTTTTTTTATTTGGCTTGAGGCAAGGAATTTAATAGAATTGGAATTTACAGTGTGGGAGAAAATCACAAAAATGTAAATTGCTGTGTTATAGCGCCACCATCAGGCCAGTCAAGGTCCTTTTACTAGGCTGCACCTGCTGCCAAGTTTGATGTTTCTAGGCTTTACGGTCTTATCCAAGAAAAAGAAAAATAATAATAATAAGAAAAATTCAAGAAATTGCAAAATTACATGGTTACATGCTTGAACCCTAATAATAATAGTAATAATTATTTGTGCTGTCACATGATTATTTTTTTTTTAATCGTGCAATTAATTTTTTTATCGCGCATTAATCACAGTTTTAACACACATTTTGATTTGTGTTGTAGATACATGCAGGCTGGCATTGTTGGACCATTGAAAATGAAAGAGAAATGACTGCTGAACGTTGCCTCATTATTCACTTGACTTTATTTGATAAAAGTGAAATATTAAAGATGATTGACATCTTTTCATTTTTAAAAAATAAAAATTAGTTTTGTCTTTCATCCATCTGATATACTGATTAGAGTTGGAGTTTAAATAAAGGCATCGATTCGCCAAAAAAGAGTAACGCGGCACGTTGCAACCGAAGGGTAAGTTTATGTTCCAACCAAACCATACATTAAAAAGTTAAAATACATCACCCACAGTTCATAGACGTTTCACAGACGTTAACTTTTATTGATTTATGATACTGCAACTAATGTAAAAGGTTTGTAACAGATATATTTACATCCTAAGGGATATTTTTAAACTTTATTCAATTAGAGAGATCTGTCAGTCATACAATGTATGTTTAACAAATGTGTATAAGCTGTTTGAGAAATGAATTTGCCTGTATAGAAGGACATTTCATAAGTACGACAGATATGTCTGTTATTACAAAACAAATAATTAAAATATTGCATGGTCTCTGAATGATATCCTCTAAAAAATCTACATATTTATGAAATATGAACACCAGATGGATGCAAAGAGCCACCTCATCGGATCTAAAACAAGAGAAAAAATTTGTCTTAAGATAATGAGTACACTTTAATGAAACATATCATTGACATGCAGTACTATTAATTTATTATGTCAATAACAGAGTGTAGAACATTTAATTATACACTAACTACACATTAGTGACTAGTTAAAACAGTGTACAAGGTGTGTATTTATACTGCTATTAGGATTAGGCTATTAGAATCATCTAGTCGGAAAGAATATATAATTGACATAAAAAAGGAAAACCAAATGCATTTTAAATCAACATGTACTTTAAATACCTGCAAGAAACATAAACTTTATATTTACCGTGTATTTGTCCCATTTCTTTTCAGGGTCATATGGTTCCCAGCGACTGGCAGGAAATATATGTTTATTTTTTTCATACCAGCTCCTCAGAACCACTTTGCCTGCATGAGACTTTAAACACACACACACACACACACACACACACACACACACACACACACACACACATTAATATCTACGGACATGACTCCATGTCATGTAGTTTTATGTGATTCTTTCCAACTGAGGACCACAGCATGACTTTACCTCATCTTTCTCAACTGTAGCATCATTTACCAATCGGATATCATCATGAACATCAAAACTGAAAAGCGGCCCTGGGTTAAGACACACAAATTTGTTCTTAACATTCGATGAAAGTGCTAAAGTTTGAGGCATGAATGATATACACTCACTGTCCACTTTATTAGGAACACCTGTACAACTGCACATTCATGCAGTTATCTAACCAGCCTCTCATGTGGCAGCAGTGCAAAGCAAAAAAGCCAAGATAGTTCCTGCAGAATCTGTGTTGCACTGTGGTCAAGTAGCTTAGGGGTGTCGATACTTATGGCTGTGGAGACCTATTGTAATGAAGACCTGTGGTTAATTGGATTAGGGGGCACATGGCTTTTCTCAAACCTGATAAAATAGTTCAGAGGTATCAATACTTATGGCTTAGAAGAACTGTGAATAATATTCGGTTTGGAGTCAAACACTTTTGCTAAAACCCCAAGTTACACTCATTAATATTTTATGCTATGTACACCAATAAAGTGCACTCAGCAATAGTTTGGCATGTGTGTAATTCAAGCACTGTGGTATTCATGCATGTCAGTAAAGAGAAAGATGCACAGATTTAATAGATTAATACAACAGGCTTAATTTGGGGAAGAAAGGCCTGCCTGTGTCAAAATGCAGACCCGCACACCTGGACAGTGTGTGTAAGTGAGAGAGACAGACAGAGTGGCCCTTGACATTTCGGAACTCTTAACTGACAAACTGTTATTGCTGTTATTGTTTATTTAAATGTGTGAAAGATATGGAGAGAGGCTTTTGACATTATTCTGGAACTTTTAACTGGTAATTTTGCTGCCTATTAAAAATTGTGTGTACATATACACACTACTCACAAAAAGTTAGGCTTTCGGGTGAAGTTTATGGAAAACATAAAAAGTTACAGTTATCATGCTACAGTGATATTATATCATGAAAATAGGGTATTTAAGTAGAAGCATGCAATGGTGATTTCCTCATCTCAAACAATTTATTGAAACAAAAGCCAACAATGGTGGGTATGCCTCAACAAAAAATGTCAATGCCTCAATAACTTGTCAGGTGCCCTTGAGCATTAATTACAGATTGACAATGATGTCTCATGCTGTTCACAAGTCGACTTATTGTCTGCTTAGTCATGGCATCCCACACTTCATAAAGGGCTACCCAGCTGATCCCATAGGTTTTCTAACGTAACATAACGTAATGGTCAATTTCAGAATATATTGTGCCGCTGGTTTGAGAAATTCAACAAATTTTAAATCTGCGTCAACATATTTAGTGGCGTTTATTTTTTTTTTTTTTTACGTTTTTAAAAAATCGTGATCAATTCTTTAACGCATTAACTTGACAGCACTAATATATATACAGTGGGTACGGAAAGTATTCAGACCCCTTTAAATTTTTCACTCTGTTTCATTGCAGCCATTTGCTACAATCAAAAAAGTTCATTTTATTTCTCATTAATATACACTCAGCACCCCATCTTGACAGAAAAAAACCCAGAAATGTAGATATTTTTGCAAATTTATTAAAAAAGAAAAACTGAAATATCATATGGTCATAAGTATTCAGACCCTTTGCTGTGACACTCATATTTAACTCACATGC
>JAOVVH010000024.1:23495149-23510827 GCA_028566435.1 Scorpiodoras heckelii | reverse complement strand
CATTGCACCTTCCCTGTCCCCAGGTAAGAGGTCCCAGGCCAGACTGTGGCCATAGCAGGGAACCTGGGCACTTCCAAGACCATTGTCTAGGACGATTAATGGTGGGAGCACTAGTCCAGATCCCCGACGTGCTACAGGCCAAACCAGATTGAACAGGGGTACACAACAGGTCTTGGTGGATTCCAGCAGCAGCCAGACTTTCATCCACAGAAGCTTTGTTCAAGGAAGGGCAGCAGATAAAGCACATCTGGTGAAGGTGAACGTGAAATGCATGCATGGGGATATTTACAAATATCCTGTAGTTCCTGTCGCCATTCAATTCAGGGGCAAAAACTTCTGCTAATTCTGGGGACAAATTGGCCCAGGTTTACTATATTACTAAATGGAATTTGGAACCCCAAAAGTGTGACATGAGCCTCTGTTGTTCGTAGTCCATGAGGTCCTGCAAGCCTCCATGGGTTCTCCCCAGTTGGGTTACTCTACAGCCATAAACCTTGTGGAATCCTAGACATTGTGAGGGAACAATACAAACAATACAAATGAAATTAAATATTTTCTTGACATGAGATCAAAACTACACACTGTGCACCAACACAGAAGAATTTGCTACAGGCTCAGTAATGTCAATTCCAGCTGTACAATAGTGATGCTCAGCTGCAGGGCTTCACACCATGAAATAAGGTCCTCATTTTCCTGACCAGGTTGAGCTCTAAATTACTCATAAAGTGGAAAGGGCCCTTTGAGGTCACACAACAAATTTATCATATCAACCTCTTGAAACCATGGAGGGGAGCAGAATCAGTGGCCTTGGACCCACCTCATAGAGCACCACATCAAGACACCCCCAGGGGTAGTGGCTTTAGTTGCTCATACAGATTCCCATAATACAAAAAACAGGTGGTCTGGGAGGAGCTCAAGACCACGCTTGATTTGGGGGTAACTGAGGAGTGACATAGAGAGTGGACCAGTCCCATCATTTTGGTTCCCAACCAGATGCATCCTTCTGCTTCTGTGTTGACTATAGAAAAGTCAGCATGGTGTCTAAATTCAATGCCTATCTCATGCCCCGATTTGACAAGCTGCTCGATCAGTTAGGAGTCACTCATTATTACTTAATGCTGGACTTATCCAAGGAATATTGGCAGATCCCTTTTACCATTGTATCTCATGACAGCATTCTCCACCCCATTTGGTTTACACCAGTTTGTGATACGTCCTTGTGATGGAAGGGAAGGAATGTCCCGTGCTGTACATCAGCCAGAAACTCTCCAACTAGGAGTGTATTTACAGCATGGTGGAGAAGGAATGCCTGGAAGGAAGGAGAAGGTCATCACACTCCACTACTACCTGCTGGGGAAACTCTTCACCCTCTGCTCAGATCATGCCCCATGATCTTGAAAGATGCTAATGCACAGTTCACCTGTTGGTATTTATCCCTACAAACTTTTAAGTTCAAGGTGATCAACAGATCGTTTGCACAGATGGCTGTTGCAGACTTCCACTCCCTCCAGGGGCCTGGGGTGAGGCTGAAGGCCAAACAGAGTCAGGTGGTGCAGATATGTGGCAGTGAGGGCATGATCAAGTGCTGCTCTGGAAAAAGGAGATGGAACCAGAAGCAGCAAACAAGGTAAGTGCCCTCACCTGCTCCATATTAATTAGCCCTAATTTGGCTCCTCTATGTGTGTATGTGTATATGTGTGTGCACATGTGTGCAGGGAGTCAAGGGCTTAAGGAGGGGAGTGAAGCAGAGCAAGGGAGAGAGAGCCTTTATGAAAGAGCCGAGATTCCATGCCCAAGCTCAAGTTCTTCTTTGTATAAAGTGCTGCAAAGCATAATTAATTTTGGTTAAATAAACTCCCTGCCCCGAACCTGTCTCCCATCCTTTTAATTTTGTTACAAGCAGCAATGCAATGAATCCTCCTGGGCATGCTGCCACATACACACAGCTGAGATTCAGACATGTGTCACCATTCATGTTAATGAACAGCTGTTGAATTTTCCAGTTAAGCATTTTGATTAAATTACAAATATTTTATAAGAATTTTCAGGGTAACCTTAACTAGGTAGGATCAGATTTAGCTATGGGCAGATTTTGTCAAAGTGTCATTTATAAATACAAATGAAATAGGGTGGAATGGTTGTATAGTGGGTGATGTTGCCACCACAAAGCTCCAGAGTCCCTGGTTTGGTACTGAGCTTAGGTCTCTGTCTGCATTTTTTTCCCTGTGTTCTTATGGGTTTCTTCCATGTTCTCCAGTTCCTTTCCACTGTTTAAAAAGACGCAAGTAATTGGATTGGTTATGCTAAATTGCTTTTTAACAACTAATGCAGTCTTCACAAATGAAAACCAGGGCTCGAAAATCAGACATTCAGAGCTCTTAATTGTTTAAAAAATCTAACAGAACACACCTAGGCAACAAGAAACACGTCAGTCACGTTTTCTGATTTTTTTTAACTCTGAAAAATGGGCAAGTTCAAACAAAAGCTGCCATTTTCTATTAGTAAATGAAAGCTAAAATGCTGCTCATGTTTCAAATATTCAGAATATCTATGTCTCTTATCTCAGTAGACCTTTGTTTGTTGCTTTTAATAAACCAGAGAGTGATTTTATGTAAAGAGTCATGATTTGACCTGAAGGGTCACAGGATGGTGCCTACAGGATGCCGGTGACTGGACAGTTTTGGTTGGTGGACTATTTTCAGTCCAGCAGTGACACTGAAGTGTATAAAAACTCCAGCAACACTGCTGTGGCTGATCCACTCACACCAGTACAACAAGAACTAACACACCTGCACCACATCAGTGCTACTGCAGTGCTGAGAATGATCCACCACCCAAATTTGTTCCTGATCTGTGCTGGTCCTCTGGGTGTTCCTGACCACTGGACAAAAAGAATAAAGGGGACAAACAAAGTCTGGAGAGAAACAGATGGACTACAGTCTGTAATTGTAGAAATACAGCTATATTGTAAATGGAACTGATAAAAGGGACAATAAGTGTAGAGAAAAGGAAGTAGTCATGAGGTTATGCCTGATCTGTATATATATATATATATATATATATATAAAATATATATTATACACACACACAAGAATGAGTCAAAAATTATCTACACTCTGGCTGTAGAATTTATTTTAATTAGTGCTGTCAAATTAATGTGTTAACAAACGTAACGTAAACCAGCGGTGTCATCAGCAAACACAAACATTCCGAAATTGACCATTACTTTACTTGTTTAAGGCCGCATTCCGATTGCAAGGGTCCCTACGCTGTATCCCCTGCACCATACACACTGCACAGGGTACAGAATCCCAAGGGCTCTTCATAAGGAACTCAGTTGCTGAAACGGCTCCATTCAGAGGCCCTGCAACATGATCAACAACGGACAGCATTGGGCTCGCTAAAGATTGCTAAAGATTGAAAGGAACAATGGAGAACGAGGGAGTTGTAGCTTTTTGGATTGCTATATTTTTGTATGTTACATCAGTTTAATGAGCGACGGAGACAACAAATATTCAATGGCACTACGATGTCGACCTTCATGTAAAACACAAATCAAAATGTGTGTTAAAACCCTGTTTAACACGTGATTAAATAAATGATTCGCGTGATTAATGAGATTAAAAAATTTAATCGCGTGACAGCTCAAATTTTAATCAACTTTCAGAAAATACAAATCCACCATATTAGCAAAAGTATTCACTCATCTGCCTTCACACGCATATGAACTTGAGTGACATCCCATTCTTAATCCATACGGTTTAATATGATGTCGGCCCACCCTTTCCAGCTATAACAGATTCAACTATACTGGGAAGGCTTTCCACAAGGTTAGGAGTGTTTATGGGAATTTTTTGACCATTCTTCCAGAAGCAGATTTATGAGGTCAGACAGTGATGTTGGACAAGAAGGCCTGGCTCGCAGACTCTGCTCTAGTTCATCCCAAAGGTGTTCTATCGGGTTGAGTTGAACACTCTGTGCAGGCCAGCCAAGTTCTTCCACACCAAACTCACTCATCCTTGTCTTTATTGACCTTGCTTTGTGCAATGGTGTACAGTCATGGTGGAACAAGAAGGGGGCATACCCAAACAGTTGCCACAAAGTTGCATGAAATTAATGCTGAAGCATTAAGAGTTCCTTTAACTGGAACTAAGGGGCCAAGCCCAACTCCCAAAAAACAACCCCACACCATAATCCCCCATCCACCAATCTTTACACTTGGCACAATGCATTCAGACAAGTACTGTTCTCCTGGCAACCACCAAACCCAGACTTGTATATCAGATTGGCAGACAGAGAAGCATGATTCACCACTCCAGAGAACATGTCTCCACTGCTCTAGAGTCCATATATATATATATATATAGACACACACACATACACCGATCACACACAACATTATGAAAATGTCCTTTTCACTGCACTCATTGTCCATTTTCTCAGTTTCACTTACCATATAGCTGCATTGTGTAGTTCTATAATTACAGACTGTAGTCCATCTGTTTCTCTACATACTTTGTTAGTCCCCTTTACTCTGTTATCCAGAGGTCAGGACCCCCACAGGACCACCACAGATCAGGTACTACTTGGGTGGTGCATCATTCTCAGCACTGCAGTGACACTGATGTGGTGGTGGTGTGTTAGTGTGTGTTGTGCTGGTATGAGTGGATCAGACACAGCAGTGCTGCTGGAGTTTTTAAACACTGTGTTCACTTTCTGTCCACTCTGTGAGACACATCCATTTTTCTCCATCCTTTAGATGTAAAGTCAGAGACAGTAGCTCATCTGTTGTTTCACAGTTGGTAATATTCATCCTCTAATCCTTTATCAGTGCTCACAGGATGCTGCCTACACAATGCTGGTGACTGGTCATTTTTGATTGATGGACTATTTTCAGTCCAGCAGTGACAATGAGTTGTTTAACAACTGTCCCATAAGAATGTCCCCTGTTTCAGAAGAAGTTCACAGAGTTAAACTTAGAACATTGCACCTTTGATGATGGAGCACCCAATTTTGAAGTGAGCAAAAATATTTTAAAATTTAACAGCTTCTTTCAGTTGTTGCATGTTTTGGGCAGTTTATCCCCTCAGTCACCTCTTCAGGAGGTGAAACCTTTGCACATAATGGTGAGGTCTGCTCACTGACATGGCCATTCTAACACCTTCCACTTTTTTGCTCTGATGCCCTTTGTTGTGCATGATGAAGTTCCTCCCAAATAGATGCATTTCTCTGTAAATTGGCAGACAAAATGTTTTGTATACTTCTGAATTCATTCTGCTGTTACATCATCAATAATGACAATGTCAATGTCAAGTTTATTTATAAATCACATTTAAAAACAACAGCAGTTGAGCAAAGTACTGTACAATCATCATAATAACAACCACTTAGACAGATATAGACAGATCAATATACACCAATAATACCCATCTCTCATACTGAGTCAAATGCCAGTGAATAGAGTTTTAAGCCTAGTTTTACAAACAGTGTAGGGGCCTTCCTAACAGAAACTGGCAACTCATTCCAAAGCTTGGGGGCTACAATTGAAAAAGCACTGCCCCCTCTATGTTTCAGTCTGGATTTAGGCACCATCAACAGAAACTGATCTGCGAATCTAAGTGATCTTGATGAAATGTAAGGCCTTAATAAGTCTGAGAGATAGTTTGGTGCTAACCCATTTAGTGCCTTGTATACAAACAAAATAATCTTAAAATTTATCCTAAAATGTATAGCAAGCAGCAAGAACACAAAATATGCCCCTGCTTGCATGTGTTAGTTAAAAGACATGCAGCAACATTCTGAACTAACTGCAAACATAACAGAGAGGCCTGACTGACACCCACATAGAGGGCATTGCAAAAATTGAGCCTGGACGAAATGAATACATGTGTAACCCTTTCAAAATCTCTAAAAGATAGAAAGGACTTCACTTTAGATAAAAGCCTCAGTTGAAAAAAGCTAGACTTAGCCACCGAGTTTATCTGTTTGCCAAATTTGAAATCCCTATCGAAGATCACACATAAGTTCTTTACAGCAGGGGTTGCACATGAATTCAAAGAGCCCATATCCAGACTGGGTGTATCAAAGGCTCCATTTGGACTAAAGATCATGCCATCTACATTTTTAATTCCACAAGACAGTCCAATAAAACTTCTGAAGAATGTTTATCACTTTGCTTCAGTGGCAAATAAATTTGAAAATAATCTGGGTAAAAATGGAACAAAACACCATACTTCCTGAGAATAGCCCCAATTGGGAGATGTATATAGAAAATAAAATAGGCCCAAGAATAGAGCCCTGGGGAATTCCACACGTGAAAGTTGCAGAGGGGGAAACAAAGTCACCTAAAATGACTATGAACCCCTTCCAAAAGTACCCAAGTTCTTCCACACCAAACTTGGCAAACCGTATCTTCATGGGTCTCTCTTTGAATGCAGGGACATTGCTGGAACAGGTTTCGGCAAGGCTCCATAGTTACAGTGAAGGAAAATAATAATGCTACAGCATTCAAAGACATTCTAGACAGTTGTGTGCTTCCACGTTTGTGGCAACAGTTTGGAGAAGTGCCACATCTGGTGTGATGATCAGGTGTCCACATACTTTTGGATATTATTGTGTAGATGCTTTCAGAACACCTACTGAGCAGCTTCCGCACTCAGTATTCATCCAATCACAATCATCCGCCAAAACTAGCCACGTGAGTAGAAAATTAACTTTTTTTGTTTGACCACTGCCCACATTTCTCTGGGGATCCCGGAAGCTGCACATTTGGCCTAATTTCCTTTTTTCCTTTTTGAGATTTGTATTTAGCGTTATATGTTCAAAATCAAATCCCTTAATTTCGACTTAAGTTTTACAATCTAGAAAGCTCAAATCAAAGACATTGGCAACATAGGAAATTTATTTAAATACTAAAGAAAAGAATTGCATTTAATTGACGTATATATAATTCAAAAACACGAAATTCATATTCACATATACGAAATTAATATCAAAATACTTTGTCAGTTACACCATCCTCCATAAACATACCGTCTGGTACAAATCTACTCATGCGTTCGCGAAGTGCTCTTGTATCTCCGCCCACACGAAGTTTATCACGACTCCCCCCAACATTACCGCAATTAATAGAGAAACGGAACCAAAGAAACGGTAGAGCGGGAGTGAGCTACAGTGTGTTGAATTAGTGAATGACGTAAAATTGAGTAAAGTGAGTTTCTGCGTTAAGGATCACTTTAAGAAACGTGCGAAAAGACATGAAATTTGTCGAGATTCTAGCAGTTTGACTAACAGAGGAGGACGCCATTTGACTCACTGTGTTGAGAATAAACGGGGGAGTTTAATTCGCTGGTGGACTGACATCTCGAGTATCATGGATTCCAAAAGACACCGTTCAACCACGGTGGGAACTTTATTTCACATGGGCTCCTCTCTTTTCTTCACATGCCTTTTTCCTTGGACTGACGCGTTCAACTTGGATGCAGAAAACCCGTCGATATATACCGGACCCGCAGGCAGCTATTTTGGTTATTCTGTGGACTTTTATATGGCACAGTCGACACGGTAAGTTCAGTTTTCAGTTCAATTTCTAGTTTAATGAGGCAGCGAAGAATTGGCAAACTGCACACTGATACAGTTTACGACAGGCAGGGAAAAAAAAAAAAAAAAAAAAAAAAAATATATATATATATATATATATCCACGAATATAACAAATATGTATGTTTTTATTCCAAGATTCCAAGCTCAATATGTGAAAAGCCATATAGACGAAAGCCTGTCTTCACAGCAGGAGACGGAGTCTTTTAAAAGTTACACTGTTTGTTAAGCATGATACTAAACACTGAATTGTCCATATGCAGTCCTTTGAACCCTTAATTGTCTGTTTTTTTCTGTCTGTCTAATAACTGCATATTCCAATGTTTCAAACCATATTTAGTACATGAACAGGGGAAGGTTTGACGTCAACGGAAGGAAAAATGATTCAGCTCTTGAGAAGGGAATTCAGAGAGCTTTTGTAATCGCCTCACATTGTACTCATTACACCAGAGGGAGAATATAGACCACATTTCCACAAAATAGCCTTGGTTAAAGGATACTGCAGACAATTGAGACACTGCTTAGAACTTTACTTCTTGTGTATAAATTATACATTATAATTACTTTCACGTGTATGTGTGTTCTGTCTTATATCACACAGTCACTATCTCTTGCAATACACACTGGGATGCCTTGGCGCCAGTGTGACTCATTCTTATAATGAGTAAGACCCCAAACTTAGATCAGGTTTTAGCAACTTTAATATGCATGACCTTTTTTGGTGTTTCCTTCGAGACTCTCTGACACATTGACTAGACATTTCCCATAATGATTTGTCCTGTGAACTGGCTGTCGGCTTATAATAATAATAATAATAATAATAAGTTTATTTTATATAGCGCCTTTCACAAACCCAAGGTCGCTTTACATGAACATGATCTATAATAAAAATGGAATGGTGTTGCTCTGTGATTGCTTAGTTTCTTTCTGTGAAAATCTCTTGACATTTTGAGGATGAAAAAAGGTTCCCCAGCATGGACAGATTTCTGTAGCATTTGTCAGGTCACAATGGTCTCTGCTGTGTTTGTAAACCATCAGTGATGTAGACGGGACTCACAGAGAGTGAACTTTGTTTTGTTGCATTGTGCCTGGCTGAGTGCAGCTTTTCTTGGCTCATTTCTGTATGTATATAGCTCTGACTTTAGTATTAGTAGTATTATATTAGTATTTAATATGTAGCTCTGACTCTCACAGACTTAAATTTATATTTTGCAGTAATTTTCTGATGTAATTTTACATGGTTTTTAAAACCCTCTCCCAAATCACATATTTTGGGCCATGCAACTCCCACCCACTTCATCTCTCTCTTGAACTATGAAGTCACAGCAAAAGCAGCAGCTGCTCTCACTACCATTACTTCATCTGAACAAACTGTTCACTGGGCATTGTGGGCAGAAACAAGGGTTTTAACGGCGGCTTACAAGAATATTCAATGTAATGCTTTTTTTTTATACATATGTTTGAAGCCTAGTTTCGAGACAAAAGGAATACTAGATTCAAGTCCACCATATTCCATTCAGTCACGTCATTGTTATAATTCTCATACATTTTTACACAGATGTCAAACATTTCATTGAAGTTGAATGGATGAAACACCTTTATTTTTATGTGCACGTGCTCATGTGTGAACAAAAATTTTTAGTGGCTGTGGCTTTTGGGCCTCTGTTCTATTGTTGGGAGTTTTCAAAAATACAGCAAGTTGGAATTGTTCCAGCCATTCCCTTAGCCTGCTGTTCGAAGCCTCTGCAATGCAGAATCAGCTCTAGAATTTTCTAGTACTTTCTATTGCACTCTGTATATTTTCCAAACTCTTTCCTTGAATCAGATAATTGCTTTATAGGGGCATGCATTTTAGCTATGATGCTGTTCGGCAACTGTTGCCTCATAGCAAGAAGATCCTTGGTTCGATCCCCAGGAAGTGTGGTCTGGGTCCTTTCTGTGTGGAGTCTGCATGTGCTCTCCATGTCTACGTGGGTTTACTCTGGGTACTCCGGTTTCCTCCCACGGTCCAAAGACATGCAAGTTAGGTGAATTGGAGATACAAAATTGCCCATAATTGTGCTTGATGTTGGCCTGGAGAAGAATGGACTCTGCCAGGTTCCAAATGCTACTTCTGCCCTAGACATGCTAAAACAGCACCCCCACAACCAATCCAGGTAATGGGACCAGTAACGGTGACAGTGCTGCTTGACAAAATTTTAATTAAGCAGTGCAGACAGCCGAAGACTGCTTGAGGGCAGAGTTCTTTGTAAATTGTACAAATGGACATTTGTCATAGCATGGCCTAAATTTTTCTGAACAGTATACTGAATTGCAAAATATCTGCCTATGCTCTAGAGCTACACATGTTTAGCTGTTAGTGCTATCAAACATTTAAGTTTTAAGGAGGAAATCTTGGCTTGTTTAGAAAAAAAAACACTTTGGGTTCTCAGTACAAATTCATATCCCTAGATTAAGTGCTAGAAAAAAGTCATTCATAATGTCTGGGAGTAGCACATTCCACTCTATGTCTACGCAACATGTAGATAAGGAGGGAGAGCTCTTTATCTGCAATAGTTCAGAGATCTATTGTCTAAACATTGGATAAAATACTCACTGGGGTGGGGTAAAGAGTTATTTAGAATGGAAATATTTTTAATTTGCCTTTATTTATTATTGTGCATGATCAACTAATAAAATGTAAACATTATATTAGGAGGCACATCAATAGAAAGTACTGAGATTATTTAGTAGATTGTTTAGATTTGCATAACAAAATTCTTCAGTATCCTTGTAGTTTGAAGTAGTTAGGCATGCTCCAAATGGTCTTAAATGCTTGTTTCATTTTTAAAGTATAATTTCTTATCATGTATTCCTTCCCACTTTTTACCCTATTTTAGCTTTTAAATTTAGGGATGTTATGTCCTGCTAATGTACTTGTTCACATGTTTATGAGGCATCCAGTGGGCATATTCTGTCAATGATACATTGTTATCTGGTGATTGTTACACTCCAAAAGAGTAAATGCTGAACAAATATTCAATAGGTAACAATAAATAAGGTCAGTTTGTCCTCACTATACAGAGATACTGTACAGAGTACCAAGGTTTGATTTTAAAGGTATCATACCCCTTCTTGACAAATTAATATTCTTTGGTCAAAAATCACATAGATCAACCTCTCTTCTCATTCTGTCTAAAGCCACTCTTTTCAAACTCTGTTTAAGTGCCTGTTCCTTTGAATGATAATGAGCTACACTTCATCCCAGGCCCCTCTGCTGCAGGGTGTGCCCATAGACATTTTATGTACATGCTGGGATATATGTCAGCTTATCCTCCATATCGCATGGGTTTAGACTGGCATGTTTATCTGGATTAAACGCAGTATAATGTTTCATCTCTCAAACATTTTCATTGAGTCATTTCTATATTCAAGGCTTTATGATCTATGTGTAGTACAAAAAATAATTTGTCTCCAGTTACTCTGAATCTCAGTAGTAGGCTATAATCTCTGCTACATGCTCAGAAGTGCATGTTTTGTTAGGCTTACATGTACTTAATTACTTATGTGCAAAATAATTCACTGTGAAATCACTTTTTGTATTCATTCGACATCCTTTGTTGTACTGACCCAGGCTGCAAAAGCAGTCAGTCACAACATGTACACATGTATAGGTTTTTGCTGACTGTACCTGGGACATTGCTATCAAAAATAAACTTTATCTATTCAGCTCTGAGGCTAGGGGCCAGTGTAGTGATGCCACTCTGCTCTGTTCAGCTGACAACAGTGCATTTCCTGTGCTTAACTCTTAGGTTCAGCATACACCATGTTGGTGGCACTATGGCTTGCAAGAAATAAAAAAAAAAGTGCCCATTCGCAAAGGTGACTCTCGAGCAGTGAGTGGAGATACTTACGCAGTAGGTGGAGATATTCTGATGGAGGGCAGTGTCATTACAATGAGTCTGTCTGTGACATCACAAAAGGCTCAAATTCTGAGCAGGGCGGTTAAGCCCATTTTTTTAATGAAATGGGCAGCCCACAATAAACTGACTGTGTTGTCAGGTTTTAAAGCTTGTGGTTTGGTGGGCACTTTAGATACTCAACTGCGTGTACAAAACCTGAAAAAGTGAATGTCATATTTCACCAAAATATCCTGTTTAATATTGTTAACATTTATATGTGTATTAACTGTTTATTTTCTGAAATTGGCTTCCAAGCCCTTCACCAGTTAGTTCAGCTAATTGTAATTTCCTGTATGGTTAGCATATTAGTGTTGATCAGTACACTTGTTGAAAAGTGTTACTTGTTTTAGGAAGCAAAATTTTCCTGTGACGTTTTTATTTTGTGCACTCCTTTTTGTCCCGGGTTCACAATTCAACATTAGCATCCCTTGTCAAGTTGGCAGCTGGCACAAAAGTTTGTTCTTTTAAGGGATAATGGGGATAAGCTTGGTCAGTGGCTGAAGCGATAGAGAGTAGGTTCTCCTCTACCACTGAGAGACTGTTTTACTGCCTGTCTGGTACTGCAGATTTGAATAATGGGCCTCTTTCCTTATGAGCATGCATTTTCTTGTGGTAAAAGACACATGTGCTGAGTCACAGTATGCCAAATTAGCCTTGTACAGTACTCAGTCATACCCTTGGGCACAAAGCTCTGGTTTGTGCTCAGTTCTGAGACACACTTAGGTACATGTTTATGTATGAAATGCTTTATTCAACCCATTTTTAGTAAATCACAAGCTCTGACTAGGCCAATTATAAAAATGAAATTCGTGACAGGGCAACATTTTTTGGTTTGTTTATTTGTGGTGAGCTGTGGATGCTCCAGCATTAAGTCGAAGTTTAGGAACATGCATGGGAAATGGGCTGTGGTCTGTTGTACAGACCAAGAAACATCGCTATATCAGCTTGCAGCCTTAGAGACCAGAGCAACTGAGTGGACAAACTTTATTTTTGGTGGCAACTTCCAAAAAAAAAACCATTCTGCAAAAATCTGTTTGTTTGTACTAAAAACTTTGTGCCTAACTGCTTTTATAACCTGGGTCAGTACAACTTGGGGAGTCGCAGGAATAAAAACATGCATTTTTTACAAATACTTATAACATTAGTGTACTTTAAATGTAATTAATTCACTTCATGTAAGTCTAGCAGCGATTATAGCCTAACTATCGAGATTCACTGGAGACAAAACTAATTTTGTACTCCACATAGGTCATAAACCCTTAAATATAAAAATGACTCATTAAAATTGGTTGAGAAATGTAAAGGTTATAGTGCTTTTTGTCCAGGAAAAAAAATGGCCAGTCTTCAGACTTCCAAAATGGTGGACACATTGGTCTAAGTTAAGACCTCAGTCCCATTGGCCAAAGCGGCATCCATGTAATATGCTTACAGACACATCCCGAGGCAGATGGGGGCAGGGTGAGAAATGGCTCATCGTAATTTAAAGCAACAGGCACTGAAACTGAGCATTTGGAAAGAGCTGTTTTAGACGGGGTGAAAAGACAGCTGTAGTATTTCATCTTTGTGGTATTTTGACCAGTGAATTTCAGATATTCGTGAAGACCTCAAAGAACTGTATTAACTTGTGTAAAATGGGCATAATAGGTCTCCTTTAAATTTGTCAGACTATAGGTATATAGCTTACTTAGCAGAGATGGACGTAAAAGGTTTGAATAGCAGGTTGAATAACCCTAGATGCTAATGGCTAGCTACCTGTTCCAGAATCTTTGCTCTTTACTGTGGAAAAAATTTAACACAAACTGACTTGTATCTCCTCAGAGGTGTGAGGTTGTAGCATTTGTAGCTCCTATTCTTATTTTCCTGTTTCTGCCAAGATGTGACTTATATACAAGATGTGATTTAGGCCTACATCCAACAATGCATACACTAATACATTTTAGTTTTAAAATGCATAACTTTTGCTATGTGTACACAAGGATTCCATACTACTTTGGAGTTCTTGAGCCCCTAAAATGAAGACTTTTGGAAATGTTGCTGGACCTGTTTTAGATTTAAAACTCTGGGGTTGTGCTGTTGTCTGGATGGGCAGAAATGTAGATTTTTGAATGACAGACACCACCATTTCTAATTCTAATCCTGCCCTGATTCGTCACTCTTCTATTACATTACCCTTTTCCAGAAGAAAACAAAGAGCATCAGCGTTGACTAACAAAGATGAATGCTACAAGGACAACAGATTACAAGTGGTGCTGAGCTTTTGTAGTCATTGCTAGCAGCTGTTGTGCAGATAAATTCTGCACTTTATAATACTACAAATGCCTGTGTGTGCAGGAGACAAGCTATTATTTGAGCAGTCTGTGAGAATTCCTGTGTCTAGTAGATTCATTTTTAAACCGGCACACTTATGCCCAGTGTATGTGATTGGTCATGTGACATGAATTTTCAGGCATGTTAGTATAGACAAATATTATTTCTGATATGAAGCTAAAATACTCATCTGGCTGGAGATCATATTCATTTAAAAAGCTGTTTTGTAATGAAAATGTATTAGTGTGAGTGTAGACTTGGGGAGCCAGACCTTGGACATCAGCAATTATTGTGTGCAACCACACTATTTTACATAATATACACTTATCAGCCATAGCATTTTAACTACCTGCCTGATATTGTGTTGGGAAGGAGTTTGTGTATGTGTTATGCAGATCCGTCACCTTTGTCGTCTCCGTCGCTCATTAAACTGATGTAAGATACAAAAATATAGCAACCCAAAAAGAGCTACAACTTCTTTGTTCTCCATTGTTCCTTTCAATCTTTGGCAATGTTTATGATGGCTAACAAGCTAGATCAGAGCACTGTGCATGAAAAGAGACAACCAAAAATACATTACAAAGTTAAAATACAGTTCAAATCAGTTTGAACAGTGTTATTTAATTTATCATGCTAAATACAGCCGAGTGCTGTAATGACAGCGCGATCTTGAGGCTGTCTGCTGTTGATGACTGCTGTTAATATTTTTACTTAAATACTAGACTTAAAAATGAAAATGGTTATAGCTTAGTATTATTTTGTCACTGGGGTACTGTGCAGTTAAGTTAATCACTGGAAAATGTATTTTGCATCAGTGTAGTGCAAGGAGAATAATTAAAATGATTTACATGCTGTATCAACAGTCTGTAATATTAGTAGACAGAAAAATATAAAATGGC
The DNA here is from genome assembly GCA_028566435.1 of Scorpiodoras heckelii. NCBI lineage: Eukaryota > Metazoa > Chordata > Actinopteri > Siluriformes > Doradidae > Scorpiodoras > Scorpiodoras heckelii. The sequence goes on along the minus strand of JAOVVH010000024.1, from coordinate 23,496,082 downwards.
TGAGTTAACAATGTTAGATAACGCATAGTGCAATGTTACATTACCATAACAGCAGAGGTGCAGAAATTATGTATAATATGTGCTGATAAAAGCACAGTTAGAAAATCAACTTTGAAGTGACTACTGGACAGAAACATATTTGTGTTAATAATACTGGAGCGTGGGGAAAACAAGTAAACAGGACGGTGCTGTCTTACTGCCGTCTTGACAGAGCACTGCTGCGATAAGATATCTTCACTTTGCAAAGCTTACAGAGCACCACATTTTTGGGTCTCTGTCCAAAATATTCCCACACGTTCGATGCCCATGGTCAAGTTTGTCTAGTCACAGCTTGCTCTCCAAAGAAATCCAGTTTTCAGTGGGTGTGGCCATCTTTAAAAATGTATAGATAATATATAGCATGTATATTAGAATGTAGAGCTAAAATATAGCAAATGTGAATTTGTCTTTTTTCCCCCTTTCATTGACTTGTATTTTATACTTAGTTTGGATAATAATTGTGATTAAAGCATATAACCAAACAACAGAGGAGCTCTTTCAGTTAAAACATAGTCTTGCAGTAAAAAGCCTGTTTATGTATATTTTAGGAAAAGGAGAGACGACTGCCTGAAAGATGGTAATAAATGGCTACTTGCTCAGAAATCAAATTGCATACAAATTAATAGTTATTAATGTATTTTGTATACAAGTTTCTAGAAGTAGCCCATAGTATATTGTATATAGACGATTTTCTGTATAATTTATTCAGTCACTTCTAATTAACTTGCTGCTTTTTAAATGACTTTGTGTGAATATTTCTGTACAATCATATCTAGTGCTGCACCTAACGATTACTTTTTTATCGATTAATCTAACGATTCTTTTTTCGATTAGTCGATTAATCTAACAACTATTACACTAATGTGAGTGTGTTGGGAATTAAAATAATTTCTC
>JAOVVH010000024.1:23438045-23451525 GCA_028566435.1 Scorpiodoras heckelii | reverse complement strand
ATGTGAAAAAGACTGTCTCCATTTGTCATTCTGTCTTGCAAAGCAGACTGGAGTAGGTCATGAGGATCGTTTGCACACCTATAGAGTGAAGCAGAAATCATTATGAATCAAATCGTTTTGAATCAAAAATCGTTTTGAATTGAAAATCGATTTTGAATCGTGACCCCAAAAATCGGAATCGATTCGAATCGTGAGATAGTAAAAGATTCCCACCCCTAGTGTTTGGTCCAGTTCAGCGTATTTGAGGTGTGTGTTGTGTTTAGTCCAGTCACTGGCTATTGAGGAGTCTGATTGCTTGTGGAAAAAAGCTGTTACACAGTCTGGTTGTGAAGGATTTGGTACCTCTTCCCAGACGGCAGGAGGGTAAAGAGTGTGTGTGAGGGGTGTGCGCTGTCAGCCACAATGTTGGTGGCTTTGCGTATGCAGCGAGTGGTGTAAATGTTAGTGCTGTCAAATTTACGGGGCAGCCGTAGGCTTGTGGTTAAGGAACCAGCCTTGTGATGGGAAGGTCACCGGTTCGATCCCCGATACCAACAAGACACGACTGAAGTGCCCTTGAGCAAGGCACCTAACCCCAAACCCCAAACGCGTTAAAGATTTAATTGCGATAAAAAAAATTAACGCACCTAAAAAAATTAACGCAGATTAAAAATTAATTAAACTACTCAAACCAGCGCAGCCGCAGTGAAGACATAATTGACCATTACGTTACTCGTTTTAGGCCGCATTCCAATCGCAAGTGTCCCTAATCTGTATCCTTGCTCCCTACACAGTGAACATGGTACAGAATAACAAGCGCACTCCAGAGCGAACTCAGTCACTAAAGCGGCTCTGTTTGAAACAAGCCCTGCAACGTCATCAACAGCGGACAGCTGACGGTTGTGTTCTACATAATAGCACTTGGCTGTATTGAGCATGATAACGCTGTTCAGACTAATTTTATATGCTGTAGGCACTTTTGAAATAAATGTGATAAAATGTCTATGAACTGTGGGTGATGTATTTGAACTTTTTAATGTATGTTTCGGTTGGAACGTAAACTTTTTCTTCGGTTACAATGTGCCGTGTTACTCTAATTGGTGAATCGAGGCCTTTAACTATACTCCGACTCTAATCAGTATATCAGATGAACGAAAGACAAAAACTATTTTTTATTTTAAAGAATGAGAAGACATCAATTATCTTTAATGTTTCACTTTTACACAAGTGAATAATGAGGCAACGTTCAGCAGTCCTTTCCCTTAAAATAGACCAGTGATAAACAGAATCAACATTTTCAATGGTCCTACGATGCCGACCTGCACGTACAACACAAATCACAATGTGCGTTAAAAGTGCGATTAACACGCGATTAACGCGACAAAAAAAATTAATCGTGTGACAGCACTAGTAAATGTCCATGATGGAGGGGAGAGAGACACCGATGATTTTTTCCGCTGTCCTCACTATCTTCTGCAGGTTCTTGCGGTCTGAGACTGCAATTCCCAAACCAGGCAGCAATGCAGCCGCTCAGGATGCTCTCGATAGTCCCCTCTGTAAAATGTGGTGAGAATGGGAGGTGGGAGGTGTGCTTTGCTCAACCTTTGCATAAAGTAGAGGCACTGCTTCTTTGTTCTTCTTTTGGCTTTCTTTGTTAAGGAGCTGATGTTCAGGGACCAGGAGAGGTTCTCCGTTAGGTGAACACCAAGGATTTTGGTGCTCTTGACGATCTCCAGGGAAGAGCTGTCGATGTTCAGCGGAGTATGGTCCCTCTCTGTTCTTCTGAAATCAACAACCATCTCTTTAGTTTTATCTACGTTCAGAGACAGGTTGTTGACTCTGCACCAGTCCATTAGCCGTTGCACCTCCTCTCTGTATGCTGACTTGTCGTTCTTGCTGAGGAGACCCACCACGGTCATGTCATTGGTGAACTTGATGATGTGATGTGAGCTGTGCAATGCTGCACAGTCATGAGTTAGCAGAGTGTACAGCAGTGGACTGAGCACGCAGCCCTGAGGAGCTCCAGTGCTCAGTGTGTTGGTGCTGTAGATGTTACTGCCAATCTGGACAGACTGGGGTCTGCAACAATGTTTAGGTAGGTGTTACATGTCAAAGGAACATCCACATGAATGGCTGGACCCGTTCTGGAGCCATTTTGGAGATGCTCTGACTGGGTCGTCTAGCCATCACAGTTTGGCCACTGTAAAGTCACTCAGATCCTTACAGTTGACCATTTTTCCTGCTTCCAAGACATAACTTTCAAGAACTATTCACTTGCTGCCTAATTTATCCCATCCTTTGACAGGTGCCACTGTAATAAGAGAATCAATGTTCATTTCACCCGTCAGTTGTTTTAATTTTATGGCTGATCGGTGTATACACACACACACACACACACACGTATCAATCAGCCATAACATTAAAACCACCTGCATAATATTCTGTGCATCCCCTTTGTGCCATGAAACAGCTCTGACATGTCGAAGCATGGACTTCACATGATCAGAAGGTGTGCTGTGGTATCTGCCACCAAAACATTAGTAGCAGATGCTTTAAATCCTGTACTTTGCAATATGGGACCTATATGGATTGTCCAGCACAATCGGATTGGGATCTGAGGAATTTGGAGGCCACATCAACACCTTGAGTTTTTGTCATGTTCCTCAAACCAGGGCTCATTATCCTGCTGAAGGAGGCCCCTGCCATCGGGTATACCATTGCCATGAGGGGGTGTATTTGGTCTGCAACAATGTTTAAGTAGGTGGGTGGTACATACCAAAGTAACAACCACATGAATGACACGATTCAAGTTTCCTCAGCGGAACAATGCCCAGAGCGTCACACTGCTGTGCCAGCTCTTCCCATAGTGGATACTGGTACCATATCTTCCTTAGGTTAGTGGTACTTGCGCACCTAGCGGTCTGCATGGTGTGATTTAAAACACGTTTCTTTAGATTAAGCCACCTTCTTTGGTGGCACTCTCATTGGTCTGTGGCTAGGGAGCCCCATACACAGCTAGCTAAGATGCACTGTTTGTTCTGACATAGTTCTCTTATAGCCAGCAATTTGTGCTATATTAGATCTTCTATTCGATTGGACCAGATGGGCTAGCCTTCACTCCCCTTCCACAGACTAGAATGCCTCAGTGAGTCTTGGGCACCCAATAACCTGTCACTGGTTCAGCAGTCGTCTTTCCTTGAATCACTTTTGGTAGGTACTAACCACTGCATACCAGGAACACCCCACAAGACCTGCAGTTTTGGAGATGTTCTGACCCAGTTTCTAGCAATCACAATTTGGTCCATCTCAAAGTCACTTAAATCCTTAGGCTTGCCCATTTCTCCTGCTTTCCACATATCAACTTTGAGAATGGACTGTTCTGACTGTTCTTTGCAAAAAAGGTAAATTCCAGTATTAGAGCATTAGAACACCACCAAACCCACATAAAGCAATATTTTTCACATTAAAAAGCACAGACAATATATGAAACATTAAATAAACAATTACATTTAAAGAACTGAATTAAATGCACATCAATCAAATTATTAATCCAAAATACTAATTTTGAAAACTTGAAGGAAAATTCTTTAGGTTTGCCAGTGCAGTGTATCAAATTTGAGACTTTTTAATGACAAAACCTTAATACTTAAACTCATTTAGCAAAAATTTTAATGCCTTTGTTAAACAAAACAACCATACACATAAGCTCTGCCTCAATTACTTGCTTGCTGCACATTCCACAAAGCTTCTTTATTCTTTTTTTCTTCAGGTGAAGCCTTGTGAAATGTTGTTTTTAAAAAAAAAACAAAAAAAAAAAACCAACCAGACAACTGAATTCATTCACTGGTTGGGTTGGTTATTCACATTCATTGGTCATTCATTCACTACTAACAAAACTGGGCATGTCTGAGCCACAGATAGCCGCATCTCATACCAAAATCTGAAGCAACCAATTAGAGAGCAGCCTTTGGTCACCTGCTTGAAAACAGTTTAAGGAGCTGCATTTATTTCTAGTGTCCTGCATAGAGGAAGTATATGTATTCACACAGAAATGACCCAAACACAAATTCAGTTTTTGAAGAAATTTTTTAATAAATATTTTTTGTAAATAAATACATGACTACCAGACACATAGTATGATTAAATAATTTTTATTTCATAATTGTTTGTAATATATAATTGACTTATTTTTAACAAGCTCTTCTGGATAACTTGCCCCCTATTGACCTACCATTGCTGGGATGCAGTAATGGGGCATTGCAACGATAATTATATCAGGATGTACAGCTGTTTTAATACCTAAAGAGGAGTGGAAAATATGTCAGGAGTTTATGTAACCTTTTCCATGTAGCTGTGGGCAGGTTTGCGTTTCACAGTGCCTCGGCTTCAGGATTCACAGAAAATGGTACAGTTTGACCTGCAGATTCGCAGGTATGGAAGCAGACATACAGACACACACACACCTTAATCATTTTACTGCCAGCATGTTGTAAACCTATGTGGAAACACACAGATACTGTCTCATTCCCCCTCTTATTCTCTCTCTTTTTTGGCAGTAAAAATGAGAATAACTCTCAGAGTGAGGTTGTCCCCTACAGGCTAGATGTGGTGGTCAAGGCTGATGTTATTCTACAGGGGTGAGTTGAGAAACAGTGTGTAACTGGGTCTTTTAGGCTGGAACTTTCATTGTACAGTTATCTCTGTTTCCTGCTCACTTGTTCATCCCTTTCTCTTCCTCCTAAAGTGTGTCCCGACCAGATAAGGTTTTCTTCCCACCTCCAAACTGGAAGGTAACTGAGAATGTTGCAGTGGAGCAAGAAATTGGGCCTCATGTGGAGCACATATATGAGGTAAGGACCCTTGCTGTGCCTAATATCCAGGAAGCCATTTGTATAAAGCAGACTGCTATGTGCATAGCTGCAGAGGTAAGTCAGGAAAACGAAACTCTTAAATAATGACAGTGCTTTATACAGGGGGAGACCTCATGGGTTTACTGTACACAACTACTACACAATATTACAACATCTTTTTGTGTTATGTACAGACATGGAATAATAAAAAAACACCTGTATGCAAATTGTCATCCTGAACAGTGACCAAAGTGTTATATGCACACTAAGCTCAGTTGCCTTTTAAAATTTAGTTTATATGCACATTATATGTCATTTGGATTGAATTTATGCCCATATCAGGAGCAGCCCTCAGTGTAAACATTAACAGAATATAAATATGAATGTGCAGGGTTAAAAAAAATCCATGGCAATTTTTTTTTCATATAATGGTCAAAAGTGTGTTTTTTTTTTTCCTTTTGCTTTACTCATCCAGTAGCCAGAGAAAGAAAAACACTACTCTCTTGTGACTTTTCCAAAAAACTTGGATTTTTGGTAGCTAAAGCACCTTTTCAGAATCAGGAATATGAAGGGATGTTGTAGTCTGTTGTGTGTGCACAATTCCCAGGAGATCAGCAGTATCTGAAGTACTCAAACCAGCCCATCTGCCATGATCAAAGTGGCTGAAATCATGCTTTTTTATTTAAATGTTTGATGTGAACATTACCAGAACCTCTTGAACTGTATTTGCATGTTTGTTTTTTTATGTATGATTGGCTGATCATATAACTGCACAAATGTACAGGTCTACTAATAAAGTGGACAGTCAGTGTGTATGCAACTGGCGTACTTGTTGGTATATGGACAGGTACACACTTATTATTTTGTCATTCATGATGCTTATGTCAAATATTATTTCACTTTCTTTTTCTAATTCCCCCTTCCAGTTAGTCAATAATGGTCCAAGCCGTATTAGTCACACACTCCTTCAACTGAAATGTCCCATGAAACTGCAAGTTCAGAGGTTAATGTACCCTTTGGAGATCATGACTGAAGGGCCTGTAAACTGCAGAACACACAATATTGTGAACCCCATGAATATAAAGGTAAGCAGGTTCAAAAATTAACTTTGTTTTGTTTGAATAAATCACTATGATAGTAATGATTGGACTGTGCTGATGCGATGCATTGTATATGTTGAGAAGTGAGTTTGTTCCTTACATGGATGAAAATGTACATCACTGATGCACAGAGGTTATGCAATAAGAGAGCAGATGTCAGGCTGACTGTGAAGATGAATAGCCTGATAGAGAATGAATAAATCAAAACTTGTGTGACGTCATATAATCACACACAGAGCTAACCCACTCAGACAGAGGCTGAAAACAAGCCTTCTTTCATGTAATCAAATTATTCTGTTGTAGTTTTTGTCTTGCTGTGTTTGTATATTTGGTTGGGAAGTGCCTCATGTGATATTTTCCCAGGGGACAAAAGGACAGAGGTTTGAATGAGTTTGTTAAATGCATCCAACTGCAAAATTCTGAGTGGGTGGTTCAGATTCAGCATCTGGATTATGCAAATGGGTGTCAAATTTCTGCTCAATGTCTCTCTCTCTCTCTCTCTCTCTCTCTCTTCCTCCGACTTGTTCTCTGCCTCTCTCTCCCCCAGCTTCAGGAGTCCACAGAGCAGCCTCTTCTATTGAACCACCAAATTGAGAAGCGTGAAACACACAGTGGAGAGCTGGCTGAGTTGACAAATCTGGTGAGAACACAGAAATCCCCACCCCAATAAAGACGAGGAATTGGCAGAGGGATAAAATGCAGTTTCAGAAGATATCTGATGTCTTAGCAGACAAGAATCTTGCCCTGTTTTTATTTTAAAGAACATTAATTTTCATTTATACAAATTCTGAGTCAATTGTTCAAATACACTGTCCTCATGAGGGGCTACCTCTGAACTCATAAGAACAGGCCATTAAGTCATAATGAAATAAATCAGGCTTGGTGGGGCTAAAGATCCTTGGCTGAACAGCTGGGTTGAAAGGTTCTGCATGTGTGTGTGTGTGACCTCTTATTAACATATACATTCACCTTAACACTGTAGTAATACTGGGTAGGGCCTCACTTTAACCTCCAAATAGCCTCAATTTTCATTGCATGGATTCCACAAGATCTTGGAAACATTGTTTTAAGATTCTTTTGCTTTGCTATATGGTGCATTATTATGCTGGAATTGGCCATTAGAAAATGGGGAATGGCATGAATAATGTCATGGCTATCTCTCTCTAACCTTTCAGTTGACTCCTCCGTGATGCATTTACTCTTTTATTTAATGTTTTTGTATAAATTTGTTTCACTAGAACCAAATATGAACTTTTTATGTAATGAGCACCAGTCTTATGCTTGCTCACATTGCATGATTATTTCATGATTTGAATAATAAAATGACAATGAAAAATGTCAATGTAATTGATGCAAAAAGCAAACTATAAAAAAAATCTATGATTAACCCTAATTTCTGTCTATCTGCTTGTGTTTTTTCTTGGCTACATTTCAGTCCTGTTTCAATGTTGAGTGCTGGACCCTGCAGTGTAATGTGGGTGTATTGGAGAAAGGTACCAGTGCCATACTCCACGTGCGTTCACGCATCTGGGGTGAGACTTTCAACACAGTAAGTTTCAGTAAGGACATGCAAAAAAGTATGTTCACATTACTTTGTGTATTGCTATACAATACTATTCATCTCTTATACCTATAATTTAGGCTCTGTAAGCTCAAATGAAAGGTTTTTAAAAACAGCGGACTGCTCGACATCAGCCTCATTATTACATCAACTAAATGTCAGTGTTAATCATGATCTGTAATGTTCCATTGGTGGGATGGAGTCATTTGGAGTCATATGGAGGGAAAAATTATATCACTAGCCAGCCACAGTAGAAGTGCAGCTTGTTAGTTTGAATGTGCTCTTGAGAATGTCAGCTGGTACCTCTAAATTGGAGCTCTGTTGAGAAAGGCTTTACATGCTCTGCATAGCTTAAGTCAACACACGGTACTGTTGAGCACACTGAAAATTCATTATCAGCAAACCCCAAGTTCATATGATTGGAATGTTGCAGGGATTCTTTAAGAACAACTAAAATGAATGAATACTGCCACCTGCAGCTTAGTAAATTAATTGGGAGGTTAAGTAAATTAATTTCAAGGTTTTTAAGTATTGTTACATTTTATGTACTATATAGGGAAAAATACTGAATGATATATGCATATTTCTAATACTGTTTATACATTTGCTTGCAGAAAAAGTATAAGAATATTATTCTGGAGTGTGTAGCTAGTTACAAAGTGGAAAAGATGCCCTATGCCATTTTGCCCAAGGAGATTCCAAGTGGCTCTAAAATGGTAAATAAAAATTTAATTATTATACTCTTATGCATCTGCTATATTTATTATTTAAGTAATAAATTTAAATAATAATATTAAGGTATTATTGTGTTTTACATGAATGATATGTTCTTTCAGATGACCACACCTGTGGTCTGGAATAAACCAGACAGTCCTTATGATGTGCCTTTGTGGATCATCATTCTGGCAATACTGGCTGGTCTTTTGTTGCTGGCTCTGCTTACCTATGTTCTGTACAAAGTAAGTATAGCATAAATAGTGCAAGTGTTTTTATTTTATAACAGAGCCATAATGATAGTTATGTGTTATGGATGGAAGTTGGTTTAGAACATACACCAATAAGCCATAAAATTAAAACCTCTGACAGTTGAACAACATTTGATTATCTCATTACAGTGGCACCTGTCAAGGGGTGGGATATATTAGGCAGCAATTGAACAGTTCTCAAAATTGGTGTGTTGTAAGCAGAAAAATTGTGACCGCTAGACAGCCGGGTCACAGCGTCTCCGAAATGGCAGGTCTTGTGGGGTGTTCCCAGTATGTAGTGATTAGTACCTATGAGAAGTCGTCCAAAGAAGGACAACCGGTGGTGAATGACAGGGTCATGGCTGGCCAAAGCTCAGTGATGTGCATGGGGAATGAAGGCTAGCCTGTCTGGTCCAAACCCACAGAAGAGCTACTGTAGCAGAAATTGCTGAAAAATGTAATGCTTGTTATGAAAGAAAGGTAGCAGAACACACAGTGCATCACAGCTTGCTGCGTAGCACCAGACCAGTCAGAATGCCAGTGCTGACCTGGTTTGATGAATCACATTTTCTATTACAAAATGATGTGTCAAGTTCGTGGGTTGGTAGTCACCCCAGGGACTCAGCTGTATGTGTACATACACTGATTAGGCATAACCTAATCCACCTCCTTTTCTTTACACTTATTGTCCATTTTCTCAGTTCCACTTACAATATAGATGCACATTGTTTCTCTGCGTACTTTGTTTAGTCCCCTTTATTCTGTTCTCTAATGGTCAGGACCCTCACAGGCCAGGTACTATTTGGGTGGTGGATCATTCTCAGCACTGCAGTGACACGATGTGGTGAATGGTGTGTTAGTGCGTGTTGTACTGGAGTGAGTGCAGTGCTGCTGGAGCAGGAAATAGTTCTGTCACTGCTGGACTGAACATAGTCCACCAACCAAAAATGTCCAGTTAGAAGCATCGTGTGAGCACTGATGAAGGATTAGAGGATGATTAACACAAACTGTGCAACAACAGATGAGCTACTGTCTCTGACTTTACATCTACAGAGTGGAGCAATATGGTGTCTCATAGAGTGCACAGTAAGCGAACATGGTGTTTAAAAACTCCAGCAGCACTGTTGTGTCTGATCCACTCATACCAGCACAAAACACACTAACACCACCACCACCACCACCATGTCAGTGTCACTGCAGTGCTGAGAATGATCCACTATCCAAATTGTACCTGATCTGTGCTGGTCCTGTGGGGGTCCCGACCATTAGAGAACAGAGTAAAGGGGACTAACAAAGTACACTGCTCAAAAAATTAAAGGAACACTTTTTAATCAGAATTATAATATAATAGCATCAACTCGATTCAACTTCTGGCATATTGAGCTGGTCAGTTAAGTAGCAAAGGGGGTTGTTCATCAGTTTCAGCTGCTTTGGTGTTAAAGAAATTAACAACAGGTGCACTAGAGGGGTAACAATGAGATGACCCCCAAAACAGGAATGGTTTAATGGGTGGAGGCCTTTGACATTTTGTCCCTACTCATCTTTAGTGACTGATTCTTCACTAGTTTTGCAGTTGGCTAGGGTCAGTGTCACTACTAGTACCATGGTGCAGTGCCTGGACCCTACAGAGGTTGCACATGTAGTCCAAATCCTGTAGGACTGCACATCAATATGTGCCATTGCCAGAAGATTTGCTGTGTCTTCCAGCACAGTCTTAAGAGTATGGAGGAGATTCCAGGAGACAGGCAGTTACAGGCAGTTGGAATTTCGGCTAAATGGACTAGCCTGCTGCATCATTTTTTTTTTACTTTGATTTTCAGGGTGTCTTTGAATTCAACCCTCTGTAGGGTGATAATTTTAATTTCCATCAAATGATGTGGCATCTTTTTGTTCCTAACACATTACCCAGTCCATATCAGGAAAGATATTCTGCATGATTTTTCCCCATTGAGATGTGATATGTTTTCAAAATGTTCCTTTAATTTTTTTGAGCAGTGTATGTAGAGAAGCAGATGGACTACAGTCTGTAATTGTAGAACTACAAAGTGCACAGGTGCCATTGTAACAAGATAAATCAGTGTTACTCACTTCACCTGTCAGTGGTTTTAATGTAATGGCTAATATGGAGCTATGAGGTTTCTGCCACCTGAAAGTATTGGAAAGGCTGCTTCTGGAATGGGCTTACTAATCTTTATTGATGATGTAACTCATGATTGTAGCAGCAGAATAAATTCAGAAACATTGTTTGCCAATTTTGAGAGAAAAGTATGCAACTTTTTCATGTAGCAAGACAACGACCCAAATCACACTAGCAACAAAGCAAGGGAAAACGTGGAAGGTGTTTAGACTGGCCAAGTCAATCAACAGACCTTTAACCCAACAGAGCATGCCTTTCACCTCCTGTAAAGGAGACTGATGGGAGAAACTAGGTACAAGCATGGAAAAGCTTAAAAAAAAAAAGAATGCAGAAATTTGGTGATGTCTCTGGGTCACTGGCCTGATGCTGTTCTTGCAAGCAAGGGATATGTAACCAAATATTAAGTATTATTTATTTTAAATTACTTTACCTATCTGTCCCAATAATTTTACTCACCAAAAGTGCAATGGTCTAAGGTGTTTAACACATCTAGATGTAAAGATTAGATTCTCATCCATCATCTACAATCATGTTTTGGTCACAAACCTGAATGTCTTGGATGTATATTAAAAACAAATGGATTGGCCTTGCAGTTCCAGATCTTTCAGAGGGGACTATATAGATAATATAACAAAAAAAAGATATATCTATTCTTTTTTCCCCGTTAGCTTGGTTTCTTTAAGAGAACTCCCTACAGCACTGCCATGGAAAAAGCACAGCTGAAACCTCAGGCTACATCTGAAGCTTAAAACAAGTCTGGGACAATTCAGTAAGGATAAAAGACCACTGGATATCCATTGCACTGCACTGGACAGAAAGAACCCAAGGACTCAAACCCAGATGAATGTTGTTTTTAATATTCTTTTTGTTGCCTTGTTTTGCTGTGGGTTTGGATTGCATTCACCAGTATTAGTGTCACTCAATTTTTGGAATCTATTTCTATGGGGGAAAAATTTTCCTACTTATTGTGAAGGACAAATCTTATTTTCCCTTCACTCACCTATGCAGTGGTTTTTTTTTTTTCATTTTTTTTAACATGTAAAATATTTTGGTGCTAGACACAATGTTTTCATTCTGCTCACTACCTTTTTTTAAATGACAGTAATTACAAGATCCTCTGTTTTAATTTGAGTTTTAGTATGTTTTTTTTTTACACACAACCAGTGATTTTATATAAATGTTTCCAGAGAATAAGGTCTGACTAGGATATTCTTCATCACTGCAATCTTTGCTTTCTTACTGTGTCCTTAATGTTCAATTTTAAAAATAATTGTGTCTGTCATCTTAAAAGGTAGGCTTGAGGAATATAAATGGGTTTCAGAGAAAAGGGTTTTTTTTCCCCTTCCTTTTCTTTCATCCACGTCTGTTGCTGGCTGTCTCAGGTGATAAAGTTGAACAGCAGTGCTCAGATCATTTGTGCCACACTCATATGGGCTTGGAAATCCACTGAGGATTATATTCCAGTGCAACTGTATTCCCTCCTGCTGACCTGATTAACAAGAGTGTTGCCTTATAAAGTAATCTGGGACATGACTGGATGTACATCAAGCCTGTGAAACCTCATTAAATTCCTTGAAGCAGAGCTGTGCTTTGCCAGTATATTGGGCAGACTTGTGCCCTATGGCACATAGCAGTAAGTAGCAAACAGTCAGTGAGGGTTCAATGTGTACATGATCCTTCCATGTACCCATGTAGCCCAGTCTTAGTCAGGGACAGAATGTGGAAGTCACACCTTTTAAGTTTATGTTTGTCTGTCTGGTGTTAGTGGATGTATGCATACATGTGTGTCTGGCTTTACTGATGTGAGAGAAAGGGGTATTCCCAGTTACCCAGTTTCTCTTTGTATTTTCATTTTAGGCCATCTTTATATGTAATAGCATATTAATGTAGAGTCTGGTGGTGATGTCTCTCATGGACAGAAATGCTGCATTCAACTGCATTAGACACTTATAAACTACAAGAAGTAAAGAGAACAGGCATAAGGAGGTTTTAGGATCTGTATGTAAAGTGCAATACTGTTTTTCTTTTTTCATCTTATTGTATTTTTTGCCTTTTGTTACTACACCAGTGTTTTCATACAGACAACAACCTGTTGAGTTGAAGTGATAATGCAGAAGAGTTTTGACAATTATTTTTTTAAATTATCAAATATATGAAAATGCCCCATGCATTTTTAAAAGACAGAATAGCTTTGCTTGAGCTGTCAAGGCGTTATATTTGAAGATAACCTCAGCCATTTAGCACCACACTACCATCTTTTAACAGTTAGTTCTATGCAAAAGAGAAAAATGGAACTCTCATCAAGTTAAAATGCTGTGATCTTTTATTATGGTATTTCTTGTTACAATGTTACATCTTGACTGCAAAAATGTGTTGAGTGTTTTTAATTAAAACGTTATTTAGAAATGTAGCAAGCATTGTTACAAACTGAGACATAATGTGCTTGTTCTGAGTGTTTTGCTCACTTTCAGACATTTATTTATACCTTCAAAATTTTATTTCTTTTCCATTTTTTTTAACATTTCTGCAGCAGGAAGCACTGGTTACATTTTGTCCCATCCCAACATTTGTCATTTATTTTTTGTTTTATTAAGTTATAAATATGATTCGGCAAGAAGATTTTTTTTAACTAAAACTGAAATAAAATTACATCACCCCATATTGGGGAAAATTGGAGGGATGTTAAAGTAATTATTTGTATGGTATTTTACAATTTGCATTTCAAATAAATCTTTCAATTTTTATGACTTGGTATGGCTTTCGTGGTAAATTTGTGTTAACATCAAGTAACCATATAAGCTTATACACACGTGTGTGTGTGTGTTTGTGTGTATATATACTGTACATATACATATATACTCTATATATACTGTGTGTGTGTATATATA
>JAOVVH010000024.1:23410625-23424136 GCA_028566435.1 Scorpiodoras heckelii | reverse complement strand
GATATTTTAACTGCTGTAAAGCATCTTTGAGGTTCCTAAAAGCGCTATATAAATAAAATGTATTATTATTATTATTAAGTAACTAAATCATCTTGCACCACAGTACCTGAACCTGAGCAAAGTTTTAGTCTGTTATGATTCTCCAAGCCTAATTCAATCAAAAGGTGCAGGTTCTTTGTTGGTACCTCGCATGTTGTAGACTACAGCAAGGGGCAGAGCTTTCTCTTATGAAGCCCCACAGTTATGGAACAGCCTTCCAATTAGTGTTCGGGACTCTGGCACAGTCTCAGTGTTTAAGTCTAGGCTGAAAACTTTTTTTTTTTGTCAAGCCTTTTGTCAATAGCTCTTCTCTTAGGTAAAGGTGCAGATCTGGAGGGTTCATAGGCACAGAGTGTTCTGGTAAACAGCCTAAAGATCACCATGGTGGACAGCTTAAAGATACACTCAGAAACCATGAATTTGGCTTTGCAACTGTTATACACAGCCACCCTATGATGGCTCTGACTACTTTGTTGAAGGTATAAACTAAACAGTTTATACCTTCAACAAAGTAGACTTCATGTTGATATCGTAATAAATTTACTGGTAGTTTTTGACTATATAGTACACAGATATAGAAGAAATTATTTATGATTTCACTATGCGGCGTCCCCCAAATGAGGATGGTTTCCCTTTTGAGTAATTCCTCTCAAGGTTTCTTCCTCTTAACATCTCAGGGAGTTTTTCGTTGCCACTGTTACCACTGGCTTGTTCATTAGGTATAAACTTACCTAATAAATTTAAAGCTATGTCTGAATTTTATGTCTTTGTTAAGCTGCTCTGGGACAATGTCCATTGTTAAAAATACTTTAGAAATTGAACAGATATGCAGATAAAATCTCTTTAAATGACTACAGGGTAATCTAACATAATTGGCAAGAAATGCTCATGCCATTCACAGGATTATCACTCTACTACATACTACACTGTTGGTTATTCCAATAATCAGTGTGTTTATCCTACTATAATGTTCTTACCAAGGTAGTACTGTTTGCATTCTTATCTCTGTGGTTTTGTTACAGATCTAATGGAACTCACCTTCAGAAAGGTTTGGCATGTGTTCTCTGCCCTGAAAGGAGAATGGACATGACTGTAAGACATAAATGTACAAGGTTATTGTGTATGTTGTATTATGAGTAGCTAACTATAGTGAATGTACACTATATGTTTGAGTTAGGTGAAATAATATTTTGGTCAAAAGTCAACAGACAGAACAAAAAGCTTGGTGCTCCTGCCATAAAGCTACATGACTGAAATGCAATGTAAACCTTTTGTACTCCCTGGCAGTTTTTTTTCACCAAAAAAAGAAAAGAATACTAAGAGTTTCATAATGTGGTGCCAGCACTAAATACATAAACAAAGGTCCTTTCAATGTTAGTGTGCATGTGTTTCTTACGTACAGTCGTTTTTTTCTCCTATCCCTCAGCTGTTCTTTGAGAATGCTTGACAGTCTTATGTCATCCATCACCTCTTCTTTCAGTTTCTGCTCCCCCCCCCCAAAAAAAAATCCATCCTATTTAAGCATTTCAATACGAAAATAAAATAATTTAAACCATACATAGATATAAAAATGGAGAAAATTGAAAAGGCCACATAACTGTACACAGATGTGAATACAAATACAATCAGGCAATTTGATCATCCACTTATACTGAGGATGTCTAGAAAAACAGTAGTCGAAGTTTTTTAAAATAACTTGTTTGATATAGAATATTGAAATAAGATGAAATAAATAAGCTGACTGCAACTGAGATTGCAGCGTCTGACACTTATTAATATGGAATACTATTTGAAAACACAAGATACAGTATCTCTTTGCCATTTAGGCATTTAAACTGAAATCCAGTGACTGACAAAACAAACCTCCAGGAAGTGGGAGGTCAAAGGGTTATCCTTTAGATGAGAGCCACAGAATGCCACCCACTGGCTCACTAGTTTCACAATTTTTTGCTTCGTGTTGAGAGCGTAAGCCGTTTTTTCCAGCTCAGAGCCTTCAGATGACTCAGTGTGGTAGGTACATTGAAAGTTAAAGAAAATTAAGCGTACTCATTTACACAAAAGTTGTACATCTGGTGTATTTATTGTCATAGAAAAATGAACAGACTGAAGGTTAAGGCATGCGATGGACTGGCGACCTGTCCCTGGTATACCCTGCCTTTGCCGGATGATGCTGGGATTGGCTCAAGCCCCCCGTGACCCCGACTAGTGGGATAAAGTGGAAGATAATGGATGGATGGATGGAAGATTAGGGCAAGGATAGCTGCGAATAAAAACTGCACTATTTTTGAAATGGCAGTCGATTATAGGCATAGGCATTCAATTTCATTATCTACCAATGAGCTTATGCTTTTGGTGCAATGTTTGTTGGTTTGTCTGTCTAATTTTCAGCAGGACTACAGAAAAACTTTAGGGTCAAGTTTCATAAAACTTGGTGATAGGATGTAACATGGGCCAAGGAAAAGTCCATTATATTTTGAAGAGTATCCAAGTCGATGGGTGGATCCACATATTATTTTCCATTTTTATTAACATTGAGAGATGCAAAAATGAACTGAATTTGTCATGCATGACTGAACCTGTTGTAATTACAGTTAGTAGTGTGCAACCACTACACATATTTATGTACATCTTTTGGAGAGACTGCTGTTGCTTATCCTTGCGAAGTGCTGCTGTATAATTCACGTTTTGCGTGTAAATATTGTGTGTGTTCTGATAATCATAAGTACAACTATACACTGATCAGGCATAACATTAAAACCACTGACAGGTGAGGTGATCTCTTTACAGTAGCACAGTCAGTTCTGAAAGCTGATGTGTTTGAAGCAGGAAAAATGGGCAACTGTAAGAATCTGAGTGACCAAATTGTGAGCATCTCCAAAAAGGGCAAGTGTTCTGGGGTGTTCTTGGTATGCACTGGTTAGTCCCTACCAAAAGTGGTCCAAGGAAGGACAACCAGCGATAGTGTCATGGGCACTCAAATCTCACTGATGCGCATGGGGAGTGAGGGCTAGCCCGTCTGCTCCGATCCCACAGAAGAGCTACTGTAGCACAGATTGCTGAAAAAGTTAATGCTGGTTATGACAGAAAGGCATCAGAACACACAGATCATAGCTCCAGACCAGTCAGAGTGCCCAAGCTGACCCCTGTACACCACAGAAAGCACCTACAATGGCCACATGAGCATCAAAAGTGGACCATGAAGCAATGGAAAAAGGTGGTCTGGTTTGATTCTCTTACATTATGTGGACAGCCATGTGTGTGTGTGCTACTTTCCTAGGGAAAAGATGGAACCAGGATGCACTATGGGAAGAAGGCAAACCAAATACCAAAAAAGACCAAATACACCCCTTCATGGCAATGGTATTCCCTAATGGCAGTGGCCTCTTTCAGCAGGATAATGTATCATGTCACACTGCAAAAACTATTCAGGAATAGTTTGAGGAAAATGACAAAGTGTTCAAATATGTTAAATTGGGCTCCAAATTCCCCAGATCTCAATCCAATTGAGCATCAGTGAGATATGCTGAACAAATAAGTCAGAGGCCCCAGCTTGCAAATTACAGGACTTAAAGGATCTGCTGCTAATATCTTGGAATCAGATACCTTAGAACACCTTCAGAGGTCTTTTGACGTCCATGTCTCAATGGGTCAGAGCTGTTTTGGTGACACAAGGGGGAACTACACAATATTAGGCAGGTGGTATTTAATGTTATGCTTGATCTGTGTGTATTGGTCCATATGCATGCATTTAGGTTTACTTTGTGTCCACTGTATTGCAGTCATGCCTACCATATCACAGTTCAGTTTGACAGCTCTTTGTTCTAATAGTTTGGGAAATTTATCCTGACAGACACTATATGGACAAAAGTATTTGGACACATAAGTATATATCTACAGAAGCTTTTATGACATTCCATTCTAATACATAGTCATTACTAGGGGTGTGCCAAAAAAATCGATTTGCATAAGAAAACTGATTCTCATTTACTACGACTCAGAATCGATTTAAAATGTCCCAAAATCGATTTAAAAAAATAAATAAATAAAACAAATCCGCTGGCTGTCCACCTACAGCTTGTAAATACGCGGGACGTCCTGACGTCACCACGCAGCCGGTTCTGGAATGTATGCATGCGCACCAAAACAAAGATGGAAGTAAGATTCAACCGGCCCCGTCTGTGTTGAAGGCAAAGATCTGGATTCATTTTGGTTTTTACCGAATGCCTGGGAAGACCGAGCTTGACATGAGCTTCACAGTGTGCAGGGTTTGCAAAATGAAAATTAAGCACTTCGGGAACACCACAAATGCGCGGGCTTACCTCCGAGGTGAGACTGCTAACTCCGCTAACCACCTCTGCTAACTTCGAGTGGGCAAAAAAAATAAGCAGGTCTGTTGCCTGTTTCATCGCTTATTTTAAAGCGAGCTACTGAGAGTAGCAGGGGAGCATGGATTGTTTAAAACTTAATAAATGTGAAAGACTGTCTCCATTTGCCATTCTGTCTTGCAAAGCAGACTGGAGTAGATCATGAGGATCCTTTGTACACCTATAGAGTGAAACAGAAATCATTATGAATCAAATCGTATTGAATCAAAAATCGATTTTGAATCGAAAATCGTTTTGAATCGGAAATCGATTTTGAATCGAATCGTGACCCCAAAAATCAGAATCGAATTGTGAGATAGTAAAAGATTCCCACCCCTAGGCATTACTATGGAGTTGGTCCCTCCTTTGCAGCTATAACACCTTCCACTATTCTGAGAAGACGTTCTACAAGATTTTGCAGTGTGTCTGTGGGAATTTTTGAACATTTATCCAGAAGAACATTTGTAAGGTGAGACAGAGATGTAGGACAAAAGGGCCTGGCTCGCAATCTCTATTCTAGTTCATCCCAAAGGTGTCCGATGAGGTTGAGAACAGGGATCTGTGCAGGCCAGTCAGGTGTTTCCACATCAAACTCACCCAACCATGACTTTATGGACCTTGATTTGTGCACTGGGTCATGCAGGAACAGAAAAGGGCCTTTCCCAAACTGTTCCCACAAAGTTAGAGGCATACAATTGTACAAACTGTCTTGGTATACTGAAGTTTTAAGATTTCCCTTCACTGAAACTAAGGGGCCTTGGCCAACCACTGAAAAACAACCCCATAGCATTAACACTCCTCCACCAAACTTTACAGTTGGCACAGTGCAGTCAGGCAGGTAACATTCTCCTGGCATTTGCCAAACCAAGACTTATCCATTAGACTGCCAGACAGAGAATTGTGAGTCCACCTAACTCCTAAGAACACGTTTCCACTGTTCCAGAGTCCAGTGGCTATGTTCTTTACACCACCCCATGCAATGTCTGGCATTGTGCTTGGTGATGTAAGGCTTGCATGCAGCTGCTCCGCCATGGAAACCCATGCCATGAAGCAACCAGTTCATGGTTTTTGTGCTGATGTTAATGGAGCTCTGAAGTTATCAAGAAAGCAGAGCGTTTTTGACTTTTATGCACTATGCACCTCAGCACTCAGTGACCCCACTGTGTAACTATGTGTAGTCTGCCACTCCATGGCTGAGTTCCTCTAGTTCTTAAACACTTCCATGTTTCAATAATAACACTCACAGTTGATTGTGGAATATCTAGGAGGGAACAAATTACACAAACTGAATTGTTGCAACAGTGGCATCCTATTACAGTACCACAGTCGAATTCAGTGAGCTCTTTAGAATGACCCATTCTTTCACAAATGTTTGTAAAGGTAAACTGCATGGCTAAAGGCTTGATTTTATACACCTGTGGCAATAGGACTCAATGAAACACCTGAATTCAACAATTAAGAGGTGTGTCTGAATACTTTTGTCCATATAGTGTATGTAGTGCCGATTTTAATATTATAAAATAGTGGACTTTTGATCTTGGTGGAGGTCTGAACTCTCCAAGTACCCCTGTAGTTTTGTTCATGACATGGCACCAGTGAGAGGATATTGATGCTGAAGTGCAGAGCAGAGCTGTGCAGAGGCCATAAATACTTCATGTGTGAGGAGAAAGTCACTAACACATGGATCTGCAGAAACAGGCAACACACACACACACACACACACACACACACACACACACACACACACACACACACACACACACACACACACACACATACATTTGAGCTTCTTTTTTTTCATTTTCCATTACATATGAATGCATAATTCATAAGGTTCCAGTATCCCATTAAAGTCAAAGACTAAAGTCTTAATGTCTAAAAATGTTATATCTAAGGAATAAAATACAATGAGATGTGTATATAATTAAAGAGAGTGTGGTCCAATGAGACATGACAAGAAGCTGTGTTTTTTCCTATAACACTTCCCCACACACCACACCATTTGTCAACAACTGTAGCTTCTAATTTATGACATTTTACTTTTTTTACTTTTTTTTCAATAAATCTAAGTACATCACACAGCTTCACTATATCAGTGTTATATCACTATATTATAGATCTTTTATTTGTTCTGTTGTTTATTATTAGGCTGAAACTATGTGTAGTGACAGCTATTTGATAATTTATGAGAACAAGTGCATTCATATACACTGATCAGCCATAACATTAAAACCACCTACCTAATATTATGTCCCAGTGGTGCCACCAAAAGAGCATTGAGGCATGGACGCCACAAGACCTCTGAGGGAGTATTGTGGTATCTGGCACCAAGACCTTAGCAGCAGATCCTTTAAGTCCAGTGTGTTGCGAGATGGAGCCATCAGACTAGTTTGTCCAGTATATCCCATAGATTCTCAACTGGGCAGAATTAAGATCTGGGGAATTTGGAGGTCAAATGAACACCTTACACTCTGTCATGTTCCTCAAACTGAACAATTCCTGAATAATTTTTGCAGTGTGGCAAGGCCCATTATCATGCTGAAAGAGACCACTTCTATTAAGAAATATAGGTGCCATGGAAGGGTGTAGTTGGTCTGCAACAATCTTTGGGTAGGTGGTATGTGTCAAAGTAACATCCACATGAATGCCTAGACCTAAACTGCCGCCACTGGCTTTCCTTCTTTCCCATAGTGCATCCTGGTTCCATCTCTTCCCCAGGTAATTGATGCACATGCACCCGGCCATCCACATGATGTAAAAGAAAATGTAATTCATCAGCTCAGGCATCCTTCTTCCATTGTTCCATGGTCTGGTTCTGATGCTCACATGTGCAATGTAGGTGCTGTCCAGCAGTGGACAGGGGTCAGCATTCTGACACCTTTCTATCATAGCCAGAATTAGCTTTTTCAGCAATTTGTGCTACAGTAGCTCATCTGTGGGATCAGACTAGATGGGCAAGTCTTTGTTCCCCATGTACATCAGTGAGTCTTAGGTGCCCATGACCCTGTCGCCAATTCACCGGTAGTCCTTCCTGACCACTGCATACCAGGAACACCCCATTGGACCTGCAGTTTTAGAGAGTCTCTCACCCAGTCATCTAGCCATCAAAATTTTGCCCTTGTCAAAGTTGCTCAGATCCTTATTCTTTCCCATTTTTACCACTTCCAGCACATCAACTTCAATAACTGAGCGTTCACTTGCTATGTAACTAATATATTCCACCCCTTGATAGGTGCCACTGTAACAAGATAATCAGTGTTATTCGCTTCATATGTCAGTGATTTAAATGTTATGGCTGATCAGTATAAATCTGTGATTTGTATAACAGTTGGCAATACTGTCAACTACTGTGCCGTTATAGAAAATTAATCAATCGACCAATCAGATCTGAGACTTCAACAGCGCTAGGGTATAATCTATATTATTACACAATGAGTTGTTTATTAGTTTAGTAATATGTACTAAACTGGCAGTTCAGGTAAACTGTTCAGTTCAGATAATAGAAAGATGAACGTTATTAAGAGAAATGCTGCACATGCAGGTCATACCTATGGGATCACAGCCACTGGTATCCAGTTTAATTGTTTCCAGGACATGTTCAAGAATCTTCTCTGGTGTTCCTGACATCACTGTATACCTGAGAGGGAAGTCAGTGTGAATATGTGATGAGAGGGTGAGCTCTGTTCACAGTTTTCAATAGTACCAGCACACTAATGTCATGGCTCCCCTTTTGTTGTCGTTCCAATGATGATTAATGCTATGTTTTTGTGTTAATTTGTCTATGTATAGCAGAAGTGTCAAATACGTGGCCCATGTATTTGTAAAAATGTTCTAATCTGCTTCCCAAATGAGTTTAGTATATATTTTCTAAATCATTTTATTTTTACAACTTACATGTGTGAAATTTCCAGGAAATCAGCAGTTTATGAAATACTCAAACCAGCTCATTTGGTACTAACATACATACCACAATCAGAAGTCACAGAGGTCAGACCTCACAATATCTGAATGACAGGACAAATGATTTTGTGTTGCACCAACTCACAAGCCAGAACATGCCCATTTCTTTGTTCACAATTACTGCATTCTTTTTAATATAACATATCTACTACTTTCCTTGCTTTTTATGAAAGCACATGAGTACTAGTTTGTACATTATTTACTATTTTTGATTATTTTCACTTCTGACTTTTACTTTTAAGTCTGTTGTAATGTCCATATGAAATCTTTTGGACACTTAGACCACTAAGGAAAGAATTATGTTTTACTTGTTGCTGCTTCCTCCCTGATGGGGTGACTCTTGGCCTGAACTTTTCTCGAGAACAAGGACAACATTCCCATGTTCTTCCAAACGCACTGTATTTGCCTCCACGTCCTACAATGATGTTAGCATGTTTATTTTCAAAACACTGCAAGGCAACCATTGAAAACATCTATGCATGCACCTACTCATCTGCATGTACACCCACTTTTCACTGCAGTTACCTTGAGAATTCGAATAAAATCTCGCTTGTCTACTCTGAGAAACTGACAGTTGTCTTCCCTCAGTATGATGGTGGCAGCACGAGGAGCATCATTCAACAAAGCCAGCTGGCCAAAGTCATCTCCTTCATGCAGGGTGGTCACCAAGCCCTTTGTCAGACACACACATACACACACACACACACACACACACACACACACACACACACACACACACACACACACACACACAATAAGGGTTTCTTTACTCCTCAAACAGGCCACATAGTATGTAAAGAGTTTTAGAACAATGTGGTGGCCTCTAATTACACTGCCACCATCCAAAGAGTTTTGGAAAAAGCATGAATGTAACAAAGGTCCATTCTGATGAATTTACCTTGCCATGAGTGATAACATTAACAGACCCCTTCCAGATGATGTACCAGGATGTGCCTTTGTCTCCCTGTCTGAACACTGAAATAGAAGCATAGCAACTAACAGGATTAGTGGTATACTTACACATAGCTGTTAGTTAGTTCAGAATGTATGACCTGATGATATCTGTGGAAACAAAAACAACTAAAAATACATACTCAATCAGTAATCAATATGAATGGTTAACACTAGAAGCGCCAGGCTGGTTTGTCCTAGATCTACCTAGAAGTGCCGAAACCAGTCATGTGACTGCCTGCTGAAGCTCCATTGCTGGATTTACCTCCTTAAAGTGCAGCTGAAACGGTCAAACTGCCGCCAAGTCTTTACACAGGGATGCTGTTATTGACAATAATGATCACAAGATGGCGCTTCTTGTCTGTCATTGCTTTTCCTGCTGATAATCAGTGTGGCGAAGATATTATATTAAAACGCTTGTGGTCTTTTCCATAGTTCGGTATTATGGCATATTAGGGCCACTGGAAAAGCTTTTTTGGTTGGATTTGGTTGGATTTCGATAATTAACTTGTAATACTTCAGAAATAAAATTGGAATATTTAAAGAATAGACTCATATTTCTTAAATAAAGTCATAGTATTTGAAAAGTAGTCATAATATTTTGATAATAAAGTCGTAGTGTTTGGAGAGTAAAGTCGAAATGGTGAAACTTGCGCCATGAGGTGAGGGATGAGGGACATAGAGGATTTAATGAAGTCACACTTCCGCGTATGTTTTACGAATGATGAAATACATATCCTGTCGCTTCAGAATCAGATGGTTATATGCAGCCTATAAAACATTGCAACGGTTGTGCCAATTACTGTTTTTATTCAGGAGATTGAATCAAGTATATTTGCAATGATATATGTCTTTAGTTTATCATATGAATCAATGTGCCATATATTTATTTAATCATTATTCATTCCAATAATGCACAATCTTCTTATAATTGTTTAAACTAAAAGGGTTTACAAACTTTCCAGCACCACTGTTAGATTAGGACTGGTGTGATAGGTGTGATAGCATCCCCCTCCTAACGATTGCATTCTGTGCCTTCCACAGAAAGCACACAGACATCTTTGCAGAAGAAGCTTTACTAGGACATCAGAATGTAACTTTTAATAAATAGGGATTGTAAAGAAGTGCGTAGTTTTGAGAAGTAGTATTTTGAGAAAGGAGTCAAAATGAATAAAATTACAGCATCCATTTTAAATGATATAATCACCAGAAGCCATTTATTACCATGTTCATAGAAATGATTTTATTTAAATGCCACTAATAGCACAATCTACAAGTGGCAAATTACAAAATAAGACCATTTATTGCACAATTGATTAGACTTTCTGAATACAGTACGTCACTTCTAAACATCGTTTTGCTGGCTTGTTTGTGTCCGCAAAAACACAAAGGGCCGTAGCGACTGGCTCAGTCCCATTTTTTTTTGGACAGAGTGCACTAAGGTAGCGTAGGTAAATGTTAGCTCAACGCGCATATAGTGCACATACCACATCCATCCATCATCTTCTGCTTAATCCCGCTAGTCGGGGTCACGGGGGGGCTGGAGCCAATACCAGCGTCATGGGGAGAAGGCGGGGTACACCATGGACAGGTTGCCAGTCCATCGCATGACCAACACACACTCACGCACACATTCACACCTACAGGCAATTTAGAGTGACCGATCAACCTAACATGAATGTCTTTGGACTGTGGGAGGAAACCAGAGTACCCAGAGGAAACCCACACAAGCACATTTGAACATGAAAACTCCACACAGAACGGCCCGGACCGGGAATCAAACAAAGATCGTCTTGCTGTGAGGCATCAGCGCTAACCGCTAACCACCGTGCCGCCCTGCACATACCACAGCCTAATATAAATCCTAAATGTCACCTTATATCTTACTACTACTGTTACTGAAGAGTAAAACAGCATATCTTAAATTCTTTCCAATGTAAAGCACTTAAAACATACTATAATACAGTGAATACAACGGTAATGTCCAAACATTAATTCCGCCTCGCTGCTTTACATTTTCATTTCACACAGAGTGATTTCAACTGATGAACCGACTGCCTAAAACAATAGCCTAGGTGTGATTGCATCCCCCTCCTAACGATTGCATTCTGTGCCTTCCACAGAAAGCACACAGACATCTTTGCAGCAGAAGCTTTACTAGGACATCAGAATGTAACTTTTAATAAATTGGGATTGTAAAGAAGTGCGTAGTTTTGAGAAGTAGTATTTTGACAATGGAGTCCAAATGAATAAAATTACAGTATCCATTTTAAATGATATTTAGTATTTTTATTGTTTTCATGGAAAATCAAACAACACACATCTTACATTCTTATAGGCTACATAAAACAAATAATATATTCTTAATGATGGTGTTAAAATATAAATAAGACATTATTTTATGGTGCAATTTGCAGGCTATGTATCTGGCAGATGTAATAAGTTTTGTTCCCTGAACATCCACTGATCTGATAAAGTAAGCAAATAGACCTTTGCAGATAATTTTGCGCCAATGTGAATTGCACTGTCTGATGCATGGTGCTTGTAATGATCATTAATCATTTCATTTGTTGACAAACTTAAGTTCCCTCAATACCTATAACATTTATCAACATTCCAAGCACAGCATTGGTGCATTTTTGGAGCATTTTCCACAAACAAGCTGCTTACATGACTGGCAGATATTATGAGTCTTGTTCCCTGAAAATCTGGCAACTTGACATTGTCTCCTTTTTGCAGATGGGGAAGGAGTTTCAGGCAAAAGTCACTTACGTGCTGTTGGCCCCGCTGCCTTTGCTGTTTTCTGATGCGCACAGCTCCTTCACCAGTTGAAAATAAATTTCTTTCGGCTTATGGTAACATTCATGCACTGTTTGTATAGAATATGTGCATTAATTGCAGCCAGATCTAGGATGTTATAAAACACCACTACAAGCCAACAGCGGGTGCCTCCCTTTACTGTATACAAGTGTGCCATTTGATCCATAATATCAACACCAAATTTAGTGGAGTTGTAGAAATAAATTGTTTCTTGTAGTTTCTTTGTGCCATTATCAGTTGAAACTGTTTGATGCATAGTGCTCAGGACGCATACATTTTTCTTCAGTTTTGCCTGGTAGATTGTAAGTGTAACATTTCCAGTCCTCAGGACCTTTGTGGAAAATCTTTCAGACTGTGCCTGTGTACATGGGGGCATCTCTCGTCTGTTTTTATTCATTGTGCCAACAATGGTTGTTTTGTTCGCCAAAAGATTGTTTGCCAGTGTCAGTGAAGTGAAGAAGTTGTCAGTTGTTACATTTCTTCCTTTGCCTAGAAAAGTCTCCATCAGACGTATCACAATAGTGTCTGATAATCGCTGACCAGCCGACCTACTGTTATCTTTCCCTAAATAGGGAATTGCATTTAACAGATATTTTGTTTCAACATCAGTGGCCACACAGAAATAAATGCCAAATTTGTCCGGTTTATTGGCCATGTATTGTGTGAAATGACAGCGGGTCTTCATAGGAAACAGTTGTTCACCTACGGTTATGTTTTCACCAGGTGTGTAAGATGCAATACTGTTTTTTTATGAATTTATAGATAATCTCAGATATAATGGCAAATTTATCTGTCACAAGGCGGGCAGCCCTTGTGTTCTTGTCATCAAAGCGCAGATAACGCATGATATCTCGGAAGTTTTGACGAGTCATTGTTTGTGGAAAATAAGGAGTTCCCCACTCAGCAGACCAGTAATCATCCAGTCTCATGCTTTTACCACCCAAACTGCCTCTCAAATAAATGAGACCCACAAATGGTTTGAGTTCATCAGCTGTCAGTTCAAACTTATCTGCATTATTTGGCTCAGAATCAGATTCTGAGCTTGAGCAGTCAAGATACAGATTCAATTCATCTTCGCCCTCTCTTTCATCATCGCCATCTGAAACCTCACACTGTTCACCCTCCGATTCCATCTCATCGATATTCCACAGCAATTCTAGCACTTGCTGTGGGGTACATCACATTCTTTGAGTCATTGTAAACAACGCAACAGTGATATAGCCCCAACTGTGTAGCCATTCCAACTACACAGTGATCTTCGAGCGTATATGAGGATTAATTTATAGCTCTGTATAGAGCAAAAAATGCTTTTGTGAATGTAGTGATCAAAACAGCCCAAAACATGCCATTATTTACTTTTATTATTAATTGCTCTCA
>JAOVVH010000024.1:23386132-23396880 GCA_028566435.1 Scorpiodoras heckelii | reverse complement strand
ATTGCAGTGATTGCCTCAAAAGGTTGTGCAACAAAATATTAAGTTAAGGGTACCATCATTTCTGTCCAGGCCTGTTTTATGAGATTATTTTAAAAAAATTCTGTTGAAGCATGTGTTTGAAAAGCAATGTCTGACTTTCATTTGTTCATTTTCATAGCATTTTTATTTATCATTACTTTTGTCAGGTTCAAGTTATTTCTGTGACCATTGTGGGTTTTTCTTTCATTAACCGAGGGGTACCAACAATTTTTTCCACATGTGTATCACCAGCATTGCAGCTTTACTTTTAACATTGTAAAACACTGTTTGTGTGTGCTAAGTCACAGTGTCTTCTTTTAGGTTTCCTGCCCCAATCCTGCCTAGAGTGTTGGAGTGGGGGGAAATGTTAAGTACGGCTTTCTCACTGGCCATTGTGGGATATGTCATCAATTTAGCCATGGGCCGGACACTGGCCACCAAACATGGTTATGATGTGGATCCCAATCAGGTACCAAAATATGACAGCAACCTGTTAAGGCTTAATACATGCCTGCTTTCAGTGCACAGTAACAAGGTGTAAAAAAAAAAAAGTAAAAAAACAACAACAAAAAAAAAATCATGAATAAATTTGCTGCTGAAGCAAATTGGTCCAGTTACCTTCACTTAAGGCCGAGTTATACTTCTGTGTAGGCCTATGCAGGGCCTATGTTGTAGCCTGTGCAGTGGCCACTGCTGAAAGGGATGTCAGAAGATGAGTGTTTTTTAATGATTGTAATAGGTACTGATATTAAACTGATATTAGTAGCAAAGACACTGCTGTGTTACATCTGCCGAGAAGCACATTGAGGTAAATATTTTCTGGTGCATAAGACTCTGAAATAGAAGTTCCCCAGAACAAAAAAAATGCCCTGAACACATTTAGGCTCAAAAATAAATGTGACCAACAGTTATCAACTCATCCGAATGAACACTGCAAATTTCAAGTCAAGTGGGTTTAATTATCTTTTCAACAATATACAGTGTGTGTAGAGTACAGTGTGAAATGAAAAAGCATACCTACAGGTGCTAGATTAAGCAACACATGGCTACAATAGACAACACAGAACTAACTACAACGTAAAGTGCACGTGCAAGCAAGTGTAAGACATTTCAGGGGTGTGTGGTGTCAGCCACAATGTTGGTGGCTTTGTGGATGAGGCATGTGGCGTAAATGTGTGTGAAGGAGGGGAAGAGACAACAATGATCTTGTCTGCCGTCATCCCTATCCTCTGCAGGGTCTTGTGGCAGGCAATGATGCTGCTGCTCTCTTTGTTCTTCTGATGTCTACAACCATCTCTTCTTGTTTGTTTTGTCGACATTCAGAGACAGATTGTTGACCCTACGCCAGTCTATTTGCTGTTGCACTCATCATTCTTGCTGTTGAGACCAACCATAGCCATTGCATCAGTGAACTTGATGATGTGGCATGAACTGTGCATTGCTGCAGTCATTTGTCAGAAAAGTAAACAGCAGTGTACTGAGCATACAACCCTGAGGAGCCCCAGTGCTCAGTGTGGTGGTGTGGGAGATGTTACTGCCGAGCTGAACAGACTGAAGTCTATGAGCAACATTTGAACATACATGCACTTCTTGTCCAGATTGATGAGGGCCAGATGGAGAATGGTAGCTATGGCATTTTTTGTAGAATGCTTGGGAAAATACACAAACTGCAGACAATCAAGTGATGTGGGCAGCAGGATCTTGATGTGACTCATGATGAGTCTCTTGAAGCACTTCATGAAGATGGATGTGAGTGCGATGGCACAGTACTTATTGAGGCAAGACTGAAATATTACCAGAGCTCTGAAATATTACCAGAGGGGTGGTCTTCCTCACCATCACATTTTGTGCCTTAAACTGAGCATAGACAGCATCACTGTCACAGGCAGGTGGAGTAATCCTGTAGTTAGTGATGTCCTGGATGCCCTTCCACATGTGCTTTGTGCTACCACTGTTCTTGAAATGGCTGTGGATACTTTGGCCATGTGTGTGCTTTGCCTGTCTGTTTGCCTGGGACAGTTTGACCCTCACTGTACCTAGGGTTGCCTTGTCACCTGCTCTGTAGGTTGAGTCTTGGGCCCTCAGCAAGGCACATACCTCCACAGTCATCCACAGCTTCTAGTTGTGTTGTGTGGTTGAGAGGTGATTGTCTTGGAGACTGTTATGTCATCAGTGCACTTGCTGATGTAGCTGGTCACTGATGAAGGGTATTCCTCCAAGCTGATGTAGTTACCGTCAGTTGCAGCCTTCCAGTCAGTGTGCTCAAAACAGTCCTGAAGAGCAGAGATGGCTCCTGCTGGCCACGTTTTCACTTGCTTCTGACCTGGTTTAGTGTCTGATGAGTGGTCTGCATTCTAGAATTAGTATATTAGCCTAACAGAGATGAGAGTCTGAGTATCCAAGATGGGGGCAGGTGTCCACCTTGTACACACTGGGAATGTGAATTTGCAGCACAACATTGGGTATAAGCACAAGGTTGACATGATATAAACTAGAGTGAGAAAACAAAATTGAGGACAAGACAAAACATGTAGCTGCTCTATGAAGCTGGAAACTCCAGGGGAATTTTTCTCTTCAGGGTTAAAATGTTGAAACCACTAATGTCTGACTGATAATTATCCACAATGATATCTGTCACAGTTAAATGTTAAAAACACTTTTCATTCTGCTTCAGTAATATTCTACTGCAGCCCGACGTTTTGTGAGGCAGTGCAATGCTACCAAGTGGACCAATCACAATTGTTGTAGTCTGCATTGATGCAACTTGAAGTTACATTTCTGTGTAGGTGCATGTCAGGCTATGTGTGTATTGTTCGGCATATAGGGTACATGGCTATGCTGTACCTACTGTGTAGATTTAATGCAGAAGTATAAATTGGCCTTTACTATTAATAAACAAATATGACATCATTAACTATTGTTAAATAACAGTTTGTTATATTTCCTGTTTGGTAGGAAATGCTAGCGTTGGGCTTCAGTAATCTCCTGGGTGGTTTCTTTAAGATTCATGTGATCTGCTGTGCTCTATCTGTCACACTAGCTGTGGACAGTGCAGGAGGTTCCTCACAGGTATGTGATATTTTGGTGGCTCTACTAGTGGTGGTACTAAAATTCTCAAAACCAGAATGACAATTTAAAAAACAGTTTTTAATTACAGTTTACTGTTTAACTTAACTCGATTGACTTTCTTTCTTAATTTCTTTCTTTCTTTCTAAAAATGCTTGTAACCCCACAATTTTTGTTAGGATCCTCCTCCCCCTCCTCCTCCTCCTCCTCCTCCTCCTCCTCCTCCTTCTTCTTCTTCTTCTTCTTCTAAAATGCAATGGGCAGCCTAAACCATATATCATACAAATCTTAGTCACATGGTGCAGAATTCCCACTGCTATTTATGGAAGTAAAGAAACTAACATTGGCCTGATGGTGGCGCTATAGCAAACATGTTAGTGTTGTTCTATATCTCAAGAACTGTAAATCAATTGAGATATAGAAATTTGGAAATTCTTATTTTCTCTTGTCCCTTGCCTTCTGCCTAATTTAGCTCATTCAAGGAAGAGAAAAAGAGAGGTGGGTGAGAAAAGAATACAGGTTAATAGGTATGCTCTTTCACAAACCTTTAGAGAAAATGTACATTTTGTGCAGAGTGCAAGCAGGGATTCTGGCAAGACTAGCTATGAGACCATATAAAAGGGAGAGCCAGAAGTTAATGCAGACATGAGGGAGCCCTGGGACATAAAGCGGGCAACCACTCCACCATCAGCAAACCTGAGTGAACACGTGAGAGTGGGGGTGCAACAGCATCCAAACATTCCAGTTTACCATAACAGTGTATGCCTACCAACCCTCCAAATCTGCACCTTTACCTAAGAAGAAAACTAGTGACAAAAGTCTTGACTAAACAAATAGGTTTTCAACCTAGACTTAAACAGTGAGGCTGTGTCTGAATCCCAAACACTAATTAGAAAACTGTTCCATAACTGTGGGGCTTTTTAAGAGAAAGCTCTGCCCCCTGTTGTAGCCTTTATTATTCACAGTACCAACATAGAGCCTGCACCTTCTGATCGAAGTAGGTCTGAATAAAAGTTCTCTCAGGTACTGCATGGTTAGACTGTTCAGGTCTTTATAGAATAATATTAGTATTTTATAATTAATGTGAAATTTGACTGGAAGCCAGTGCTGTGTATAAAAGAAAAGGGTGATGTGGTCATATCTTCTAGTTCTAGTAAGGACTCTGCCACCTTCTGAACTGACTGGAGTTTGTTTATGCACTTACTGGAACATGCAGACAACAAGGCATTACAATAAACCAACCTAGAGGTAACAAAAGCAGGAACTAATATTTCAACAACATGCTGTGACATTATACTTCTTATTTTAGCAGATTTTTGAGATGGAAGAAGGTTATCCTAGTAATATTGAGCTTCAAATAAAAGACTGGAGTCAACAATCACACCAAGGTTTTTACGGCTGCACATGATGTAACCAATAGGCCATCCAGAATTACTACATAATCAGAAAGCTTACTTCTAACTGCCTGTGGTCCAAGTACAAATAGTTCTGTCTGATCAGAATTAAGAAGAAGAAAATTATTCAACATCCAGTGTCTAATGTCCTTAACACATTCCTCAACTTTATTAAGCTGAAGTCTCTCATCTGGCTTTACTGAGCCATACAACAGTGGAAGCTGATAAGATGTTTATGAATAATTTTACCAAGACATACATATATAAAAAAAAGCAATGGGCCTAACACAGAACCATGTGGGAGACCAAACTTTACCTTAGCATACTCGGAGAACTCAGCATTAACATCAACAAACTGATAACTGTCAGTCAAGTAGGATCTGAATCAGGAGATGTCCGTTCTCTTAACTCCAACAAAATGTTCTAATCTATGAAGGAGAATAGTATGACCAATGGTGTCAAAAGCTGCACTAAGGTCAAGTAAAACAAGCAAGGACACACAACCCAGATAAGAGTCCATTAGTAAGTAAGTAAGTAGTAAGTCATTTACCACTTTAACAGGCACTGTCTCTGTGCTATGATGAGGCCTAAATCCTGACTGATAGATTTCATGAGTGTTATTCCTAGGTACATTACCAGTCAAAAGTCTGGACACACCTTCTAATTTAAAGTTTTTCTTTTTTTTCTCTACATTATAAATTAATAATGAAGTCATCCAGACTATGAAGGAACACATAAGGATTCATGTAGTAAACTTAAAAGTGTTAAACAAACCAAAATATGTTTTAGATTTTTGATTCTTCAAAGTAGGCACCTTTTGCTTTGATGACAGCTTTGCACACTCTTTTCATTCTCTCAATCAGCTTCATGAGGTAATTACCTGAAATGGTTTTCCAACAGTCTTGAAAGAGTTCCCAGAGGTGCTGAACACTTGTTGGCTATTTTGCCTTTACTCTGTGGTCCAACTCATTGAAATTTTTCGGATTGACTGACCTTCATTTCTTAAAGTAATGATGGACTGTTGATTTTTTTTACTTAGTTGTCTAGTTCTTGCCATAATATGGATTAGAACGTTACTCAAATAGGGCTAGTCACTGTATTCCAACTCTACCTCTTCACAGCACAACTAATGGTCTCAAAACACATTACGAGGGCAAGAAATTCAAGAAATTAACTCTTGACAAGGCACATCTGTTAACTGAAAGCCATTCCAGGTGACTACCTTATAAAGCTGACTGAGAAAATGCCAATGTGTGTAAAGCTGTCATCTAAGCAAGAGGTGCCTACCTTGACGAATCTAAAATATTAAACATATTCTGGTTTGTTTAATACATTTTTGTTTACTAAATAATTCCATATGTATTTCTTCACAGTTTGGATGACTTTACTATTCATCTACAATACAGATTTTTTTTTTAAATAATGAAAACCACTGAATTAAAGGTGTGTCCAAACTTTTGACTGGTACTGTAGGTATGGGCATAACTGCAGTGCTACAACCTTTTCTAGGATCTTGGAGATATTGGCCTCTAGTTAGACAGCTGATAGTGGCCATGTTCAGGTTTCTTTAATCAGGGATTTGATAACTGTTTGCTTAAAGTATTTAGGTACATAGTCAATGCTAAGAGAAGAATTAAGAATTAAGAATTTAGAAGAGGTTTGATTGTTCTGGTACTATCTGTTTGAAGAAACTTGTAGGTAAGGAATCTAGTTGATGATTTTGATCAGCAGAATAGTGAAATTAGTTCAGTCTCTCAAGGGGAATAAAACCATTGATCTGATATGGTTATACTGTCATCTACATGGTTTGTTATCAGATTGGTTAGCTTTGTTAGTATGAATATTTTTGGATTATATTTTCAACATTGTCATGAGTGGGTCATATTACATTCTGTTTTACTACTACTAGTCTAGAATGGACACAAATGTTCTTCTGGATTATCATGTGGATTATCAAAATGAATATTAAAGTCTACAATAATCAATGCTTTGACTAAAGATGCAACCATATTTGAGTTGAAATCTGTAAATTGTCAAAGAATACAGCCATGGGGATCTGTAAATAATAATTAGAGGAATCGCATGGGCAGACATTGTTTGTGGCTACGTATGTTATTTTAGTGTAGAATTTAAGCCTAGGTTTTTGTATGACACCTCAATTATCATTATAAATAACTGCTATGCCTCCTCCTCTTACAGTTAGACGAGGCTGAAGTATGTTACTGATCCATGTTTCTGTTAAACACAGTACATTAAACTCCTGTTCAGTAATGGTTCCCTCCAGGGGCGGTCCTAGCCTGTTTGGTGCCCGGTGCGAACACCCCCTCTGGCATCCCAGCCCTAACAACCCCCCCACCCACCCACCCCTGGAAAAAAACAAGGCGCCTTCTGCAAAGAACAGGATCATACGTATATTACCATAAGTTATTTATTGCAAAAAACATTTCTGAGGACTATGTGGCTGAGGAGGTGGCCAGCTCCTCATTTTGACCAGTGGTAGAAGGTGCTCCAAAATATTTGTAGGGAGCAGGGCTACAGCTTAAGGACACGTGCTATCAGAATGCAGCCTAAAACGAGTAACGTAACGGTCAATTTTGGAATGATTGTGTTCACTGATGGTGCCACTGATTTGCATAATTTAACTAATTTTTAATCTGGGTTAAAATTTTTATTGCCATTAATTTTTTTTAATTGCGATCAATTCTGCATTAACGTGTTAATTTGACAGCACTAATATATATATGCTGACCATAGCCGAATGCAAAACTAGTGAAAAATCAGTCACAAAAGACGAGGAGGGACAAAATGTCAAAGGCCTCCACCCATTAAACCATTCCTGTTTTGAGGGTCATCTCAATGTTGCCCATCTAGTAAAATGGTGATGTGGAGTTCAGCATGGTAACAGCCTCAGGGAAGAAACACTTCCTGAGACTACTGGTACAGGAAGGGAGAGTCCTGTAGTGCCTGCCTGATGGGAGGAGGGTGAAATGACCCAGATTAGGATGAGAAGCATCCTTGATGATGTTTCTTGCCCTGCTCAGGCAGCACTTATGGTAAATACTGTCAATGGTGGGTAACTGGGTGAGAAAAAAGAAAGGTAATCAGATTGTCCTATGTGGGGGAGGGGTGTGGCTTTGTAGGTTTCAGCAATATTGGTGTAAACATGGTCAAATTTTTTTGTCCCCTTGTGGTGCAGGAAACATTCTGATGAAACTTTGGAAGACCAGAACTCAAATTGCAGTGATTAAAGTCCCTAGTGACAATAAAGGCTCCATCTGGGTGCAAAGATTGCAATTTGCTAATAACAGCACAAAGGTCTTTCATAGCCAATTTTGCATTAGCATCTGGTAGGACATAAACTGCAACAGCAACAATGCAGGTAAACTCGCCTAGAAGCTGGAAGGCTCTGTACTTAATAATCAGAAATTCCAGATAGGCAAATACGCACATGGGTGGAATTCTTACCTGGACTGGTGCATTGGGAGAGGGCGGCCCCCATGTCCACATCAAAGGCATCTACCCCGATGATAAAGGGATTCTCTGGGTCCAGCAGTTGTAGCTTTTCAAAGCACTTCATCACGACTTATGTGAGGGCAACAGAGAGACAACAGAGTCATTGAGGCAAGTTGGCTGAGGTTTCTTTGAGACAGGAATGATGGTGGATTGCTTGAAACATGATGGGACGAGGCCAAGGGTTAGGGAAAGGTTAAAGATGTCTATGAATACTGGAGCCAACTGGCCCACACAGGCTCTGAGGACTCTGCCACAGATTCCGTCTGATCCCACCACCTTCCTGGTATTCACCCTCTGGCACACTCTCCTCATATGTCTCTCTTTGATGGTGATGGACTGCTGTCCTTTGGTGGGGTCTGCGCATGTTCCGTCAGCTGCGCCGTCAGCACTATTAGCACCATTAGCATCAGCACTAGGAATGTTAGCACCCTTAGCTCTGGCTGTAGGGCCAGCACTGTTGGTGCCACCGTTTGCAGCTTCGAAGCAAGCGTAGAAGGTGTTAAGCTCGTTCGCCAGAAACTCATCCGCACTCATCAGTCTGGAGGGTGTGCTCTTACAATCCGTGATCATCTGTAGTCCCTGTCACAGGGATCTAGAGTCACTCTGTTGGAAGTGTGACTCTAGTTTCTTCCTGTAGAACCACTTCACCTCCCTCACCGCTCTGTGTGTGCCATATGTCATGGCTTTGTACTTGTCCATGTTCCCACTGATGAGCACTGCATTGTAGGCAGCGGTGCGATAGTTCAGAGTGTCCTGAATGTTTTTTTCACCCACAGCTTCTGGTTGGGAAACGTCTTGATGGTGATTCTTGGGACCGTATCAATTTCCCGACTGGACCAATTTCCCAACAAACCCCACTACCGCTTCTGTAAACTCATTGATGTCATCAGTGCTGTGACAGAACATGTACCAGTCTGCACCATCTGAGCATCCTGTAGAGCAGCCATCGATTGGTCCACCCAGCATGCGACCTCCCTCTGAACCTTAACTATGCTTTTCAGTCTTTGTTTATATTTTTTAAGAGGAAGATGGTGGCATTTTCTGACTTACCAAACAGTGGATGAGATTGTGCTTTGTAACTGTCTTTGTATGGGGTGTAGCAGTGGTCAAGTGTTCTATTGCCCCTGGTGGGGCAGGTTATATGCTGATGAAAATTAGGCACTGCACACTTGAGGTTGGTGCTGTTGAAATCACCAGCCTCTATAAGTGCAGCCTCCCAGTACTGTCTCTGCAACTGTGTGAGAGCTTCATGAAGTTCACACAGTGCATGTCCATATTTGCCTGGGGTGGGGTTTACACAGTGCTGACGACGATCAAAGTGAACTCCCGAGGACATTAGAAAGGCTGAAACTTGATGGCAAGCAGCAGCAGGTTGGGTGAGCAAGAGTGGGCAAGAGTAACAACACTGGCATTATCACACCATTTGCTGTTTACGATCAAACACACTCCACCCCACTTTGACTTCCCTAATTCTGCTGTCCTGTCCATTTGGTGTACTGAGAACAACTTGGCTGGCTGGATGGTGTGGCTTGGTAACACTGGATTCAGCCATGACTTGTTGAAACATAGGAGGTTGCTGTCCTGAATATCCCTCTGAACCTTTATCCTGGTCATTGAGCTTGGTATCCAGAGACTGGACATTGGCTAACAGGATGCTAGGTAGAGGCGCTTGGTGTGCCTGAGCCCTCAGCCTGTTCCTGATGCTGGTTTGCTTTCCTTGAGTCTGTCTCTTCTTGTCACATCCTTTGTTTTCCAACTGATGAGCCATGTGTTTATCAATATTCTCGACTGCCCCTGAATCAATAAAAATGGGCAGCCATACGAACGTACCTCCCCGACCATTAAAACCTTGTAGGGTGAGGCCAGCTGGGGAGGTGTTGTTTTGGCTTAGGCCTGACTCCCCGGATCAAACCCAGCCCTGGAGTTTCCTGGCCCTTTGCAGAGGCTTGGAGGGCAGTCTTTTAGATGAAGCCATCTCAGCCCCTCTGAGTTGCATGGGTTTGGTGGAGGTGGTCATGGTTATGGAGTGGGCAGGGTTGGAGTGTAAATGCCAGGAGGCATCCTCGGGGATGATAGAACTTATGCTTAAGTTCCTCCAGAAAGGCCTGCTCACTGGTACATTCAAGGGTGTTGGTTTCCAATAAGACCGAAAATGGGGTGGTTGCTACTCAAAGACCAGTGAGCATTGGAGGAGAACCCCTGGCACCATTGATGCTGCTGAAGGATCTCCTTCAGCAGGGGGCCTTCTGCTGGGTCCATACGTGGTCACACCTGTTCTGTTATGGGGGACTGGGATGACAGACCCAAGTGCAGGGAGGCCGGGCTGTTATCTGTCATCCCAGCTGACGGTGAAGGGATGGCTCGAACCCGTCTGTTGGGAACTCACTCAGGTTAAGAGTAGTAGCTGGGTGAACCATATATATATATATATATTGGGCGGCATGGTGGTGTAGTGGTTAGCACTGTCGCCTCACAGCAAGACGATCCAGGTTTGATTTCTGGTCCAGGCCGTTCTGCATGGAGTTTGCATGTTCTCCGCGTGCTTGTGTGGGTTTCCTCCGGGTACTCTGGTTTCCTCCCATATTCCAAAGACATTCATGTTAGGTTGATCGGTCACTCTAAATTGCCCATAGGTGTGAATGTTTGTGTGTTTGCCCTGCAATGGACTGGCGACCTGTCCCTGGTGTACCCCGCCCTCACCCAATGATGCTGTGATTGGCTCCAGCCCCCCGTAACCCCGACTAGAGCGTGATAAAG
>JAOVVH010000024.1:23332437-23348732 GCA_028566435.1 Scorpiodoras heckelii | reverse complement strand
ATAGCAAGCGCATAGATACCCTGTGGAGCCGTGTGGAAGATCTGGAAAATAGGAGCTGCCGCAATAATGTCAGACTGCTGGGTTTGAAGGAGGGCATTGAGGGGGATAACCTGACTGTATGCATTGAAAAGATACTGACAGAGGGCCTGCAAATGCACATTGACAAATTGAAAGAGCACACCGTTCTCCCGGAGCTCGTCCGGATGAAGACCAGCCTCCGAGAATGATTATGATAAGATTTCTTCGCTCACCTGCGAGAGATAAAGTCTTAAAAGCTGCGAGGGAGAAAGGAGGTGTAATGTGGAATGGATGCAACATTTCCCTGTTTCCAGACATGACGAAGGAGGAAAACTTTTACTATGGCGAAACAGCTATTGCGCGACAAGAATGTGAGGTTCCGGTTAGCCTCTCCCGCAATGCTCCGTTTCACATGGAAGTGGAGGAACAGAAAGTTTGACATTGCAACAGAGGCTGTCAAGTTCATCGAGCAGCAGGTTACTGATGGGGAATAAACTATGAAACATCCATCAGCACAAGGAAACTGAGAGACGTATGATGGGGCTGGATGGCTTTGTGTAGCTGTTTAGGTTATAATTTAGCGGGCAACTCGGGTATTCCATGGACCTAAGTGAAGTTTGTTTGATTTAATGAGAAGTTGCTGTAGAGATTTTTCTTTTCATGTTTTCTCCTTTGCTGTGGAGGGAAGATTTTTGTTGACCTGTTTGGTCATGTTGGTTCATCTTAAAATGACAGGTATCCTAACAATACTCAATGGTACAAAAGAGGGTCAGGTGACACGGGAAGATTTCTTTGCCAATATCTTATTTCAATTTTATTTTCTTATCATGTGAATGGCAAATAGTGCTTATGTTAAGGTAGTATCCTGGAATATTAATGGTTGTGGGAACCCTGTGAAAAGGAAAAAGGTACTTTTGTATCTTAAGCATAAACAAGCTGACAGAGCATTCATTCAAGAAACACATCTACAGGATGATGAAGTTAAAAAATTTAAAAGAGACTGGGTCGGACATGTTTACTATAGTTCTTTTTTCAACAAACATAATGGAGTTCTTATTTTGGTCCATAAGAGGTTGAACTTTTCTTTGTTGAAGGAGTATAAGGATACTAATGGTAGGATTATTTGTATAGAAGCCACTGTAAATGGGGGTAGATAACACTATGTAATATCTATGCGCCTAACAAGGAGGATCCATCCTTCTTTCACGGACTTAATAGTATATTGGGAAATGCCCAAGGACAAATAATTTTGGCAGGAGACTTTAACCAGGGCTTAGACAGGGTATTAGATAAAAATAAATACTCAGGTATCTCAACACTGAAGGATAGAGCTGCCATTCACGTGCTGATGGAGGATAATGGTCTGGTTGATATTTTGCGATTGGTCAATCCTAGAAACCAGGAATATACATTTTATTCCCATAGCCATAAATCCTACTCGAGAATAGATTTTATCTTGATCTCCCAGAGTCTAATTAATGCCATCATTGATAGCACTATCAATGCTATCTCCTTGTCAGATCATGCACCTGTTGAGCTCTGTGTAAATATACATTCAGATAAGCTTAGATGAGGTAGATGGAGAATGAACACATCTCTGCTACAGGATGAGGTATTTGCTAAAGAACTTGCAGAGGACTTATCTTCATTTTTTTAAATTAATTTGGGTAGCACAGACAGCGTAGCAATGGTTTGGGAGACATCTAAATTAGCACAGACTTCTAAAAGGAAAAAGGAGGACAATGACAGCATTAAAAAATTGGAAGCAGAAATAATAGTATGGAAAAGGATTTGGCCAGACATTACTCTGAAAGCTTAATTAAAAAATTTGTAAATGTAAGTTTCAAATTCATGACATTTTTAATAAAAAGGCAGAATATGCTATGTTCAGACTTAAAACATGATTTTATGAGTCAGGGGAAAAGACTGGCAGACTTTTGGCCAGACAGCTGAGGGAACAAAGCTCCACCCACATAATTCCAGCAGTAAGAGCAGGAGGCTCTCTCGTAACATCTTCGAAAGGTATCAATAATGTCTTTAAAGAATTTTATGAGAACCTGTATAGATCATCTGGGGCTTTTAATGAGTTATAAGTCTGAGACTTTTTCTCAAACATACATCTTCCAAATTTGTCTGCTGATCAGGTGGCCCATCTTGATGCACCAGTATCCCAAGAAGAGGTTAAAACTGCCATTCTAGCCATGAATACAGGGAAATCACCAGGAACGGATGGGTTTCCTGTGGAGTACTACAAAGAATAAATTGATATAATAACACCATTACTGGCTTTTCATAAAGGCTCACTTCCCCCATCTCTTAATGAAGCACTCATCTGTTTGATACCAAAGAAAGGAAGAGATCATACAGATCCAGCTAACTTCAGACCAATCAGCCTCATCAATGTAAATAGCAAGATACTGGCTTAGGTACTGGCTTTAAGACTGCAAGTAATCTTACCACACATCATACACACAGACCAAGTAGGCTTTATAAAAGGTAGGTCATCTTCTGACAAACTGAGAAGACTTATGCACTTAATGTGGTCAAGTGCCTCTAGCACAATGTCAGTGGCCGCTGTCTCGCTTGATGCTGAGAAGGCCTTCGCTAGGGTCGAGTGGGGTTTCTTACACTCAGCTCTGTTGAGGTTTGGTTTTGGTCCCAGTTTTGCAAAATGGATAAAAATAATATACAGCAACCCTAAGGCGTCAGTTTTGACAAACTGGCTTACCTCGTCTTCTTTTGATCTTTCTAGAGGAACGCAACAGGGATGCCCCTTGTCACCTCTTTTATTCACAATCACACTGGAACCCCTAGCCATAAGAGCAAACTCTGCCATCAGAGGAGTGGAGGGTGGTGGAGGCGAACATAAGCTAATGCTCTATGCTGATGACATCCTTTTCCTGACTAGTGATCCCCAAAATTCTTTACCTGCACTAATGGATACCATTGATATATACTCTAAGCTGTCTGGCTACCAAATTAATTGGACCAAATCAGAGGCAATGCCTATATCTAGGCACTGTCACCCACAAATAATTAAACAGTACAATTTTAGATGGATTCCTAAAGGCATGATTTATCTAGGCTTTAAATTAACCTCAGAGCTAGGTGAGATGGTGGCACTGAATTTTGAGCCTCTTCTTCAAAACATCAAAATAAACTTGGGTAAATGGAGAAAGTTAAAACTAAGCCTTTGGGGGAAGATAAATGTTATTAAAATGGTAATAGTGCCACAATTTAACTATATATCTATGATTTTGCCACTTAATAAACCTGACCACATTTTTAAACAATATGAAAGTATATTCAGAGAATTTCTATGGGCAGGGAGGAAGCCCATATTTAAATGAAGTAATATGTGTGTGCCCAAAGAGAAGGGGGGGCTTGGTCTTCAGGATGTCAGGCTATATAGTTTGTCATTTGAGATGGCTAAGATAATCAACCACTGGAGGGGAACGGTACCTGGTTTAGAGTGGGTTAATATAGAGAAAAACATGGCAGCACCATTCCACCCAATTAATGTGCTATCCCAATGTTTAAAAAGTAAAGGGACAGACACAAGCTCAGTCACTAGGCATTCTCAAGTGGTCTGGGCAGAGGTTCATAAATTGCATAAGATTTCACACTATAAACAACTTTTACTTCTGCGGCTATTGTTAACGCATCCACTTATTGCGTCACTCCTCTTTCTGCGGCTATTGTTAACACATCCGCTTATCACGTCACTATTGAAGCTGCCACTTCCGGTGTTGTGCGTCGCTTTTCTTGTTCCGTGCCGCACCCACCGCCTTCTCTGGGCATTCCGCTCATCGATAGACTATTATGAATTTATTATTTTTTACTCCAGCTTTGATTCTTCAAGTTTGACTTTACAGTGATCATTTAAGAACAATCTGGCAGAGAGACCTTAAGTGTGAAGCTAATGAGGATACCTGGAGTCAAATCATAGCACAAAATGGCAAATATGTCAGGGAAGCCAGAGGGAAATTTATTCAATATAAAATTCTGCACCGGTACTATTGGACACCTTGTAGACTTTTCAAAATAGGATTAACAAATAGTAGTTCATGTCGGAAGTGTAAAAAAGAAATGGGAACCTTTTTGTTTTGCATATGGCAATGCCCCATGGTTGAACCATTTTGGTACAGTGTGCTGAAATTTCTGGAGACATGGGCGGGAGTAGTCCTGCTAGCATCTCCCCATTTATGTCTGTTGAGAGACAAAACAGAAACCCCAACTCTAACAAAAAGTGCATACTCTGTTCTGATGTTGGGGATAATTTCAGCTGCCAGAATCATATTAAGACACTGGAAATCACATACATGCCCAACACTCCAAGAGTGGAAAATCTTAATGAGTGAGACCACATCATATGAGGTTATGTTACTTAGAACAATTGGCAAAGGGCCTGTGGAACTGGGAACTTGGGATTATTTCATGGATCATCTCTTCTAATTAACAGCATGATTATGAGACTGGAAACTAGAGATGTTTATATGCCCAGTTATCTCACTTTATTATCACTGAACTGTTGATATTGGTACAATTTGTATGTGTATATGCAATTTTCTTTTTCTTCTTTCCTTTTTATTTATTTATCAAATTAATTTATCATTAATTTTTTTTTTGTTGCTCCTCTCTGTGACAGGAGCTACCTAAGTTTAAACAATGTGTCTTTTTTGGTGCCTGGCCTTCCTCCCTTTGTTCTCTATATGCTGTACCATTTGAGCTTTTGTTTACTGTGTTGAAATAAAAAATTTGAATTACAAAAGCACTGCTTCACCACCGCCCTGATCCAGTCCATACCTGACCCAGCCCTCCAATTCATGAGGAGGTTGATGCCTCTTCATCTGGGGTGGGGGCTGTACTCTCCCACTGCACTGGGGCTGACCTTAATCTGCATCCCTGTGCCTTCTTCCCT
This sequence comes from Scorpiodoras heckelii, assembly GCA_028566435.1. Lineage (NCBI taxonomy): Eukaryota > Metazoa > Chordata > Actinopteri > Siluriformes > Doradidae > Scorpiodoras > Scorpiodoras heckelii. The sequence continues at coordinate 23,343,793 of JAOVVH010000024.1, read as the reverse complement.
CACAAACCCTCCCCAGCAAAGAGCAATTATGATGTAGGCAATTGAGAACTGTTGGCAGTTAAACTGGCCCTGGAGGAATGGAAACACTGGTTGGAGGGGTCCTGTACCATCTGCACCCAGTACAAGGCCTCATACTGGCCCTGGTCTCACATCTCTGTGGACTTCATCACTGGACTGCTGCCATCACAGGAAAAGACTGTCATGCTGACCATTGTTTTGACCACTTCTCCAAGGCTGTACACTTCGTGGCCCTCCCCAAACTCCTCACTGCCAAGGAGACAACCAACATTCTCCTACATCATATCTTTTGGCTGCATGGCTTACGACAGGTCATTGTTTCTAATCGAGGCCCACAGTTCACGGCCAGGTTCTGGAAGGAGTTCTGCAGACTACTGTCAAGTCAAGTGGGTTCTTATAAACCTGCAACTGTCATTTCAACCATATACAGTGTGAAGAGTACACAATGAAATGAAACAACGTTCCTCCAGGACATATGGTGCTACATATAACTAAACAGTACTACATAAAGTGCACGTGTGCAACCTAGTGCAAAACAGTGCAGGACAAACAGTGCAAACAGTACAAAAAGTACATACAGTGCATAATGGGTAACAGGTGAAATGAGGTATGTACAGGCAGTGTGAGGTATTTGGTAGTAAAGTGCATGTCAGTGGTGAATGTAAACATAAAATAGCAGCAGAAAACAGGTTGTGCAAAGTTGCTGGGGGGAATCGGGTGTATGTGTTTGGTCCAGTTCAGCGTATTTGAGGTGTGTGTGTTGTGTTGTGTTTAGTCCAGTACTGGCTATTGTGGAGTCTGATGGCTTGAGGAAAAAGCTGTTACACAGTCTGGTTGTGAAGGCCTGGATGATTCAGTACCTGTTCCCAGATGGCAGGAGGTTGAAGTGTCTGAGGGACGTGAACTGTCAGCCACAATGTTGGTGGCTCTGCGGATGCAGCAAGTGGTGTAAATGTCCATGATGGAGGGGAGAGAGACACTGATGATCTTTTCCACTGTCCTCACTATCCTCTGCACGGTTTTGCATTCTAAGACAGAGCAATTCCCAAACCAGGCAGTGATGCAGCCACTCAGGATGCTCTCAATAGTCACTCTGTAAAATGTGGTGAGAATGGGAGGAGGGAGGCATGCTTTCCTCAACCTTTGCAGAACATAGAGGCACTGCTGGGTCTTCTTTGTTAAGGAACTGGTGTTGAGGGACCAGGAGAGGTTCTCCATTAGGTGAGCACCAAGGAATTTGGTCGAGCTCCATGGAAGAGCCTTCAGTGTTCAGTGGAGTGTGGTCCCTGTCTGTTCTTCTGAAGTCAACAAACATCTCTTTAGTTTTATCTACGTTCAAAAACAGGTTGTTGACTCTGCACCAGTCTGTTAGCCATTGCACCTCCTCTCTGTATGCTGACTCATCATTCTTGCTGATGAGACCCACCATGGTCGTGTCATCGGCAAACTTGATGATGTGGTTTGAGTTGTGCAATGCTGCACAGTCATGAGTCAGCAGAGTAAACAGCAGTGGACTAAGCACACAGCCCTGAGGCGCCCCTGCTCAGGGTGGTGGTGCTGCAGATGTTACGCCAATACAGACTGGGGTCTCCCAGTCAGGAAGTCCAGGATCCAGTTCCAGAGGGAAGTGTTCAGGTCCAGCAGGCTCAGCATTCCAGTCAGATGCTAAGGAATGATCGTGTTGAATTGAAGCCTATAAACAGCATTCGAACATATGTATCCTTCTTGTCCAAGTGAGTGAGGGCAAGGTGTATGGTTGCCACTATGACGTCATCTGTGGAGCAGTTGGGATGATACACAAACTGCAGGGGGTCCACTGAGGGGGCAGTTGGGTCTTGACATGCCTCATGACGAGTCTAACGAAGCACTTCATAACTATGGGTGTGAGTGCAATGGAACAGTAGTCATTGAGGCAGGACACTGAGGACTTCTTCAGCATGGTGACAATGGTGGTTGCCTTGAAGCATGTAGAAACAATGGAGCTGCTCATTGAGACATTGAAGATGGCTGTGAGGACATCTGCCAGCTAGTCTGCACATTCTCTGAGCACTCTTCCAGGGATTTTGTCTGGTCCAGCAGTTTTCCGTGGGTTAACTCTGCATAGCATTTTCTTCACTTCACCTGTGGTGAGACAAAGCACCTGCTCATCAAGCGGAGGGTTGGTCTTCCTTACTGTTCCCTTGTTCTGTACTGTGAACCAAGTGTAGAAGTTTTTCAGTTAGTCTGAAAGGGAGGCATCACTGTCACAGGCAGATGGTGTGGTCCTGAAGTCAGTGATGGCCTGGATACCCTGCCACAAGTGCTGTGTGTCACCACTGCTCTTGAAATGACTGTGGATGGTCTGACTCTGTGCGTGTTTTGCAACTCAGATCGCCTAAGACAGTTTGGACCTCGCTGTCCTGAACTGGTTAGTAGTGTCTGATGAACAGTCTGTATGCTGGAATTAGCATAACAGAGATGGGGTCTGAGTATCGAGGTGGGTGCGGGGCTCCGCCTTGTATGCACCGATAATGCTTGTGTAAATAAGATCCAGCACGTCGCTCCTCTCGTTGCAAAGTCCACATACTAATTAAATTTAGGGAGTACTGTCTTGAGATTTGCATGGTTGAAATCTCCAGTGACAATAAACAGTCCATCAGGGTGTGTGGTTTACAGCTTGCTAATAGTGCCAGTTAATACACAGAGTGTTTCCTTAGTATTTGCACTGGGTGGAATGTACACCGATAATGAACATGGTGGTGAATTCATTTGGTAAATAAAATGGTCTGCATCTAACAGTCACAAATTCCACCAGTGATGAAAAGTAGCTAGAGATTAGAACAGAGTTCTTTCACCATTCTGTGTTTATGTAAATACACAAGCCACCGCCGTAAGTCTTTACCGCAAAGAGCTGCTTTTCTGTCAGTGCGAAACAAGACTAACCTGTCTAGCTGAATGGCGGCATCTGGAACTCTGTCGCTAAGCCATGTCTCTGTGAAAACAAAGACACAACAGTCTCTAGTTTCATGCTGGGTGGTTTGCTGGAGTCGGATGTAGTCCATTTTGTTTTCCAAGATATATAGACACTGGAGAGGAGGATGGACAGAACAGCCGTCCGGTTTTGTTTTGTTTTGATTTTATCCTAGCATGGATGCCCTGTCCACTTGCCATGCTTCCATTTCCTCACACACAGCTTGTGGTGTCCTTTCTACCGGTCTAAGATCCTGTAGCTTCTCCAGCAGATCATGTTCTAGGTGAGTTGTTTCTATATTTCTGTAGCTGAGAAGTGTTTGACCATGATATACATGGACACCAAATGTTCTGCCATAAATAAGGAGCTGGTTTAATGGCAGGTATGACAGACAAAGCACCATTTTGATTGGGAGAGGCTGATGCATGCATGTTACTGCCACGCCACCATCTTGGGGCCTCTGCTAGTCTTTCCTCGGGCTTTCACCCTCAATCCAGTGGGCAGACTGATTGCAAGAACCATGACCTGGAAGCCACCTTGCTCTGCATCCTTCCTCATGGGAAAAGGAACATATCTGGGTCAAGCATGCCCTCAACTCTCTGCCTTCCTCCGCCACTGGCCTCTCCCCTTTCCAGTACTCCCTCAGGTACCAGCCTCCACTACTTCCAAGCCAGGAACTGGAGACCAGCGTCCCATAGGCCCAGGCCTTAATTAGGCGCTGCAGATGCTCTTGGCGCTGAGCTCGCTCTATCCTGATACGCACCAGCCGGAGGAACCAACCACTGTTGACGCTCTGCAGCTTCTAGATATGTACAGGGTCAAAGCATCTGGCTTTCCACTCTGGACCGGTCTATAAAGGTTGATTCCCATAAGTTGGCACCGCACTTTATCGGCCCTTTCCCCATCGCCAAGGTCATCAACAGAGTGGCCAACTGCTTGCACCTGCACAAGACCCTCAGGATTCACCCCACGTTCCGTCTGTCCAGCATCAAGCTGGTCATCCAGAGTAGCCTGCAGCCCACCCCCCCACCCAATTCTTTGATGGGGGTCTGGCCTACACCATCAAGGCCTTACTCTGGTCCTGATGTTGAGGGAGAGGCTTACAGTATCTGGTGGATTGGGAGAGCTTCAGCCCTGAAGTACACTCATGGGTTCCTTCTTGATTTATCTTAGGCCCTGAGCTCATCGCTTCTTTCCACCGCGAGCATCTTGAGCAGCCATGTGGGGTGCCAAGTGGTGCCCCTTTCACAGTCCTGCCATTTGATTACTCTCTCTCTGTTTCTCTCTCCCCAGAACCTGCATGCTCTTCAGCCCTCACCTGTCCCTGCACATGGCTTGGCCAAGCCTCCTCATCAGCCTGCTCACCTGTTCCCCTTTACCCAGCCCTACTTAAGCCAGCTCCTGGCTTAATTGTTTAGTAAACCTTGTTTACTTTCCTGCCTAAACTCTCCTGCCATTATTCTGACTGCTTTCTGTTTGTGTTTTGACATTGTTGCTTGCACTTTGGATTCTGCCTTTGCCTGTCTTTGATAACCTGTTTGCCTGATCGTTTGAACCCTGCCTGTTTACTGGATTTTGCCTCTGCCTGCTTTGTTTGGATTTGTCTGCCTTTATTCACCTCAGTAAAGACTCTTACCTTGACTTCTGCCTCATGTCATGCATTTGGGTCCTTTTCTTGTGCTCCCACATAACAGTATAAAGCAGTGTGGACTAATTTAGTTCAGGCAGAACGTATAGTCTTACTTTAGGAATAACTCCTGTGTTGTAGGCATTCTTATTAAAATGAATGCCTATTTTAAGGGGATGGGGATCAAAACAGCCTGAAATTGCATTATATTTTGTGGTCCATTTTGAGCTCACTCATGTCAGGGTGTTTTATTAAAATCTCTCTCCAGCTAAAACTGCCCATGCAAAGGCACATACAGAGGTTGTTGAGGTTGTTGTTCAATGCTTGTTATCTTTGACATCCTGGTGGTCACTGAATGCTTCTGGGCAAACAATTAATGACTCCCATATTTCTGAAACAGACATACCCTTTTTGAGTAGCAGTGTATCTACCTTCTTGTCAGGCTCCTAAAGGTTATTCTCTTCAGGCTAGCCTAGTTCAATCAAACAAATATGAGGTTACAAGAGAGAGCAGTCCTCCAGTGGTACCTAGCTTGGCCTCTCTGTAATTATTTCTGTGGGACTAGAAGATCTGTTTCTCTTATTTGTAATTAAGAGAAGCACAGTAACATCTGCACAATTAGAATACCACATCTTTGTACTTCCCTGATTGCTCTGTCTAGCTTCTCCACATCAATACAATGTAAAATTTAAGTGTTAATAGAATCGTAAATTATTCCCTGTTTAGTTTAGCCCCTCTCTGTCCCCTATCTCCTCTGAAATATGACCCATTTCACCTGTTCCTGGGCAGAAATGTGGTAATAGAGGTTGCATGCATAAATTTATAGAACTTTACTTATTCACCTACTAGCAGCATTAAGATAATTAAATAATTATCTTAGATATGATAATATGGCATAAGATATTTATCTTTTTAAAAAAGGTATCTTCGTACAGTAACTCAGCTGTTTAGACAGCCAGGGGAAGTTCATTCCATCACCTGGGTACCAAAACGGAGAAATGACTTGAAGCCTGTCTTCCTTACATATTGAGAGATGGTGGGTCATGTTCTGAGCTGTGGTAGAGACTCAAAAGGGATGTGATGCAGAGCAGAGCAACCATGCTGCTATTGCAAAATCATAGCAGTGTTTCTTTGTTTCTTGGGATGTTTAATGATAATGAATTTAGTTTAAATTTTAAATGTAGTACAATGCATGTTAAATGTATGTTTCACTGTCGTGCATCTTGTCTGTAAGTTGTCTTGATAGAAGCACATCAACAGCTGCTGAACTACCATTATATTTGTTTCATATGAGCATATGAAACAACTGTAAAGTGAAGTGTTCAACAAAAAGCTTGGTTTATACAGGGATAAGAGAATGTCTACTCTGTACCAGATTCCCCATGGCTGAGATATTTAATAATGGTGCCTGAGGAGAACCCAAATACTGCCTTTTCCCCAAAACAATACAGACATTTCTAGACTTGCTACAGCATTCAGGATTGCTGTTTTAATTAGGTTGATGTTTTCATAAAAGCCCAGCATGAAACAGGATGGATTGTAAAATAATAAAATATGAAAGATTTTAATATTCCATACAACTCTAGACTTTCCTATATTACAAGTTTTAGGATTTAGGCGTCTGCTATATGTGTTTGGCCAAGGTATGGTAGATATATTTGTTTTCAGCTTAATGAAAGCTGAAAGTTTTTAGGGCAGACTGAGAATGCTATAAGTCAGACTACAACATTGGCTTAGGCACTTACCACATTTAAGACCTCTAACTATTTGTGTCTTCAGTGAGGCAGAATACTGTTCTCAGTGACTGCATGCTGTATAGGATTTGATTTATGTCTTTGATCGGTTTTACATGTGAGAAACCATCATATTTTTTCATTACCAGGTTTTAGGTGGCTGTGATCTTAGGTGCTTTACCACTGCTCCACGGGACCAAAAACATTGTAAAAATGTAAATTTAAAAATAATTTTATTCAGTCATTCATCTTCAGTAACCGCTTTCTCTTAGTTATGGTCACAGTTTATCTGGAGTCTATCCTGGCAACCCTGGGCATGTGGCATGAATACACCCTGGACAGCATGTCAGTCCATTAAAGGGCACCACCACATTCATACATACGGTATGTTTGTACCTATGATTAAAAAGCATTGCCAATCCACATACACGGTTGTGTTTAGGAATTAGGAAGAAACCAGAGGAAACCCATGCAGACATGGGGAGAATGTGAAACAGAGATGTAGACAATACACTGCAAAAAAATATCGTAAAAAAACAGTAATTTTCTGGCAACAGGGAATGTCTGTAAAAAATCTGTAACATAAGCTGCAAATAAAAACAAAAAAACAAACATTAATCTTCTGACAGCCAGGGCGCCCATAAACATGAAAGCACTAGGTGGCAATCTCGCATGTTGCTCTTCCGTCTAATCTTTCACGGGGCTTGAACTGATACACAAGGCTGTTGCCTTAACCACTTGCACCATTTCTCAGGTGTTGGTTTTCTTATTAGAAGTACTATAAATCTGTTAAAAGACTGTTTTTCAAATTACACCTACAAAACCCATTAAATTCTATATTACAAAAACCAAGTTTATATTAACTGTCAGAGTTACTTTAGTAAATGTTGTGAAACAAATCTGTCAAATAATTTTTTTATTTAAATACATTAATAAACTGTCAAAATAAAAGCATTTATTTTGTTAAATGTAGGTTAATTGCACTCTTCTATCATGTAAATGCAGTAGAAAATGCTGCTACTTTTTTCAGTAAAACAATACTGGATTTTTACAGTTAGTTTTGTTAAAAGTCTCATCTAAAAGCTGTTAAAAAACCCAGATATTTAATGTATTCCATTTATAAAGATTTTTTTAAAGCGATAAGTTAAAGATTTTCTGAGTTATCAGCATTTGTTCGGAAGGTGGAAATCAGCTCAAACAAGGATTTCATAAAGAATCCAACAGAAACTGTCTCTCTTTCTCCTGCACTGATACATTGGCTCCATCTCCATGACAACACACACACAGCAGTAATTCAAATAGTAACTGCCACTGATGATGACACATTAGGGCTCCTGCCATATACACAATGTCCTGGTAGCCCCAACAACCTGCCTGAGCAAAAGTATTTGCACCCCACCAACTGTATGCTTACACCTGCAGGCACACACACACATGCACACACAGACAAACACAAATTACACACACACACACACCCCCCACACACACATACACACACAAAAAACACAAATTACACACACACACACACACCCGTACACAACAAAACAGACACATTAAAAAAAAAACACACATTCACATACAACAGCACTAAACAGACATGTACGCAGACACACACACACACACACACACACACACACACACACACACACACACACACACACACACACACACACATATACACACACACACAGCAGAGACTCACACACACAAACACACAAACCCACAGACACACATACAAAAGCACAAAACAGACACACTATTTCCTATTGGAAATGCAAAGCTAATTGTGCTTGTGGATCTGTGGAGTTTCACTTTTTGCATACACCCTAGCTGGGATAATAATCTGTAATAATTTAGTTCTATCACTAGTGGAAAGAGAACAATTAATTACAAAAGACTATTATGGTTGTGTATGTGATGCTGCTGTTTACTGAAGAGTGAGGCATGACTTCTCAGTTCAACACATACTGATTGAGCTCCAGAGCCCTGGCAGGATTAAAAAGCTCTTTGTGTTTGAGCCTCAACTGAACTGTTGTCATTGGTGTATAGTGTTCTTAATTACTCAAGAACACTGGAATGTGGTATTTCTTTTTGCCCATATTAAAGAAGCCTTAACTTATCATTCTGGCTTGAAAACTTATGCAAGTATGCAAGGGAATAAAAAATAAAGAAATAAAGAAATAAAATTCTGCCTCAAACATGTACATCTATCTGGAAATGTGCCACATATACAACCTTTATAAGTCCTTTAGCAGGTAATCACTGCCTGAGCTCTACTTCTGCATTAGCTTTAGGTGTGTTTGTCTGACAGCCTTAGAGATAAAAAGGAATAATTAATTTATCAAAGAGAACCAGGCTTTAATCCCCAGTGTCCTGATGATAAGGGTATTTTTGCCCTTTCCCAAACCCACCCACTCAGATTTCCTCAGGTGATAGCGTGTTCTCTCTCAGCATCCTCTTGTTAATAAGGTTGTCAGAGGGGCCACAGAGGTGTCGTCCGAAGCAACTTATCTCCCCACCACACATTCCTGTCTGCCCCTGACAGGCACTGAAATCCATAGCCCTTTGAAACCTTGCAAGTGCTGGACCTCAGCAATACCGCAAGTCACTGCTGTCATTTAAACTAGTGATTTAAACATCAATCCAGGAGAATAGCAGGGTGATGAATGAAAAGATCAGGATTTAAATTTAACATTTTTTCTTAAAACAGAAAATCCAAATGCAGAGGTATTTGTTTTCTTGATAATAAATATTTATTCAACCCAGGTTGTAGCAAATTCTAGAACTTGTTTAGGTTCATTAATAGATGTAATAACACTGATGACAAGAAACTCAACAGTATATAATATATATTGCCGATTTCAACAAAAATAATAAATATGCAAACTTATTAACAAACAAAAATACCCATCCATTATCCATTATCTTCCGCTTTATCCCTCTAGTCTGGGTCACGGGGGGCTGGTGCCAAAACATTTTTTGTTAAATCATGTGACATTTTAATTAAAACAATTGTTCTTGTAATTTTAATATAATTTACTGTCATTTTGAAATAAGGGAAAAACTGTGAATTTTACTGTTGAAAAACTGTAAAAAAGACCATTTTTTTACAGTGTAGCTCAAGCTCATGGCCAAACCAGGAACCATTCAGCCTTGAGGTAGCAATATTATCTACTGCTACTACATGTCACTGTATTATAAAATCTTAAGTTCCTATTTTGACTCTGCTTATTATTACAAATAATAATAAAATTGGCTGCTTCTGAATGCATTAGGTAGAAATAATATCAGGATTTTAAATATTTTTCAGTAAATAAGAAGCAAAATACTTTTGTTAAATAAGACATTGGGAAAGTCTTGTTTTATTGAACACAAAAATGTTTAACATCACTGCAATGCAAAATATTCACAATATGGTTTTGTAATGTTCACAAGACTGAGGGTCACTAATTCAAAAAAAATGTCAAATTTGAAGTATCATTTCCCCATTGGTTAATTGGACTTTTTGCTGGGGGATGGGGGGATTTTATCCACATTCAGTCTGATTACATAAATATCTTTTTAAAAAAGCAGAAAAAATACTAAATGCTACATCTAAATTGTAGATGTTGGGGCCTCTGGATTGATGTTTTGGGTCTTTCTGCATAAATTTGTAGGTGTGAATAATAGATTTGTGTGCACAAATTCTAAGTGTGATCATACTTTTTGTTTAAGTATAAATTTTGTTTAGCTTTGTTTGTGAGCATGTCTGGATATTTCACAAAATGGTGTCTATGCTGTTTTGTACATCTCACCTTTGGCATTTTGTGTTGCAAGATACTGTGCCTCCATTGTCCTGTAAAGTGTACTTGGTTCTAGATAGGAGTGATATGGTCAAAAATGTAGGTTTCTCATGTGGCAATAACAGAGGGTAGCTTATTTAATAAATAATGGGCTGTATGATTGAAACTTTGCCAGGCCTCAGCCACAGGTGAACATCATGTCTAGAAAATCCACCATTTCAAAATATTAATTGGAAAAACCTTAGACCATGCTTTCTAGGAGACCATGCTTTCTATATATATATCCAGACTATGAAAGAACACATAAGGAATCATGTAGTACATGTAGTAAACTTAAAAGTGTTAAACAAACCAAAATAAATTTTAGATATTAGATTCTTCAAAGTAGGCACCTTATGCTTTGATTACAGCTTTGAACACTCTTGACATTCTCCCAATCAGCTTCATGAGGTAATCACCTGAAATGATTTACCAACAGTCTTGAAGGAGTTCCCAGAGGTGCTGAACACTTGTTGACTGCTTTGCCTTCCCTCTGCGGTTTAAATTTTTCAGATTGACTGACCTTCATTTCTTAAAGTAATGATGGATTGTCATTTTTCTTTACTTAGTTGAGTCGTTCTTGCCATAATATGGATTAGAACATTACTTAAATAGGGCTATTCACTGTATACCAAATCTACCTCTTCACAAGACAACTGATGGTCTCAAACACATTAAGAGGGCAAGAAATTCAAGAAATTAACTCTTGACAAGGCACAGCTGTTAAGTGAAAGCCATTCCAGATGACTACCTCATAAAGCTGACTGAGAAAAAGCAAGAGGTGCCTACTTTCAAGAATCTAAAATATAAAACATATTCTGGTTTGTTTAACATTTTTTTGTTTACAGAATAATTCCATATGTATTTCTTCATAGTTTGGATATCTTTAGTATTAATCTACAATGCAGAAAAATTTTAAATAATGACAAACCACTTAATTAAAGGTGTGTCCAAACTTTTGATTGGTACTGTATATAATATTTAATATAGATATATTAGATACAACAGCATAACTTCAATCATAAAATGCAGACTGTTTGGGCCTTAGGATAGAAAAAGGATTAGATTCTCTGAAAAGGAGAGAATTTGGATGGAAAAATATAATAAGATTTGTTATTACTCCAAAAATTAGTAGCAGACAGCTTTCTTTTCAACAGCCATGTTGGAGGCAATGTGGCAGTGTGGATGCAAGTCATGCACATATATT
>JAOVVH010000024.1:23255392-23268358 GCA_028566435.1 Scorpiodoras heckelii | reverse complement strand
AGAGAGAGAGAGAGAGTGAGAGAGATAGAGAGAGAGAGAGAGAGAGAGAGAGAGAGAGAGAGAGAGAGAGAGAGAGATGGGGAAATTGCAGGAGATAAGGAGGGAAAGGAGAGAGAGACAGAGATAGAGAGAGAGATAGAGAGATGAGGGTGACAGAAGAGTGCTGGGCAAGTTTCCACTTGAAAGATATGAATGAGTATAGTCTCATATTTCTGTGTGTAACATTTGCGGATCACCTGCTAATGCTGTTTAATGCTGGAACTTAAAAGGTGAGAGCATGTCCTTATCACTGTCATGCCTTAGCTTTGGAGTTATGTTTACTCAGAGCACCACTGGGTCATGCTGCCTTTTTGGTGGTTGTATTACTGATTATTGTTTTGCACAGTTATTTATTTATTCATGTGGCTGTCACTCTTGATAAAGGGCCCCATGATGGTGCCAGGATTTGAACTTACACCCTTCCAGATAGTAACCTAAATTCTTAACCTTGGAGCCACCAATATCCTGCATGCCTGCTGTCTCTGGCTTTACAATGTAAGCCTTAAAAAAAAATGAATAAAAACAAATGATGCCAGCTCTAAGGATAGATGCTTCTCATTGGTTTGGGTATAAAAGAACATTCTGTGCTGTAGGCCAGTTCAGAATTGAAATGAGCACGCTGCCACATCATGTCTATGGATATATTGAGAAAATCTGTAATATCTATATTGTGTAAGAAAAGAGTGTTTTGCACAGCCTCAGCTACAGTGCATATTTCTGTAGGCAAAATATATTTTTATTTCAATAGCTCCCAGTTATTTTTGTATTTTGGAACAAATCTGTCAGTTATAGGCTTTGCTGAGGTATTTAAATAGCTGTGCTGCAAAAATGTTTTTCATGACAGGGCATTACAAATGCATTATATTTCTTTGATTAATCTGATTGCATGTACAAAGCCCATTTCCAAAAAGTTGGGACACCTTCTAAAAATGCAATAAAAACTAAAATCTGTAATTTGCTAATTCACTTGAACCTTTATTTAACAGACAAAATGACAAAGAAAAAAATTTCAGTGCTCTCAATGGCAAACTTAATTCTATTTGTTAAATATAAAGAAATGTAGAAATGAAGCCTGCAACACACTCACAACCACTTGGGACAGAGGTATGTTTACTATTGGGTCACATCCCGATTTCTTTTAATTATACATTTTAATCATTTGAGAATTGAAGATACTAATTGTTGAAGTTTTGCAAGTGGAGCTTTTGCCCATTCTTGCTGTGTACAAGTCTTGAGCTGCCCAACAGTTTGTGGTCACTGTTGTCTGATTCTCCTCTTCATGATGCACCATACATTTTCAATAGAAGACAGAGCTGGACTGCAGGAAGGCCAGTCAAGCACATGCACTCTATGTCTACAAAGCTAAGCTGTTGTAACTCCTGCAGAATGAGGCCTGGCATTTTGCTGGCATCCTGGCATCTTGATGGCATCATATGTCTCTCCTAAATACCAATATAAGCCTCTGCATTGTGTACTTTTCATTGGTAACAGTCTGGATGGTCTTTATCTATGACAGGTAGAATCTGAGGTCTGTTTTTCCCAAAAACAAGTTGAAATGTGGATTCAGAACACATTTCCACTGTCTTTTGGTCCATCTCAGATGGCTTTGGTCCCATTCAGCAGTGGTTTCCGCCCTTGGCCTTTACACACCAAGACTTCCCCCGACTCCCTGAATCTTTTCATGATATTATGGACTGTAGATGCTAAATTCTTTGCAGTCTTATATTTGAACTGACTGACAATTCTCTCACAATGTTTGGCACAAAGTGGTGAAGCACATCCCATCCTTGGTTGCAAAGATTAAGCCTTTGGTGGATGCTCCTTTTATACTCATGACCTCACCAGTCTTGATGACATCACCTGTTACCAGTTAAGGTTGCAGGCATCAATTATTAAATCTGTTTATATTTAACAAATAGAATTATGCTCATTATTGACAACACTGAAAATATTTTCTTCACCCTTTTATCTGTAAAATAATATAAATATAACTAAAGGTTCAAGAGAATTAACAAATTACAGATTTCAGTTTTTATTTCATTTTTAGAAAGTGTCCCACCTTTTCTGGAAATGGGGTTTGTATCATCAGTGGCTTTTCACTGATAACACACATTTTTGACTTCCTTTGTTCTTCATCTCCTAGTTCCTCCTAAGCTGAGTTCTTGTCTTGGGAGGAGGGTGAAACAAGAGAGTGTGGCATGGGAGGGGTGTGTGTGTGTGCGCCCATTTTTCTTGCAGTGGTGAAATTAGTATGCCCTTCACTGTCAAGCTTGCCATCAGCTCCTGCATTGCCCTTTCCCCAATACTATTTACAGGACTTTGGAAGATACCCAGTATGTTAATACATTAACGGGCACACACATACATACACATGTATGCACACACACACACACACACACACACACACACACACAGCTTTGTCAAAGATGTGAAGGCTAAAAATCTGCCAGCCTTTGTTGGCCTGCCTTTGCTCCTCATATGTACGGACAGCTTGAGCTGCCATTCTTATCCACTGATCATTGCAATTATTATTATTATTATCCTTTAAAAAAGAATAAGAGTGGCAAAATATGTCCAATGATTCAACAAGTCTTTAGAATTGCCACATTTACATTCTTTTGCTTACACATCAATAATATCTGTGATATATAATGATCATTATTGATTCTCACTGGGATCAGTGATCAGTTGGTAGACGCTTATTCAAAGATCAAGGCATAGTGCAGCTTTTTAAAGGACACATCTCCAAATTGTGACATCCAACAAGGCAAAGAGAAACACCACAGAATTTGTGCTGGATTGTTCCCCATGACACTGAGCAAGACAGGAACAGACAGGAACTGGTGGTGATAGGCTTATTATATCAGACACACTTGGGGAGCTGTAAAAGGAATGTGTTTTGGGATCTACATGTCAGTCAATAAGGCCCAGCTGGCACCAAGCCTGTGAAAGATTGGTGGCTTGACCAAAACCTGAAAACCAGCACTGAGGTCATGAAGACATGCACGTATACTTACTTGGATGAGCAATATTAAAAAAGTTCCTAAGATTGAAGTTGCAAATGTGCAATGTGCAGGCTGAGATACGGTGACTGGTGTGTAGACTGATTTGCTGTGATCAGATGAAGTATTATTGATTTTAGATCAGGCATGCTAAGTGCAAGATAAAAACAGAGCAGAAGTATTCAATTAAAATTTGTGAACATCTACCTACTTTCAATTACTTGCTTACTAAGATCTGTATAAGCATCTAACATGACTAAATTGTGACACCAGTTACCTTTTGAAGGTTAACCATTTGTGATTTCATGGCTATAAATAAGACACATCAATTTGCAGTGATAATGTTTTTTTTTTAAGTGTTTCTTACCACTTTAAGAAGAGAAGAAATGCGTATTCTGGGTTTTTTTTTGTCGTTTTTAAACAGGCCATGTCATCCACTCATTAATTAGACCAGAGTGGGTAAATAAAAAAACATCTATGAAAAATGATCTCAATGAGCTACCTTCAGGTAAATAATTAAATAAATGCTTGTAATTGGCTGCAACAGTGGATCTGCTACAGATTTTTTGTTGAGTGGTGTTTAAAGCATTGCAGTTTTTTTTCCCACATGTTGAACAGTTCCTCTAAAGGTTTTTGGTTTATGTGTTCTCTATGATCCCCATAAATACTTTGCTGTGTCCATGTTCAGTTCATGATCCCTGCAAAAGCATATGGGGCTGACAACCCTTAAGTTTTATTAGTTGGATTTGGCCTGTTTTGTTTTGCTCATTGTAATTGCATTCAATACCTTTCACCCTCAGATCCTTCAGCTGGATAAAAACAAATGCATTGACCATATGATGCTGTCTGTTGTCTCTCATGGTTTGTTTGAGGCATGTTTCTGTTAATGATTGAGAATTTTATCTAGTTTTCTACCCTCGTAAATGCAGGGGGGTGATCTGGTTGTCTATAATTGTAAAGTCCCCAATTCTTTATTTTGCTAAATAATATTTATTTGGCATCAAAGCATGACAAAGCTCCCTTTTTTTAGAATGCTGATTGTCCCCCAGGTATCATACTTTTAACCCTCAGTGAGAAAACCAATGGCAACTCAGCAGGGCTGCCTCTCCACTTCTGGTACTTGTGTTAATCACAACCTGGTTTTATAGGGGGCAGCATGGTGGCTCGGTGGGTAGCACTGTTGCCTCACAGCAAGAAGGTCCTGGGTTTGATCTCCAGGTGGGGTTGGTCTGGGTCCTTTATGTGTGGAGTCTGTATGTCCTCAATGTGTGTGCGTGGATTTACTCTGGGTACTCTGGTTTCCTCCCACAGTCCAAAGACATGCAAGTTAGGTGAACTGGACATACAAAATTGTCCAATTACTGTGTTTGAAAGTTGAACTTGTGTACTGATGAAAGACTTGTGTATTGATGTAACCTTGTGCTTGTCATGGATAGCCACCGATGCTGAAATGGCATTAAAAACTAATAGACAAATAAACAACCTGTTTTTGTATTTGATAGTCTAGACACAATTGTTTACAGTACTTTAGTTCCTAATGGTTGGGTATAATGGTATTGATATATGCTGGTTATGAGTGATATCTGTATCTTCATATGAATTATGAGCGGTATATGTAACTTAAACTACAGGGAAAGAGACAGGTCACTCAATCACAACTACTTGGTCAGGAACAGAAGCTTCTAGTTAAAAGATTATATGTAAGAAAACTTGATTCCAGAAGCTTGTTTGCATCGGCAGCAAGAATCAGACGCTTCATTAGTCAAGCATTCCTCAACTTACCCCTGAACTTCCTTGATATAAACATGTCCAGTGTTCATGTCCCAAAATTTCTCAGCCAGCACCTTGGACCATGTTGGCCTTATTTTTAACTCACTGTGTTTTGTCTGTTAAACCCTGCCTGATTTGTCTTACTGATTGCCACTGATGGTCTAATTAATGTTGAAAGGCAGGTGGAGGTACTTTATACATGCAGTGTGTTCCAGCTACCAGCCATTATTGCCTACTCATGGATCTCTCTGTCCCTCTGTGTGTTTCACTCTTTCTTTATCTGTCTTTGTCTGTCTGCCTCTGTCACACCGACTCTCTCTTTCTCAGTCTGTCACACACTTTCGTCCTGTCTGTTCTGTTTCTCTGCCTATTGCTCTTTCTTTTACTGTCATTTATTCTCACTCCTGCTCAGCCTCTTTTTCCCTTTCTTTATGTATCCTACTCTCCTTGTCTCTTGTTACTTTAGATAGGTTTGATGTCAGCCTCTCTTCCTAGCCAACTGAAATAGATGCTAATTTTACTCATTGCACATGCATAGCCCTGATCAAAAGCAAGGCATGAAAAGCGTCCATGTTGCTGGGTAAGAGCATAAAATCATTTAATTTGCTCTGAGCCTTTAAAACAGATATATAGAGACAGTGAAAGATAGACAAACAAAAATAAAGAAAATACAGGGAAAGTGAGAGATTTTAGACAGTGCCGAATACTTAATGATTTTGTCATAATGCACTCATGGAATAAATATTTCATTCAGCATGTCCATAATTGGTCTTCAGTTTTTATCCAGTGAAAGACTAACTTTTTTCTTTTGGCAAACCCAACAGGTATAGCTGGGTAGTAATGGGATCTGTAAAGAGTTATGCTAGTGCTACCATCCTATTATTATTCTGTTCACACACTTAGTCGGATTTAGTGAATCCATGCTCTGAATTTCAATTCACTTACTCTCAAAGTAGGTCTGGGTCCTGGCGTGTGATAATATCAATAAGCGTGTTCCATTAACCCTGGTCTTCACATTACAGCAGCTGTATCAGAATGAGTTATAGGGTGATTCCTGAAGCGAGTTCCTGAGAAAAGGCAGAGGAAGGAAAGAGAATCCTTTGACTCTCTGAGAAAAGCTTTTGTCACAGGGTGCAACTTAAAATCTTAATCATAACCAAGTGTTCCTAAACCTTCTATTTCATCTGCAACCTCCTTTCCCCCTCACTTCTCTCCCTTTCATTCTCCAGGCTTTTATTTTTCTTGATTTTCTCGCTAATTTAGACATGACCAATTCCCACCCATCAGACATCTCTTTCTTATCATATGACAGCTACTAACCAGAAAGGGTGAAAGCCAACATGTGCTTCCACCAGGGCATGTGAAGTCAGTCACCGCATCTTTTCAAACTGGTGCTTGTGCAACGTCAGGAAGCGGTGTAACACACTCTGAGGAAAGCACTCCTGACCACTTCTGTATGCATGAGTTCACAGATGCCCTTGATTGGCTAGTTTTGCTGTAACTGATATGGGAGAGAGGGTATGCCACCCCTCCATCCCTGAGAATGTGGCCAGTTTTGCTCTCTTGAACTCCTGGTCACACCTGGTTGTGACATCATTGGGATTCAAACTCGTGATCTCTGTATGCTTATACACATAGTCTCCCAGTGGTGCATGATAACTCATTTAATGGTGAAGTCTTTGACAGACACAGGCCTTGAGTAAGCCCTTGTCCCCTTTTCTGAGCTTACCTGCACCAAGAGCCATTATCCCAGCTATCAAAGGAGAAAAATTTTTAATAAATTAAAGGAGTAGGAAAGGGAACATGAGTCCTGAGAGCAAGACTGGATAAACATCCAGACTTTCTTTTTGACCCAAATGCATGAAATGAAGGTCCCATAAGTTCCCAGCTATTAGCATCTGGTTTCTGTCAGTCTGCAAAGCAGCAATTCTTACTTCATTTGGCACATTGTATTAAAGCTCACATTATTATGCCCAGCAGTCTGGATTGTGTTCAGCTGCTGATATGGAGTGAAGAATGCTAGATCCTTGGTATTCGTCTATGACACACATTTCTTTACTGCTGCACTCATGGGTCAGTGTGACATTTTCTCTGCTTTCTCACCTTTGCGAGTGAAGCAGCAATATCAATTTTGACAAATTAATGAATGCATTTTTAGAATGGCCACATCAGATACTGTAGGTTATGACACATCTAGTAATATATCAGATCTCATCTGCTGCTGAAGGTGTCTTTTATTGCTGTCACTACATATATATACATATATTACTCAGCTTCTCTAACAGTAAGGCACTGCAGTCATAAGTTGTTTACTTATTTTATGGCTTCCAGTAGTGTATAAGACAGAAGGCAGTTTAATGGCTATTTACAAAGCATTAAGTATGAGTGTAAAGTCTCATTGTGCTGTTGTGAAAGGCATATATTTGCTACTTGTGGATGCTAAACAAAGTGTGCTCTCTGACTGGGGTCAAAGGATGCCAGAGCATGCAGCTCACAGGAAGGCTCTGCACTTATTTTCCATCCTGTTGGCGTTTTACCCAGATCTAAGCAGAAAGCATGACTCGACACTTCTGCACACCCGCTCATTAGACAGGGCTACATGCCATGATGTTGCACTTCCGTAGGGTGAGAAGCTTCACTATCAGAGAGATGCACTCATGGTCTATCCAGTATATCCTTTATTATAGTTACTATAAAGATCATTGCCACTACACAGTATCTATAATGCACATGATCAGAATTTTATTTCCAGCCAGGGCTGACTCTACTTACTGAATGGCCTTACATATAAAAAAAATGATGAGATGATGATTATGCTGCTGCTGCTGCTGATGACATTCTTATGGTGCAAAATGGAGTTATTAACCTGTTCTATATTTTATGTAGAAATGTAGAAATTTAATTATAAAATTATGTCGATTTTAGAATTTATTTTCCATGTTCTAGTCCTGCTTTTCACCAGGACTAGTTGCCCCTGCATACCATACCAGTCTGCTAATTAGGAATAAAACAAGATGGGGTTTGCTGTTAAAAGAAAATAATCAGCAACTGGGTGGTTAATTAGACAAAAAGTTAAAAGAACATCTTTACCTCTGACACTGGAGACTCCACCCAAAGATGCTTAATAAACAACTCTGCAGTAATTACACAAATTATAAATCCATTTATGTTTTTATTCCAGCAAAACAAGATACTTTGTAAATTTTATTTGACCATAGCAACCAAGGGCATAGGAGTGAGTTTGACAATGGGGGGGACAGACTTGCTACTATGAATCAAAGCCCACCACATCCCCTAATATATTAGCTAGCTATAAGCTGATTCCACTGTCACTAAGGCAGCAAAATACTGTCTATAATGATGTGGAACAAAATTTGTCAAATTACAATAAACAGCAAATAAGGCAAATAATATTATTAAAATATTATTAGACAAATCCTTTAAAAGCATGTTTTGTTTTGGGGGTTTTTTTGGGGGGGGGGTATTGCCTGGGGACCTCAAAAGGCTTATTTGAAACTAAGCATATTGTATTATTTATTTTTATTGATCTCCTGTCTGGGTTTAAATCCATTACAATGAATCAATTTAATGTTCCACCTGCTTCTCCCCCTGTCGCTTCTATTTTTGCACCAGGGTTCTTCTGATGAAAATGTGATATTTCATACAAAGTAATACTGGACAAGAGAGATGATCAGTTATGTTAATTTGAGCTGTTCTGTATGTGCAAAATGCTTGTTAAAAGGCACAAACACTAACATATTAATCAGTAATACATTTCAGACTTCAACTCAGTCCCTTTATCTACCACTCCTTCACCTGACAATCCTTCACCTGCCACTCTGCAAGTTTGTACCAGTATTCTCCTGATAAGGCAATGAATAATATTTCAAACAATGTAATTAATTTTTGAAATATATAATAATAATCTAAAATATAATAGTTCAAAAATAACTAATATTTAAAAAGCCTCAGTAATGTTGTGTCTTGTGATGGTTTTATTTATTTATTTTTTTCAGTGGCATAATGCTGAAATAATATGATAAAACAATTTACATTAAGGTTAACAGTTCAAGCTTTACAAGCTTTAGACAAGACTAATATTACCATTAGACAGTGAAGCTGTGTCCCAACCAACACACTTTGGAACTTTACACACTACACTACTGAAAGCACTTCTAACACTGGTCAACTGTTTTTTACGTTCTATTTAGTGTGGTAGTGTGCACCAATGTTGTCTGGGACTTGGCCAGAGACTATTGTTACATGTCGTTTCAGAGTGCTTTCTGACAACTTGACCACATTTAATGTTACCATTAGCTAACCCTGTTGTATGTGATCGTAACAAGACGTTATACACAATCCATCTTCATATAATTAGCCGTTGTTGCTATTCGTGCTCTCATTACTGACCTCAAGTTCAAAGCTGGTGAAAACGAACTTCACAAACCAGACCCTGCTACGAGGCAAAAGCTGGGGACAGTGAAGCTGGTGACTGGAGGATATTTTTGAACAGGCATCTCAACAAAAGCCCTAACAAATGCTAGAAGAATGCCCAGCTCCACCAAACACACACCTTGGTTGTCTGATTTGCTGCCAAAATGCACAAACCTTCCCTTTCTGTCACGCTTTCAGAATAAAAGTAACCGTTTTTTCCTTGTGGTATAATTTTTGGGTGGGACTAATGCAACTGTTTCCAATATTGGGGGGACATGTCCACCACCATCGCAGAGCCAGTGCTACAGAAAATAAATCACCACATTACAAGTTTGTCTGCTTTAAGCAGGGCCAGTCAAATTAGACTTAGCAAATTAGCGGTGAAACAAAGGTGGTCATGCTTTTTATGAAAATGGAGAGAAGCAGCTGTACAGCTATTAGGCTGAGTAAAAAGTTATGGATATGAGAGAGACAGAAAGAGAGAGAGCGAGCAAGAGAGAGAGAGAGAGAGAGAATTTTAGATACCTGGGCTGGGTCTGCTGTAATGGATTAATATTGGCTCCTGAAATAGGGCCTCAGTGCTGAGAATGAGATTTGAGGGTATCTGAGTGCAATATGAGAGTGGTGTAAAGAAAAGAAAAAGTGATGCTGGAAGGCAGCATTTTCTCTCTGTGTCAAGCTTGAGTTATAGGCATGTCAGAAGAAAGAAAAGGCAGCACCTACTGATAGCTACTGAAACCTCTCAAGCTCTTTTCAGCATGATGTTTACAAGGTAGTTGTTGCTCACAAAACTTGGTTTTCAGTTTCATGCAAACTCTGTTTGTACACTCATTAGCTGCATCTCAGAACTCTGTGAGCTACTGCTCAGTCTAACACGGTAAGCTTTTGGAAAGGATTGGCACAGACTGGTGTGTTCAAGCCCATACTGTAGTTTCTAGAAGCTCCCTTCTTTAGCTAGCATGAAAGTCTTTACAGCATAGCTAATGGTTCCTGACAGCTGACGTTTGTGGGATGTCTATGCCATTGTTGTAGAGCAGTTTAACATTGCAGTTCCTGAAACCATACTCTGAATATAGTTTACTTAGACATAATATGCATATTTGTACAACACTATTGAATTTTCCAGTCTGATAGGGTGGTAATTAATTAATGAGATTTTTTGCCTGTTTTTATGTCATATTAACTTCAACTGGGAGAAAAAAGAAAACTTGTTGAGCTTATAGCTGTTATACTGGAAGTGAAAACAGGAACAACTTCTTTGGAGACATTCCACACCAGTAAATGAGTAAATGGTTAAAAAGTTAAAAAGTTAAAAAAAAGAGCAATAAAACACTTCAGGACATGCTGTTATTGGCCTCATTATTTTTCTATTATGCTAACCTTACACATTTAAAGCTAGAGTCATATCTAGATCTAAAATTAATAAATGAAAAAAGAAAAAAATATATAAATTATTTCAATATTTTATGTGCCCTCAGGCTTACACAGCCAAGCTCCCTCTGTCTCTGTCTCACACTGTCTCTACTTTGTGATTTCTGCTTGCAGTATTAGTGTCTCACTGATGAGTGGAACCAAATATTTGTGCACGGTGTCTTTCTAGCATTTTGACCAAAATCAAAGACAAACAAAAACAGCATCTGTTCTTGAACAAAGATGAGAACTTTACTTTAAAAAGACAAACATGTACTTCTGCCTAAAACTCACCACAAAACACAGGGGTCAAGGTTACTTGGCTTCAAATATATCCATGACTAGCAAAGAACACTGGAGAACCAAGTAGCTTAGTTACTATGTTTGGTAGTTTGCAGCTTACCAGGTAGCACTACCACCATTTCATACTTCATTACGCTTTATTAAGTGTGTTTTGCTACCAAGTGGACCAGTCACAGTTGTTGCAGCACTTTACCGCAACGTTTACATTTCTGGGGATGTACACATCAGGCTACAGCAGAGATGACATGGCTACACTGTACCTGCAGCATAGATTCGATGCAGAAGTATAAATTATGCTGTTTCTGTTTCCTCATTTGTTGATCTTATCTTGCCTTGTTTGTACATGACCTGACACTTGCCTGTATTTAGACACTGTTTTTTTAAGTTTGTTTTGGCCCTTCGTGCAGAGTTTAATAAAATGCCATTCATCCGAACTTGTATCCACCTCCATTACCTGTCAAAGAAAAAAGAGAAAGAAGCAGAAAATAATGCTATTGCATTCTAATGCAGTAACAGAAACAGGGTGAAGAGGAGATAAGAGGACTACTTTAAACAGCCTTTTTACTAGCAGAAAATTAATTGGCTAATTCAGAGTTTAGCCAACTGGTGAAATTTATGAAAGAGATGGAGTGCTATTCTTTCAGGCAGCTTTAGACATTTCAAACTATGGAAGCTACATAAATGAGAAAGGTAATCATAAATGTACCAACCTACTGTAATCATCCTTATGGACTTGTCTTGTCATGACAAGTCTGTTCTATAAAGAGCATGAAAAGAGTAAAGTACGAGTAGGTTAAGTGTTATTTGCTCCCCCATATGTATAGCCACTGACCATATTATTAGGAACACTATATTAGTAGGACACTGCTTTGTTCTTTGAGTAGCCTCAGCTTTTTGTGGCATGGATTCGGCTTCACGTTGACATGATTATATCACATAATTTCTGCAGATTTGTCAGCTGCACATTCATCCTGCAAATCTCCTGTTCTACCACATCCCAAAAGTGGCTCTATTACATTCAGATATGATGACTGGGAGGTCAACAAAGTACTCACTGTCATTTTTATAGTGATAATTTCATTTAATACAACTTATGCTTTTTGACATGGTGCATTATGGTGCTGGATGTAGCCATTATAAGATGGGTACATTGCAGCACTAACAGTATGCACACGGTCAGAAGCTGCAGCATTCAAGAGGCCTAGTGTGTACCAAAGAAGCATTCTCTACACCATTACACCACCCTAGCCAGTGTGAACTTTCAGCATCATTCAGGTTGGGTCTGTAGATTCATGCTCTTGATGCCAAATTCTGACCATTCCAGTCACCTGTTAGAGCAGAAATCCAGATTCAACAGACCACGTGATGTTTTTCGAGGACTGCACTTTTGGCTAAAACAAGCATCTGAGAACGCAGTGTAAAAAAGTTCACTGAAACTGGGCAGTCAAAGATTGGAAAAAGACCAGGCCATTTCCACCCTGAAGTGTATTTTTAATTGTTGTGTAACAGCACAATCTGAAGTGTGCTGTTCACCTTATACCACAGAGATTTGAAAACAATAAAATTTTTTTTAAAAACAATTATGAATGAATGATGCATCATACTTTTTAATTGTTTACACAGTGGTTATTTTATTGTTCTCACATACGTTATATCAGTTATAATAATCAGCTGTTTGCTCACCAGCCCCTCTTTTTTATTCTTTCTTGAAGTTAGAGAAAAAAAACAGCTTGTTATGTGAGAAACTGGAAGGTGCAAACCCCTCTGTCCTGAAGTTTTTGGAAAACTTGCTGACTGTTACTAGAGACTCCTTCCATAAATGCTACATAAATGTCTCCTAACAGAAAACTTACAGGGGTTAGACAATGAAACTGAAACACCTAGTTTTAGACCACAATAATTTATTAGTATGGTGTAGGGCCTCCTTTTGTGGCCAATACAGCATCAATTCATCTTGAGAATGACATATACAAGTCCTGCACAGTGGTCAGAGGGACCCGAACATCCC
>JAOVVH010000024.1:23234636-23245785 GCA_028566435.1 Scorpiodoras heckelii | reverse complement strand
ATTACTCAGATTTCTAAAAATACTGTAAAATAATTTTATTTTGGACTGTAAAACTTGCTCTAGTATTCCTCCTGGAACTGATTTGAATTTACATTGTTTTATTTATTTTGTTAAAGGTGTTGCAGGTAATTTTTTTACTTGAATTATTTAATCCCTCATGGATGAGATTTTATGTTTGACTGTAAAGCTGTTAACAATGAAGCATTTTTTTTTGTTACAGAATAGTGCCCTTAATAACACATACTATGTGTTTAAGAAAAGACAATTAGAGAAAATATTGCAGTATTAAAGGATTTTTAAAAATAATTTTAGAGAAATTATTTTTATTCCCAACACACTCACATTAGCGTAATAGTTGTTAGATTAATCGACTAATCAAAAAAAGAATCATTAGATTAATCGCTAAAAAATTTATCATTAGGTGCAGCACTATTGCTATGTATTTTAGATAGGTTCCACTAACAGTTTTTCTGGTACTTCAGCGTATTTTTTGCCCACAGTTCTAAACCAACTGGACGGTAAAATACAAACATGTAGGCTAGCAAGTGTGCAATGTCTGTTAGAAGTTAGCTCAGATTTGAAGGTGGTCAAACCCAGACCTGTGCCTTCTGCTTTGAAAGCAGCTGAGTAGGCTTTGGATTCTATGAATTAGAAGCACCAATAAAAAAAGAATAAAGTCACTGTATTCAGCTGAGTGTTTATTCTTTAGGTGCCGTATCAATTTGGTACTATTGAACTCTGCTCTTACCGCCTCGTGAAATGCTTGCATTGCAGACATTACACTTCGCTGTTGAACTTGTTTTACTTTCCAGTTTAAAGTATTTCCACACAGCAGACATTATAGCCACATCCTGCCACAAATTGTGCTCTCCGTTTATTACACCTGCGTTACCGCTGACATAAAACAAAAGATCTTTGAGATCGGATCGGGACATCCCTACTTGATACCCGTTGAAATCTAGCATTAAAGCATTATAATTACAGCTACCCTCTCCAGTGCCCATGCAGTCATGATTATCTATAATGTTGCTCTAAATTGGAATTTCAATGATAAAATTATGCTTTAGTGCTCAAAAGCCTGACTGGCTCCAGTAAATGTGCAACGTGCCATTTGCTGACAATGGTACCAAATTAAAGGGCATTGTAATTGGAGGAATTTCAGCAGATGAGGAATTGATGAGTCACTTTTTCCACTCAGTTTCAGACATACTGCTTTGTTTTGGTGATAGTTACTGATATGTAGAAAGTAGTTAAGCAATTTACTTGTGATGAGCTGCTCGGGAATGTTGCATGTTGTTCAACAGCTTGAAAGAAGCATGTGTGACCTTTCTCTTCCCAGATGGAAGTTTGCTGTGGAATAAGGATATAAGGCCTGAAGGGAAAATAAGAAAATGCTCTGAAAATAAAGATTATGTAGACACTAGTTAAATGTGTGCACTGGAGTTTAGGATGTTTTTCTGTTTGTGGCTGACAGCCTGCCAGGAATATATATGATTTTGCATAGAGAAATAACTACAGATCTGTAAATCAATGGGTGGAATTTTCACTTACAACAACGGCTACTAAGAGCAAATGTTTTTGTGGTCAAAACAGTGAAGCTGAATAAGAAAGCTGCTACTTTCCCACTGGTGCAATGTGAGTCTGTGACTCATCGCTATGGCAAATACAATCCTGTCAACATGCACGTTTTCTCATCACTACCAGACAAATGTCGGCACACTGGAACAATGCTGAAATTGGCCTGGTGTTGATGTAGGCTGTGGCATGACATGGCCATGATTTGCAGGTGCTTACATTGACATGTCTTGCTTCATTTTTGCAGATTCAAATGAAAAATAATTACCTCAGAAAATGAAAAGGATAGCAAGAAGATGACATCAGTCATCTCTCTGTAGTTCTGCATCTGGGCCACATAATGAACAGAGGCATGTCAGGCATAAAAGAAGGGACAGATCATACAGTAATTAACAAAGAACCTTACATTTCTGATGGTGCTGTTAAACAATGGCATGGATAAACAATTTCCAACTTTTTCTCCCTTCCTGAACACAGCTGCTGCTGTTACATAAAAAAAAAATTAGAGAAGCACTCTTTCTTACACTGAGACAGCACCCAACTCAAGGGAGAGAACGAGAGACACACAAAGAGAGAGGTGACTTGTGAGAACTAAAGTTGCTGAAAAGGGGGAGTGGTACTGTTTGTGCTTCCAGGGAAAAGGGGTTCTGGGTTAGATTAAAGTACTGCCTCAGCAGGTCTCTAAAACTGCTCCAGAGGGATGTTTTGCACCTCTAGCATGTGCAAACTGTAACAAAGAAATTGCATGAAGGGCAGGCCCAGGCACAGCCCTGGCTTTATAACCCCTTTTATAGGGATGCTAATGCTCTGCTCTTGGGAGCAAGACATCTGATACCCTGCCTCACTATTTGCTGAAAAGGACTAATAAATTTTTCAGGTTGATAAAGGCACCCCACAGCCCAGTACAAATACAGGTAGTACGGCATTGAAGGTTGAATCTTGAGTCAGGAGGAAGGACTAGCCTGAGCAATATCAGGAGTACTTGTCTGAAACACATCAGGCATATGTCAGCTGGAAGTAAAAGGGTGTCAGATGTCTGAATGCAGTTTTGGCTGAATTTAGTCTTTTTTTTTAATGGAAGTATAACAAATAATGCCACCTAATGTTCCACTGATTGCCATTCTGTTAAACAGACCACTTTATTTCATATAATTAGATACACTGGGCTGCTAAGCTGAGTTTTCGGAAGCACATACTTGATTTTCAGAGGCGCAACTATTGTATCCATTTGCTGCCCTCTTATGTCGCTCGCCTGTGATAATGTATGCAGAGTAGCCAGGGACAAATAACAAAGAATACAAATGTGGTGGATGTGGCTGGATGACAGCGCTGTTATCTCTAATGGTGGCCTGATTCGTTTAGAAATGATTACATTGCTGCCAGTGATTAATTCCCCCAGGATTTGATTGTGTCAGATGTAGATGTAAAAAAAAGAGGGGAGAAAAAAAACACAGGAACAAAATTGGAAAGCATAATTAATAGATTCAGATCCTGTTAAACAGCCCTCTTAAAGAGCAGAGAGTAAAGAAGGGTACATGGAACTGGCACCCAATTTGTTCACACTTTGTTTCAGTAATAAGATTCAGGCCTCCCTGTGTGGTGGATGAGATAATTAACTCCCCAAGATACACTTGAGAAAGGGGCCTCCCTTTTGATTTATTGTATAAAATAGGCAGATCTCTGAAGCTTTTTTCAAAAGACTGTTACAAAAATTCCATACTGTGCTTGTCTCTTTTGCTTTTTTACTGATAGATTGTAAAAGCAATTAGGGCCAGATGGAAATAAATGACACTTCTGAAGGAAATGAATGGGCATCACTGAAATTCGCTAGGAATAATATTGATGGAAATAAGGAACCCTTAACTTCAATTCTTTTAATGAAGGCATAATTAAAAAAAACTTAAAATTAGTGCTGTCAAATTAATTCATTAACGCATTAAAGAATTAATTGTGATTAAAAAATTAATGCCACTAAAATTTTTTAAAGGAGATTAAAAATTAGTTAAATTACACAAACCAGCAGAACTGTCAGCGAACACAGACATTACGAAATTGACCATTAGGTTACTCGTTTTGCATTCCGATTGCAAATGCCCCTAAGCTGTATCCCTGCTCCTTACACACTGCACAAGGTACAGAATCCCAAGGGCTCTTTATGGGGGTCTCGGTCACTAAAACGGCTCTATTTGGATGCCGTGCAACATCATCAGCAGACAGCCTCCAGATCGCATCGTCATTACAGCACCCGGCTGTATTTAGCATGATAAACAGCACTGTTCAGACTAATTTTGTATGTGAGTCACTTTTGAAATAAATGTGATGGAAGATCTATGAACTGTGGCGTGGCTATTTTAACTTTGTAATGCATTTTTGGTTGTCTCTTCTTGTGGCCAGTGCTCTGATCTACCTCGTTAGCTATCATAAACATTGCTAAGATTGAAGGGAACAATGGAGAACTAAGAAGTTGCAGATCTTTTTGGTTTGTTATATTTTTGTATGATACATCAGTTTAATGAGCGACGGAGACGAAAAAGGCGATGGATCCGCATAACACATACGCAGACTCCTTCCCTTCCATTGCGGTGGCGGGTCTCTGAGGTAAAATTGAATCAGCCAATCACGTAGCAGCAGCACAACAGAACTTCCAGCCAAGTGATATACCCATGTTCCCTCACTCCCTACACACTATGCAGTTCCCTTTTAAAAAAAAATGAAACGACATCAATCATCTTTAATATTTCACTTTTATCAAATAAAGTCAGGCAACATTCAACAGTCGTTTCTCTTAAAAAGACCAGTGATAAACGGCAACAACATTTTCAATGGTTGTACGATGCCACCCTGCATGTACAACACAAATCAAAATGTCCGTTAAAACCACGATTAACGCAATTAAAAAATTAATCGCGTTAAAATGCATTCACGAAAATTTTTCTAATTGCAAGTAATAGTCCTTTGGTTTATATCTTTAAAAATGAGCCCTTTAATAATGGTCTTGCCAATCATCAGCCATTATAATAATGGCCAATCATCAGCCATTCTGCTAGTGAAATAGTGATTGAACAAAAAATAACCCAAATATTGCAGCAAGCTTTAGGTTAACTCTGTGCTTAGTGTATGGGTCTGTGACATGACATCAGGTCATGCTAATTTCCATTAGCATGCTCAAAGTTTCACCGTCATTGTACTTTCCTACATGATAACTCCTTTGGAATGTGGAGATAAAGCTTTCCGCCTATTGTCTCTTTGAGCGATTGGAATGGCAACTCAGAGGCAGCAAGCGAATAATACGATTTTTCCATTAGCTTTTATCTCTTTCCATTTCACTTACATGTGAGTCAGGATGACATTAGGCTTACTCATTTGCCCTTTGTCTCTGTGTGTTTTTTTTCAGAAACATGTGAAGTTGGTGAAATAGAAGAACCATACATTTTAACTGTTAGGACTCTGACAGAAAGGTTGTAACTTCTGATACCCTGCCCAATTTCTAGTTTTGTTTCCTCCTTGCTGTCCTTTGGGATCATGGAGGGCCAGCAAGATTCACAAAGGACTTTACAAGTAAACTCTGCTAGTTCTTTAATGTCACCTTTGTGTGTCTGGCTGCTGGTGCTAACCCTTTCTACAACATGCAGTGGACAGACATTTACCACATTTCACCCTGAGAAGCAAGAATGGTCCTTCAATCATCTGACAGTCCATCAGACAACAGGGGCACTTTATATTGGTGCTGTTAATCGTGTCTATAAGCTCTCTGGAAACCTCACGCTCCTGGTCTCTCATGACACTGGCCCAGAAGATGACAACAAGGCCTGCTACCCCCCTCTAATAGTCCAGCCGTGTTCTGAACCACTGGTTTCTACCAACAATGTCAACAAGCTTCTCCTTATTGATTACTCTCAGAACAGGCTCCTGGCCTGTGGGAGCCTCTATCAGGGTGTATGCAAGCTACTCCGGCTGGATGATCTCTTCATACTAGTAGAACCATCACACAAGAAAGAGCATTATCTCTCTAGTGTCAATCAGACAGGCACGATGTATGGAGTTATTGTGCCTTCCCAGGGCAAAGATGGCACGCTATTCATTGGCACTGCAGTAGATGGGAAGCAAGACTACTTCCCAACCATCTCAAGCCGCAAACTTCCTCGTGACCCAGAGTCCTCAGCCATGCTTGACTATGAACTGCACACTGATTTCGTCTCTTCACTAATCAAGATCCCTTCAGACACTTTAGCACTGGTCTCCCACTTTGATATATACTACATCTATGGCTTTGCTAGTGGTAATTTTGTGTACTTTTTGACAGTACAACCAGAGACGCCAGAAAACGGCATGGCCTCCAGTGGTTCCTCAAACGATCTTTTCTACATTTCACGCATTGTCCGTCTCTGCAAAGATGACCACAAGTTCCACTCTTATGTGTCACTGCCCATTGGCTGTGTGCGCAATGGAATAGAGTACCGGCTGCTGCAGGCAGCCTACCTGGGCAAACCAGGAAGAGTGCTCGCCACCTCACTCAACATCAGTGCCACAGATGATGTGCTGTTTACCATCTTTTCTAAAGGCCAGAAGCAGTACCAAAGGCCCCCTGACGATTCAGCTCTCTGCGTCTTCACCATCAAGGACATCAATGCCCGCATCAAGGAGCGCCTGCAGTCCTGCTACCAGGGAGAGGGCAACTTGGAGTTAAGTTGGCTGCTGGGGAAAGATGTTCAGTGCACCAAGGCGGTAAGGGACCCTTTAATATAACACCATCATGCTATATTATGGTATATAAGAAGCCTAAAATACTAATAATACAAAAAGTATTGTTTAGCAAAAGTTTAGAAAGTTCATTTGTATCCTTAGAAAGGGGATTGTATTAGCAGCTACAGTACCAGTCAAAAGTTTGGACACACCTTTGATTCAGTGGTTTTTCATTATTTAAAAATTTTCTGCATTGTAGATTAATACTAAAGTCATCAATAACTATGAAAAAATACATATGGAATTATTTAGTAAACAAAAATGTGCTAAACAAACCAGAATATATTTCATATTTCAGATTCTTCAAAGTAGGCACCTCTTGCTTAGATGACAGCTTTGCACATCTTGCCATTTTCTCAGTCAGCTTTATGAGGTAGTCACCTGGAAAGACTTTCAGTTAAAAGCTGTGCCTTATCACGAGTTAATTTCTTGAATTTCTTGCCCTCTTTATGTGTTTGAGACATCAGTTGTGTTGTGAAGAGTTAGAGTTGGTATAGAGTGAATAGCCCTATTTGAGTAATGTTCTAATCCATATTTTGGCAAAAACTACTCAACTAAGTAAAGAAAAACGACAGTTCATCATTACTTTAAGAAATGAAGGTCAGTCAATCCAAAAAATTTCAATGAGTTGGACGGCAGAGTGAAGGCAAAGCAGCCAACAAGTGCTCAGCACCACTGTGAGCTCCTTCAAGACAGTTGGAAAACCATTTCAGGTGATTACCTCATGAAGCTAATTGAGAGAATGACAAGAGTGTGTAAAGCTGTAATCAAAGCAAAAGGTGCTACTTTGAAGAATCTAAAATCTAGACTATATTTTGGTTTGTTTAACACTTTTAAGTGTACTACATGATTCCTTATGTGTTCTACATAGTCTGGATGACTTCAGTATTAATTTACAATGTAGCAGTAAAAATAAAAAAGTAAAACATTGAATGAGAAGGTGTGTCCAAACTTTTGACTGTACTGTAAATATTCATTAAGTAATATTTATTTATGAAATTATTTGAAGAACATTTAATCAATCACACTTTCAGGAGCATTACTCAGTTAAAATGCCTCTAACCAATGACACAAAGCATTCATAAGCACAAGATTGAATATAGTCCAACAGTTGACACAGACACAACAGGGCTTCAATAAGACCCTCAATCCTATCATATTCCTTCTATCATGTAAATCTCTTGTCAAGTTAATCTTCGTTTAATTCTAATTACGTACAATTTGTTTATAGCCCTGATAGGCTAAGTAGTCACATTAAAATCTATCTGAATACGACATGTTCACAACTTAGAATGGATTTATTTTTCTTGGCATGCATCAAAGCAGTAATGTTCTCTTCTACTGAAATACAAATACACCAATCCTTTCTAGACAGGGAGAGCATGGAGAGAGATAGGAGAGAGAGTAGGGGCAAGAAACAGACTGAGAGTGAGAGAAAAGAAGCTGTGTCCAATACCCTAGGGCAGGACTCCACAGTATGTCCCTGCAAAATATATGCAGTGCTTTTAAATTCAGTTAAGAAATGTAGCCTCAGGAGGCTGATGTGGGATGATGCACTAAGAAAAAAAATGTTTTGCTCAGTATCTGCTCAACAAATCCATAGTATTTAATGGCATGCACTGGGTGCATTTTTTAATGATTCACACAGGAAGCACTCTAAGCTTACTCAGATCAGTCCTGCTAGCAAAGGGTGGTTTGAAGGGGTCAGTACCCTCTTCCTGCCACATTGCTATTTTTCTTCATTTTGTTAAAGACCAGCAGGAGTATGAAAATATTTTTCCAAAGAAATAATATACTCTTCAACACCCCCTGCCCCTTTTACCTCTGAAATAGAAAATAACCTCCTTTTAGGAAAAAATTGGCCATGCTCTATGCAGTCACTCAGTGGAACCAGACAGAAGTGTTTTTATTTAATTTCCTGCTAGTTATTCCTGACTATTTTAGATGGCACCAGATGTAGCCTTCTCTGCTGGCTCCTCACTTGTTTTTAACACAAAAGCATAACACTATGAGAGAGAGAGAGAGAGAGAGAGAGAGAGAGAGAGAGAGTGACCCACAACCACTTTTTATCCCCCAAAGTAAGTAAGAAAGAAATATGCATGTTAACTAAGTGTTTATATTGCAAGCACACTGATCATAATGAAGTATGCGGAATACCAGGCATTCGTCATGTAGCAACTAAAAGCAAAGGCTAAAATAACACCATTGGGCACCATCTATTTGATAGAACCTCTGTATTGTGAAAGCTCTGTAAAATGCATGTTGCTTATTCACACTTCGCATTTCACTTCATTTGTGCACAAGAGTGGAACATATTTCCCACATGCACCATTTCAGGTGAGAGATTACAGCTCCCAATTGTCACTCATACTCGTCATACTCATCGTCTTTTTGACAACAGCAGCATTAATAACAATTAAAATAACAATTCCTGAACCATGTTGCATTCGTTTAGAGAGTAGCCGCTAAGCTATTTAGCAGCCAAGAAATTCACTTACTGCATCTAGCAAGAACAGAGATTCCAGTGTTTCCTGCTGATCTGATTATCTGCCAATACAAAAGTTAAATAGTCTAATCATTTTGAATTATTGTTGTTACTGTTTCTATATTCCTTATATCAAGACATTTAGCATTTTAACTTTTGTTCTTATGAATTTGTGTATTAAATCAGAGTATGCCAATTTTATTAAAATTCATTAAACCTGCCATGTTTCATGCAAATGCTGACCATATGACTGCTCCAGATTACTTCAATCAAATATTTGTCTTATATAATTAAGCATTCTGTCTGGTTTTATTTTTACTGTAATAAGGTTACTGTAGCACAGTAACCTGAGATCTGATGTGGGATGACATGAAGCATTGCAGATGCAAATACAGGTTTCCCAAGCCCAGTGTAGTCTTGGTGAAATTCAAAATTTTACAGCATGCTGTTGTAAGAAATCATGGTGCTCATACAAGAGTACAAACCACTGACCAAAACAGAAATGCAAATTCATCAGTAACTTCTTAGATCTGATTTTTTTTCTGTTCTTGATGAAGGAGACCTGTGTGGCTCCTCACTAATTGCTCAAGTGCTGCTTAGTTATAAACATTCTGTGCAGCTGAAAGAGCTTTTAAAGTGCAATCCCATATTACTGGCAGCATGATATATTGATTTTAATTACTTGCTGTCCATTTGGGTGCGGCACACTAGTATGACCTATGTGTGGGAAAGAATGAATTCCTTTAGTTAACTAGTCCATTCTTCCATACAGAAACATTAAACTCTAAGGTTAAAATGCAAAGGTATTGACATAGAGTACATGCATTAACTGGAAAAACTGTTGTTTTCTCAAGGTCTATAAAGTTTACACAAAATGATGCAAAATCAAACAACAATTAAGAAAAAAAAGTGAGTGGCAGTTCTTGAGGGGTGAAATGTCTTGTTGATAAGAGAGGTCAGAGGAGACACAGACACATATATATATATTTACATTTACATTTATGACATTTGGCAGACAACCTTATACAGAGTGACTTACTGTATATTTATCTCATTTATACAGCTGAACAGTTGGGGGTTGAGGGCCTTGCTCAGGGGCCCAGCGGTGGCAGCTTGGTGGTGCTGATTTGAACTTATAACCTTCCAATCAGTAGTCCAATGTCTTAACCACTGAGCTATCACTGCTCCATATATATACTATGTGGACAAAAGTATTTGGACACCCACCCATTATAACTACAGGAGCTTTTATGACATTCCATTCTACATCCATAGCCATTAATATGGAGTTGGTCTAACTGTTGCAGTTAAAACACCTTCCAATCTTTTGAGAAGGCTTTCTATAAGGTTTTGCAGTGTGTCTGTGGGAATTTTTACCCATTCATCCTGAAGAGGGCCTGGCTTGCAATCTCCATTCTAGTTCATCACAAATTTGTCTCAATGGGGTTGAGATCAAGGTTCTGCATGGGCCAGTCCAGTTCTTTCACACCAAACTGTGCCTTTATGGAGCTTGTGCACATTTGTGCACTGGGGCACAGTCGTGCAGAAACAGAAAAGGTCCTTACCCAATTGTCCAAAATATCTTTGTATGCTGAAGCATTAAGATTTCCCTTCACTGGAACTATGGGGCCTTGGCCAACCCTTGAAAGACAACCCCAAAGCCTTATCCCTCCTCCACAAAACTTTACGGTTAGTGCATTGCAGTCAGACAGGTAACGAGGTAACGTTCTCCTGGCATTCACCAAACCCAGACTCATCCATTAGACTGCCAGATAGAGAAGTGTGATTCCACAGAACATGTTTCCACTGTTCCAGGGTCCAGTGGCTACATGTTTTATACCAGTCCATCTGACACTTGGCATTGTGCTTGGTGATGTAAGGCTTACATGCAGTTGCTTGGCCATGGAAACCCATGCCATGAAGCATCCGGTGCACAGCTTTTGTGCTGATATTAATGCCAGAGGAGATTTGGAAATCTGCAGTTATCGAGACAGCAGAGCGTTGGTGACAATTGCGCAAAAAAAACCTCAGCACTCAGCGACACCGCTGTGTAACTTCATGTGGTCTGCCACTTTATGGCTGAGTTTCTGTTGTTCCTATAGACTTCCACTTTTCAATAATACCACTCACAGTTGACTGTGGAATATCTAGGAGGGAAGAAATTTCACACACTGACTTGTCGCAATGGTAGCATCCCTATTACAGTACCACACTCGAATTCAGTGAGCATTTTAGAATGACCCATTCTTTCACAAATGTAAAGGCAGACTGCATGGCTAAGTGCTTGATTTTATACACCTGTGACATGTGATTGAGGTGTGTCCGAATACTTTTGTCCATATAGTT
>JAOVVH010000024.1:23159936-23170269 GCA_028566435.1 Scorpiodoras heckelii | reverse complement strand
AGGTTCATATCTGATGAATGTTTCTTTGACATTAATATACAGTGATGAATGACAGTGACATAGATGAAAAAATGAATGTATTATTTTTGTTTGTTATTGAAATCTTTTTGGGGGTTTATTTCATGGGGCCAAGATCATTTTTATTTTTTACTTTACTATAGTGAAAGGCTTAATTGGTAGCCTGTGTCTACTTTATCACTGTAACGGTTAAACATGTCAAGTGCAAAATAGAAATAAAAGTATATACACTAAATGATTCAAATGTATTTTTTTTTTACTTTAAAACCTAAATTTTAAGGTTTTACTACATTTTCTTACTGAAATCCACCTTGAAATCCTACCCCTTGTTGGGATCAGGGTAATCCTGTTTTTTTGGATCAAAGTTATCCAAATCCTACTGAAAAGTTTTGAACAAAAGAAACTGAAGGTTTGATCCATTTCCAAACTAGGATTGGATTACATGATCGGATCCGATTTCAGAATGCTTCCTTCCTTTTTGATCAACTCGTTTTCCAGATTTGATCCAATCCGATAACCAAAATCCGATCAGATTACCTTTGAGCAACTGGCCCCTGAGGCTAGGAGCCGTAGAAGTGATGCCTGTTGGTCTATGCAGAGCAGTTTCTGTGCTTAGCTCTTAACTTCATCATAATGCTAGTGGGTATGACACTTGTGAGGAAAAAAATTGGTCTACCTTCACAAAGGTATTTCTCAAACCATGAGGGTGGTATAATTCTAATGAGGCTGCTAGTTAGTTATATAGTTAGTTAGTAGAAGGGGAGCCAAATCTAAATGTCTTGTTCTGAAATAGACCCAAGACAGAAAACTGACTTGGCTGTTTTATTTATCAGTTTGCGTTAGGTAATCCAGTTAACCAGCTGTATGTACACAAGCACTGAACAGGTGAGTTTTTCATAATATGTCCTTTAAATGTATTGCTTTTTGATATAGAGCTTCTTGTATACTCCACATAACATATCGTAAAGCCACACACACCCTGAGCGAGCATCATAATTCACAGGCTTTGGTGTCTGTGTGTCTGCTGGAGTGCATGTTTTGGACATTTAATGACAACATCTTCCAGAATGTTAACGGTCTCGAGTGACTGGTTCATTTTAGAGCACTGCTGTGGAATGGATGGAAGATGCAGCTGCTTAGGTTCCCCTCTCTGCTCCTCTATTAGATATAATGTGAATTCTTACCGAGACAGCAGGGTCCTGTGTCATCACTGACAGTAATCAGAGAACACGGAGCAAGCGCTTGATTCATGCACACAGTGTATTTCCTCTCTGCTGCTGGAGAGCTGAAGTGTGTATATCACCTCCTCTCGAGCAGAGCTGGCCCTCTTTGTCTCTGTGTCACAATGAAGGATGTTCATGTGTTGCCCTGCATTACGTCTGATTCTGCAGCATTTACGACTTTGTCTGTCATTTTTGGATGTGAAAAAATTGAGCAAGGATGTTTGCTGTAAACTGCAGCACAGCAAAACTGAATTAAATCAAAGGAGAGTTACAGCCGAGTGGTCTCTGTTGTATTTTTTTTCTCTAAAATTTAATTGTAATATTTTTTTTCAGGTTTACTTTATATGATTCAGATGTCTATTCATTTACACTCTGTTGCTTCTCAACAAGTTTAACAAACCTTTTGCATCCAAAAGGTTGGGGGTTTTTTTGAGTCCTGCATTATTGAGTCAGTACAAAATATTTTATTTCCAAACACTACATTTCCCAAAATATTAAATGTTACACAAAAAATGTTTGTATGTCAGTAATGAAAGCAAGATAACAGACCACTTTTCAGACAAAAAACATAATGAAGGCTGAAGGGTTTTGTATGCAAAAAAAGAAGTAACTGTGACAGTCAAAGTCTCCTGAAGAGCTGTGGCAGATTCTCCAATACACTCAGTAAAACTTACCATGTAATTTCCTTATAAAACTGCACACATTGTGTCTGGGAGCACTGTTTGAGAAAAAGACACACCAAATATTGACTTCCTGTAGTTTATTACTGTTTTCTGCACTTCATAGTGTTTTCTTTTATGTAGAAACATCTTCATTATTTTAAAGACATATTTGCTTTACAGCAAATCTTTGCATGTGCCTGAGACTTCTGCATCGTACTGTACAGTAATTAGCTGCTAAGTTTCACTCAGTGTCTTGGAGAAACTGCCACAGCTCTTCTGGAGACTTTGACTGTCATACTTACTTCTTTTTTTGCATACAAAACCCAGCAGCCTTCATGTTTTTTTTGGCTGACAAGTGGTCTGTTATTTAATGTGTCACTTTTGTTAGACACACAAATATTTTTGTGTAGCATTTAATTATTTGTTGGAAAAATAACATTTCGGTAATATATAAACTTTTTGTACCAACTCAATAATACATAACTCAAAAAACCCATCAATAACAAAAGTTGAACCTAAAAACAAAAGGGTGCCTAAGACTTTTGTACAGTACTATATAGTATCAAAAATGACATCTTAGCAAATGAAAGTATGTTGAATATGGGTAAATGTGTCTGGGTTTTTTTTTATCAATGTATCTGATGTTTTTACCCATTTCAAGCATCAAACTTTCTTTATCTATTGGTGGATGATCCAGCTCTAATTTAATATAATGAAAATAAACAATACACTTAAAAGAAGAACATGTGAGCATTGCTCCTGCTCACTGAGCTTGCACATATCAGGAAGTAAATATTTTTGCTAGTCAAATTCTAACGGCTGCTGCCTGAAGCAAAGCAACAAAAACCCAAATTGAAACACTGTGTCTGCATATATTGGCTTAACCAAGACAACGTAATATTATGCTATTATAACTTATGAAGAACCAACTCTTTAATTTTTGCATATAAATAAATTATATAAAATCTGTTGTGAATCTGATCGCAACAAGAACTATAGGGTTCACACAGTACAGTGTAATAGAATTATACTTGCAACATTTTTTTTATTTTTATTCTCTCTGTAAATCAAGCAAAAAGGTTAACTTAAGCGTTATGGATTGTGTGCTTGCTCTGTCTGTTGGAGCATGCACAGAGAGCGTGCGTTTTCATAGCATGCAAACACTATGATCGACATAAGAGCCTTGGATGAATGGCTTCGAAATGTCAAACTGCTTCAGCTGAGAGTAGTTTCTAATCATGACAGAATAGTAGCAAAGGAGAGATACTGTAAGGAATGTGAAACTTGGAGACATAATGTCATAAGCGTTTTTGAATATGTGTCCAAAAGTATTACAGGAATAAGTCCCTCTCTCTGACGACCGGTGTGTGGTAAATGTGTTTTCTTCCAGCCTCCTTGGTAAACTGAGATCACCTGAGTTTAATATACAGTACAGCAGGGAGAAACCATAACAGCATTTGCACCACGCTTCTTGTTAAATAAAATAGATGGTTAAAAAGCATACAGTATTTGAATCAAACAAAGCCACACCTGGGTCATGTAGTCATAAGCAAACATGCCATGCCTGGGTGCTTTGCATGATTCAGCCTCATATGTGCTGCAAGTGTAGGATGAAAAGCCCAGCCTGTAAAAAAAAAAAAACAGCAACAACAAAAAAAAAATTGGTGAGGTCAGGGTTTGCATCAGACTGTAAGTAAAAGTGGTGACCACAGTGTGTTGTGCGGTGTTACTGCTGAATCACTTTCTTTATCTTGCCATCTAACTTGTGGTGAAAAAAAGGAAAACAGAATAAACGCATCAGTGGCTTTTTAACAGACTTATTAGCGCTGCTGAAATTGATATGCACTCCTGCCACGTTATTAACACTGAGCCAGCAGATGATTCATGATTAATCATTTATTCATTTAGTTATTAGGTGAGAGAAAGCCAGAGTTCAATGCCAATCAGCACGTGTACATGAAACATGAAATAATAAAAGGTGAGAAAGATTTCTTTCTTTATAAAATGTAAAGAACATGACATTCTGCGCACGTGCATGTTAGGACATGCTCCTGTATACAGTTTGCATTGGATGAATTTGGAGCAAAATGCAGCCTCAAACAGAAATATGTCCTTGTAAAGGGCTGCCATCTGTCTCCATTAAGCGTAAGCAGAGAAAATGAAGAGGGGAGAGAAGTCCAGTGCATCATGGGATGATGTGTAAAGTCAGCCTTGACGTGGCTCAACAGTGTCATGCTTTAACATAGTCTTCTCTGTGCACACATTTCTATTCGAATCAGTGTGAAATTTCTATCTTCCTGACTAACACGGGGGGCTCGTGAATGAAGTGACAACTTTCACGAGCAGATCAGACTACCTGTCATTCTTCGGTAGGATCGTATTTTTAGTTCTAAGAGCTTCACCATAAGATCCACAGCCGTGTTTCTGAATCTCACCTCTTTCCCTCCTTAACCATCTCATCCCATAAAAGCAACACTCTTACTTCGGCGATCATCAGCTAATAAAGGTGACTTTTTTTTTAACTTAGCAACTACTGACCCCCACCACCACCACCACCACCACCACCCCCCAAGTACTCAGCTTAGAAATTTAAAATCCATGCATGATTTCCTTCTTTTCTGGCTACGGGAAACCAGATTACTTGCTTTGTGTCTTTTCAACCCTTTAACCTCTATCTTGCACAAAAACAGACACACATCTCTTCCCGTCTCGAAGCACCTCCACCTTTGTTTGGCCAAGGATGAGGGATGTGTAGGAAATGAGGTGTGTGGTTATCAAGGACTGGGAAATAGGATTTTTCTCCCAGAGAGAGACTAGAGCCACTTTCTGCCTCCCACACCTGCAGAGCTGGAGCTGTCACTCTGAAAAAAAAAAAACACACACACTATAGCTCTTATTATACCTCTGGAGCCTTTTAGGCAGATATCATCTACTTATTCTTACTACTTATTCAGTTATACATCTATCCAAGGATGTGTAGGATGGGATGCTAAATAATTCTGCAGGTCCTTTAAAAAATATCTGCCCTGTATGTTTACAAAATATATCTACAAAATGCAGACAAAGTTAAAAGTATAAGTAGTCATTCTGTTACTCTGTGGAAGTATTGATTTGGTTATTTCCTGGTGTGGTTTAAATCCACATTTTCCCTTAGAGTGAAAAGTCACGGTATATCAATGCAAAGCTCTTCTGGTGTCTTCCAGGATGACTCCACCCCATCCACAGGGCACGGGAGTTTACTCAATGGTTTGTTGAGGATCATCATCGTCATCATCATCATCATCATCATCATTAAATTCAAGACACTAACTGAGGGAATATTTTTGGGAAGAATGGTGTTCCTTGCTCCAGTAGAGGTCACTGTGTAGAACTGATCCTAAGGTGTACTGAAGCTCATCTGGTAGCTTGTGGTGGTCCAAGACAGTGCCTTATTATGACATTTTATTGTTTTTTTCCTTTAACCACCCCCAGCCCCCTCCCGCTTTGCACAGTCTCTCATAGCAAATGCAGATTGAGTTGGCACATAGCCACTTTTGATATGTGTGTGTATTTGGGGGGGGGGGGTGGAAGGAAAGGCTAACAGGAAATCAGCAGAGCAAAGGATGTGATTAATGAGAACAAAGCAGCATTAATATTCAGTTAAGGGCAGCGCACACTCTCTCTCCCAGATGCACACACTCTCACACACACACACACACTCACATGTACACATACATCACCATACACAAAATGCCCCTGGTATATTCAAAAATCTCCTTGACAATAACCCGGAAAAGCAATGTGGTTATTCTGAAATCCGTATTGAATAAAGATAAAGAGAGCAGGACTTTCAGCCATGTAGATAAGCTGTGTTGCGCTATCATGTAATTTCAGACTGTGTTTGAGCATGCATGGTTTTCTTGTGTTTTGTTTTGATGCACCTTTGTATCGGCAGTTGCCTTTGAAATACACAGCAGCTTTTCAGCTTTTTGCCTGTTCACCCGTTGATCTCTTCTTGACCCCTGTTAGAGGGCTTGTTGAAGAAAAGCTACAAGGAAGTCATTTGACCAATGAACTCCATCATCCTTCTCCACACCAATCAATGTCATGCAGCCTGCTTCACACAAAGACGTTAATGAAGTCAAGTCACCACACTAATGGAAGGGGAACAATGAAAATATTCTTTGTTCATCTGAGTTATCTATCAAGGAGCAGCATAAAAGCCAAGAAAGCCAATAAAGTATTTCTAAAGGAATTATATGCTATTCACACAGGGGGTACACTCATCTGGTTGAGTTTGGGTTAAATACATATTTGTTGTGGTTGCATCCTAAGCTAAGGACAAGCTAAGGACATTGTGACTAGGATTCATGGTGGAAAGTGACTGCTCATGCCATGAATTGTGTAAAATAAGTGCAGCCCACATCAGCCAGATCTACATGGATCATTACTGGTTCCATAGCTACTTTTCAGCAGGACATATTTGACACTAAATAAAAGCCTGGCATATGCTAATGGACGTTTGATTTATTTAACACCATTCCTTATCTCAGACTACCAAGTGGGTCAGTGCTCCTGAAACGGAGGTTGTGTGAAAGGAAACAATTCCGGTGATACAGTCTGATCTGGACCTGGTGGCAGCTTGAAGGCGTCACTTAGTATTGATATGCTTACAAATCCTGAAAAATGCCCCTGTCAATACATATGACATTATTGATGAGGCTATTTAACTCTGTCTCTGAAAGCTAGTCACAACCCAGTTCTCTCCTTTAAGAGAATGCGACTATCTCTATCTGTATCTGTATTTATAGATATTTCAAATATTAATATTGCACCAGAATTAAAGCCAGAATGGCATAAACTGATTTATCTAACAAATAAAATATTTTCTCTACCATTATTCCCACAAAAAATTTATTTCGACTGCTTCTATTACTTGGGGTCGCCACAGCAGATCAAGTCCGTATCTTGGTCTGGCACAGTTTTTACGCTGGATGCCCTCCCTGACGTAGCCCTCCCCCTTTAGCACGTGTTGGGAGTTGAGCAGTGCGTTGAGGGCCTTGCTCAGGGGCCCAGCAGCAGCAGTCCTGGTTAGGGCTTGAACCCCTGGCCTTCCAAACTTCAACCCAGTGTCCTAACCTACTGGGCTACCACTGCCCCTGGGCTACCACAGAGACACTGAAAAAAAAAGAAAATGTCCATGATGTCCAGATGTCCATGCACATCTCTATAAGTCATAGTCCTTGCTGACATTACTAGTATTTCTACCTCTGGATTCTTTTTCAGTATCACTATTCCCACAGAGACACTGAAAAAGAACCCAGAGGTAGAAATGCTAGTAATGTCAGCAAGGATTATGACTTACAGAGATGTGCATTTAGCTGTTTTTTTTTATCGCATTATAATGGTTATTAATTGAAACGACCGCAATCTCCATCATGCTAATGATGCTGTAAATGCAATGCACAGTTCTGCAAGTTTATGCTCATTCACACTCGAATAAAAGTAAAAACCTCCCGCTAACACAACTTTCTTTGTGTATCATGGATCCCAGACTGGCAGTGGGGAGGGTCATGGA
Organism: Scorpiodoras heckelii; assembly: GCA_028566435.1. NCBI lineage: Eukaryota > Metazoa > Chordata > Actinopteri > Siluriformes > Doradidae > Scorpiodoras > Scorpiodoras heckelii. The sequence continues at coordinate 23,162,809 of JAOVVH010000024.1, read as the reverse complement.
GAACAACCAAACAAAAAATATTAGCGTGCCTCATTTTCATATCTGTATTTGCAATTTGTATCTGTTTAGATCACATTATCTGGGGCTTCGGAATAATGCATTCATACTTGCTTGCTGTATATCCCTGCTTTCCTTGAAGACCTGGTGTCATGAGGATGCAAGTGTGTTGTCTTTCTGAGGTCAGCTATTGACCTCAGCAGTGTATCCTGAGTGCAAGTGTCAGCTTTGAGGTCAGATTTAGCTGGATACTGCAGGTTGAAGAATATCATGTGATGCTCCTGTATTCTCCAAGCGATATATCTGTTGTTTCCGCTTTTGGTTTTGTTTTTCTATTTAACAAACCAAACCCTCATATTTGCATTTGTATTCTGTAAGTGTTAGTTTTAGGGCTTGGATTGAAGCATACTTAGTTCACAGACCAGCTAGTTCTCACCTTTTAATTTGATAGTAAACCTCCTGTCAGCTTTAATTAGCTCATTAATTATGACTGCTAGACTTCCATTGTCTCCTCTGCTGCATTGCTGCTAGAGTATTTTGTGTTGTAATTATTGTCATTGTTGTTGTTGCTGTTGTTGTTAGGCTCACGTTTGGGGCAGCAGTTCACAGTCTTTGTTATTGTTACTAACCAACCTGAACAAACTCCTGACTTTATGGTGTGTTACAGATTTAGCGCTGCATAAGGAGATAAGGATGTGTCACACTTGGTTTTCTTAGAGTATAGCTGAGGCAGGGGCCAGAGGCAGTTTCTGTACCTGCTCAACCCTCATCAACTGTCATAAAGGCTCTAAAGGGAGTTTTGACTTCTCTGCTGAATTAAGATCCTCTACTGAGAAGGGGAATACGTGGAATCTGGTGGCATACACTTGGTTAGATGTTTGTCACTCTTTTGGGGGGGGGGGGGTAACAAAACTCAGCATTGTTGAAATTACCAGAGTCAATAAATGGTAAAAAGCTTCGTTCCTTAGTCTGTCCATTGTTCATCAGCCTTGTGTTGGACATATGTGACAATACGATGTGTCAGTGTAGCATAAAATGTATTGTCAGGCATCAGTTAAATATGTGGCTAAGTGGTGCATCAGCAATCTGTTTTTTTATTTAAGAAATCTTGAAAGAAAGAAAATTGCAAAATAAACAAGGTTTTTTCCTGTATTTGCCATGGCTGTGTGGGCAGTGAAGTGACAGTTCTGTAACTTTCTCATAGTTCACTTCTCTCAGAGACTTCGGCTTGTTGGCTCAGGAATCGGGCGCAAGCATGGCAGGATAATAACATCCGCAATTAAAATGTTCTGGCGTGTCAGGAGTCGTCGTAGCTGTCACCAAGTGACTGTATAATGGGGGAGCCTCTGTGCATGCCTCACCATGCAAAAAAAAAAAACAACCTCCCAGGCATCAAACGCATCACTAATAATGGCACTACTCTTTCCTAATTGCAGGCTTTAATTGCAATAATTATTTACAAGCCTAATTAAACAAAAAAAAGAAATGTTGAAGAGAAGTAACTGCTAGTTCAAGGAAGCACACACGGTTGTGTCAAGAGGCGAGACTGCAGCAGGAGAAACTCTGCTAGCGTGCTATCATTATCGCTAGCTGTCTAATTGGTGGAGGCAGTCCTGTATGACTTGCTTGTTTCGCTTTTTCTCAGTACATGAACACAAACTGGCTAACTGAGACAGAGAGTGCCTAATGACTTCATTCTCTGCCAGTGCATAGAAAACTGAAACAGCACTCTCTAAATATCTCTGGGCTTCTTTGTTCTAAAATACTCTAGGGAGAGGGGAGGGACGGCAGCTCATCAGATGGCGCATTTGGACTAATGTTTACCTTAGGCACAATTATAAAGAGCTCTGCCTGGGCCAGCTGCTTAGGTGTGGAGTTTACTCGGAACAAGCAAGTGTGATTGTGGAGATAATGCCCTATGTGGGAAGCTAAATGTCTTTTTCTATTTCTAATGCATTTTGAGCACAGTGGTGAACATCTGAAGTGCATCCTCTCCTTTGAGATATTTAAAATGTACTGTTGACTCAATGAACATCTTCTTGGCTAGCTCAAAACAACCTCTTATCTGTTGTTGACAACATGTTTTTCTAAACTTTGACTACATTTTAGTCAAGAGGGAATTATGTTTTTACCAGGCTTGGTTGGGTAGCAGTTCTTTTTTATTTATCACATTCAGGCTTGTTAATCCTTGGCCCCCAAAAGACAGAATAACAACAAACCCGTCTTTATCGATTAAAGCCAGCGAATGTGAGCTGGGTCTCAGGCTGTGCCAAGTGAAAATGGGTATAAATGTAACCTACCATGCCTGCGTGCTTCATGACTGAAGCTGTCAATGTCTACCTGCTCTTTTGCTGATGAATGTCACTGTGAGCTGGGCTCCCCTCCTGTTTTTGCGGGGAGGAGGGTGGTAAACGAAGCCCCCCCTGCCCGCCGAGCATGTCCCAAGCATCCCGTCAGATTCAGCTATAAATGCCGGGCAGGCTGGCAGGCATCCCAGTCCTGCCTCCCTCACTACTACCCCAGTTCTGGTGCCTGCCAGAACCACATATGCTCTTTGTCTGAGCTGCTGAGCTGCTAATGCCTTAGACACAACACCAAAAAGCCCTGCTCCGTGTGAGACAACTGATTTCCTCCCTTGCACAGAGGTAGTGGCAGGTTTTTCCTTTTCCCAGAACAGTACATGCCAAAAGAGTGGCTAGTCTTAGAGCAATGGCAACGGCCAACAATACTCCCCCTGTCCTCCTCAGCTGGCCATAGTGAAAGAGCTGTCGGACTGAGCTGTGCTGATAGATGGTAATAGTGTGTGTGTGTGTGTGTGTGTGTGTGTGTTTGTGTGTGTGTGTGTGTGGGTGTGTGTGTGTGTGTGTGTGTGTGTG
>JAOVVH010000024.1:22992483-23003340 GCA_028566435.1 Scorpiodoras heckelii | reverse complement strand
ATGTTAGATACTCACAATAATAGACAGACAAGACTTGTGAGTGTGTGTGTGTGTGTGTGTGTGTGTGTGTGTGTGTGTGTGTGTGTGTGTGTGTGTGTGAACCACGTTTTTATTTTGACAATGTGGGGATATTTTGCTGGTACCCATAAGATTTTTTGTTGTAGTTTTTAACAAAAAAAAAAAAAAAGTGTGAAAAATTTTCCTCTTCATTACTGAGGTTAATGTCTTTGTGTGTGTGTGTGTGTGTGTGTGTGTGTGTGTGTGTGTGTGTGTGTGTGTGTGTGTGTGTGCATGCAAGAAGCAAATAATAATAAGATTAAGATTAATTAGGGATGTGCCGATCAAGTTTTTTTTGTTCCTGATCCGATACGAGTTATTAATTTTGTTCCCTATCTGATACCGAGTCTCAAACCGATACTTCTATTTTCTAGATATTGTCTAGATAAGAACTAGATAATACATTTTTTACACAGTGCCCACTTCAAGTACATTACAGCTGTTAAAATTAATCCAATGTACATATTTAACAACTGAATAGCTCTGCAGTGCTTTAGGAAAAAAATTGCCTGCATCCAAGGTATTGCTTAATGTTCTTTTATTTTATTGTATTTTTTTTTTTTACTTTATTACCTATATTTTCTACCACAGCGATAGGCTGGTCATCCAAAGCGATTAATTCAATGACTCCTTTTCGCTATGTCGCTGTCTCGAGAAAATTTCTCTCTCCTTTTAAAAGTTTCTTCTAGCATATGTTGCTTAGGTGCAGCCTTTGCCCGAGTTGCCTGAATAAACAGGCTGTATTCGGCTGAGTGTTTATTGTTTTAAGCTGAAGGCCGCTCTGCTACTACCGCCTCGTGAAACACTCGCACTGCAGACATTACACTTTGCTGTTGGACTTTCCATCTAATGTAACGATCCCACACTGAAGGGGTTGGAGGCAAGTGCAGATATTTATTATGCTAAGTGAAAGTATTGAAAAACACACGTGACTATATACAAAACACAAAAGCGAGTGAGATCTAGGTGATCTAGGTTAGGGCGTCTGCCCCGTGATCAGAAGGTCCCGGGTTCGATTCCCGTGGCCGACAGGACTTGGCTGAAGTGTCCTTGAGCAAGACACCTAACCCCCGATGGCTCCCCGGGTGCTGGCAAGGGCTGCCCACCGCTCCGGGCACGTGTGTTCACTGCCCCTAGTGTGTCTTCACTAGTGTGTCTCACTGCACAGATGGGTTAGATGTGGAGGTTCAATTTCGCTGTGTGCAAGCACAGTGACAAAAATGTGTCACTTTCAATTTCATCTAAAAAGGCAAACAGAAAAGCATGAGGCAAAATGAGGAAAACAGAAACTTACTATACTTGGTATAAAACGACAAAAACAAGGAAACAAAAACGAGGCAGTTGTACAAACAGTCAACACGTTAGCATACATACGGTGCATAAACAATGATCCGCGCTGGGGAAAGCTTAAACAGTCCCTTTTATTCACCCCCGTGCGGACTCTTGGCTGATTGCCTATGATTAGCCACATGTGCAGTTCCTGCTTGGGGGAACTCTGGGTTATGGGGTGAACCCCTGTAGTTCACGAAACATGCCACTATGGCGCCCTCACATGGCCGTGGATGTAATATCTAAAGTATTTGCACATAGCAGACATTATAGCTATGTAATGCCATAAATTGTGCTCTCTGTTTATGACACCTGCATTACAGCTGACGTAAAACAAAGGATCGGGCTTCAGTAAAGCCAATTCCAATCAGTTAAAAAATGCCTTGATCGGCCCGATTCCGATCTTTGAGATCGGATCGGGACATCCCTAATAATAATACATTTATTTGTATAGAGTATCACATTAATGCACTTTCTAAACATGCAATAGAAACTAAAAATGAAAAATTTGTTAAATCGCTTGAATTTTAAGTTTTTCTGATAACAGCACAAAGAAAACATTTACAGTGTTTGACAAACCTAACTGTAATTTGTAAATATAACACAAAACTGTAGAATGTGGTGCAGCGCACTCAAAATAAGACTGAAACAGTTATAGAAGAAACACTGTAAGGTTCCACAGTTAGTAGTAATAGGTGGTAACAGGTGCCCAGGAACTCCCTGTTTATTTCAGCCCTACAATGCCAGACCTCATCCTGCACAAGTTACAGGAGCACTTCTTCATAGCGCATGCAGTCTAGCTTGCTTGCAGTCCAGATCTGACCCAGTTGTAAACATGCCTCTGTCCCAAATTTTTTTGAGTGTGTTGTAGACATCAATTTCTAAATTTGTTTATATTTAACAAATAGAATTATGTTTGTGATAGGAAATACTGAAAATTAGGTTCAAGTGAATTAAGAAATTACAGATTTACAGATTACAGTTTTATTGCATTTTTACAGTATAATGTAGTTCAAAGCACATCATATAGAAGAAAAAAAGAGAGGTGATTATTAAATTATACACACAGCATAACAGTTGTGAAATAAATCAAACATAGAGTAATATGATTTATATAATAATGAATTTGAACGAGATTGCATTCATTTTGTTTATTTGGATTTGACCTGAGCAGAACCTTTTGCTAGAGTACAGTATGTCACATCTTAAATTCATTTAATCCTGAAATAACTTAAAAATGATGCAATTATCAGGTGATAATCTGGGATTTTTGGGATTTCTGGGCTGGGCTGAGCTCCCAGTGTTTTAAGACCCTAACAATCCCTCTGCCTTTACACTTCTACAAAAGTAATTATTCATAATCCAGCATTATAAAGAAAAGGATGAGTTCTCCTTTGAGTCTGGTTACTCTCAAAGCTTCTTCCTCTTGTCATCTCAGGCAGGAGCTTACTCATTAGGGATCTACATCAAAAATTCTTAAAAGCTGCTTTTCTGTGTTAAAAGTGCTACACAAATCAAACTGAACCGAATTACCTGGAATTATGTTACTTCCCTGACTGGCTCAATTGTAAAGGCTCTAGGCTACTGTTTGGAGGATTAAGTTCAATTGCGAGCAGTGCAAGCTTTGGGTCACTGAGCAATTTCCCAACCCTCAGAGGCTCTCACAGTTCTGCACCGCTGTTGACCCTGCATGCTTTCTTCCAGGCTAAAATATGCTGAGAAAAGAATGTTGTCTTTTTTCCTTTTAAGGTAGAAATCTAGTTGTGAATATCCAGAAATAAAAAAATAGTTCTTTGAGAAGACTTGGCTGCACATATTGAATTTCAACAAATGTCTGAGATACAAAAAAACCTATGTGCATCATTTCAAAATGTTTGCATGTTTAGACTAAGATTATACACAGATTTGTAAGCATGTCATGAAACTGTTATTCTGTTTCATTATTTATCACCATATGTATACTGTATACAACTGCCTGTTTTTAGACTAAGTGGGTCCTCAACAAGCTCTTCTGTTTTCCCTGCACAGAATACGAATAATAAAGGCTTTCTGAATAGAGGATGTTTTGTTGCACTCAGCACATACACTGTGCTTTAAAAAAGAATTGATAAAATTGAGGAGGAAACAGAAATATATAAGCCATTCCTAGTTTTCTTGCCATTTTAACCTTCTTTTTCAAGTATCCCTTTTGTGAAACCCATTCAATTAAATTTTATTCATATAGCCTTCAGAAATTGCAGCAGTGCTTTAAGTTAATTGCTTGATCAGAGAAATTCTTGAGTTTTTAAATATGTACAAAGACCAATCTAAACACTATAACTAAGAGATAGGGCACTTGCTGAGAAACCGTACATTATAGTCCACTCTATGTGACATATTTTTCAGTAGAGGGAGCTATTGCCTAGATGAACTGTCTCCATTTGTGTGTGTGAACCTTTAGGACAGTTTGCTTAAACAAAAGGACTTAGTCTGTAGCTGTAAAGCAGAGTTATTTGTGTAAAGTAAAGGTCTTATTTATGTCATTGTTAAATGCTAGCATGGCACAGAGGTGCACAGTACAGTAAAGGAGTGCAGGTAACTGTGTCTGTCTATATGATATGTTCTGCAGTTTGTGTTAAGCTATGATAGTAATTCCAAATCCTCTGGTACTATACTGTATCATTTCAGTGTGTCTGAAACTAGGACCATATCGACTTTGGTTCTGGGTATATTGTCATGACATGGAGTTATGAGGAGAAAAGTGTTCGTATTGAATTATGAAATGAATCCTGGTTCTAAGTGATTGAGTAGAAATTGTGATGATGTTCTGGACTATTTAGACAAATAGTAAATATCTCAAATATTCCCTGAACTGTAGATCACATCCTTTTATTATTCCATGAGTACTTGTTTTCATTCATCACTGTAATTGTAATTATATTATTTTCTGTTCTTGTTAAAAGATGTTGGTATCGTGTTCTTCATGCCTGTGCACGTGTGTGTTTATGCGAGTTACGTGCAGTATCTTTATGCTCTTGGGTTCATACTGTTCCATCACTCAGCTGAATATGAGGTATATTTTGCTTCTCAGACATTTGGGGTTATGTGCTCTGGAGGGTGTGGTGGGGTTCGGTTTATTAGCATTTGGAGCTTTTCCTTCTTGAGACAGCTGCTAAAGTAAAACATCTGCATCAACTCTGGTGCAGGCTGCAGAAAATAAGGGTGGAGGGAAGGAAAGAAGGAGGAATGATAAATCTGATTTTGGGGAGACAGTGAAAGAGACTTTTGTGCTTCATTAAACAAAAGTGATTGTAAGAGAATCAAATAATCTTTCAGAAGCAGGATACCTTTGAATTGAGATTTTAATTTTACTGGAGTTTCTCTATCAACTGGTAAACTGTTATCAAGGAAAAAATCTGTATGGACATAATTCATAATTAAAACAGACATACATATAACATAGATTCAAGTCTCTGGAATTGAATTGGAGAGATGAACACTGTTCCTCCTAGAGATTTTCAGTTAAGTGGTGTAGAGCACTGTCTAACACATGACTCCAAAATCTTTCATAGGGGTCCAACTGCGTTGAGATCTGATGGGTGTGAGGGCCAAGGCATATGATTCACATCATTTTTATTCTCATCAAATCAGTCAGTGATCCCTCATGCCCTGTGGATGTGTACGGAGTCATCCTGTAAGTGACCACGGACATCAGGATAGAAATGTTTCATTACAGCATAAAAGTGAAGAGTCAAAAGAACATTGTACTGAGTTGTAGTGACACTTCATTCTAAAGGGACAAGTGGAGGCAAACCATGCCGGTAAAATAAATAAAGACCCCCAAAGCGTAACAGAGCCACTGTTTTTCCCCTTTAATTTGTATTCTAAAGTGTTTTGTGTTTTTGCTTGTAAACTCTGTGACCCAGTGAACCAGCATCATGATGTGTTTAATGATAGAGACTTCAAAGCACTTGGATAAGGGTGTCTTCCAATTGTCATATGTAAATGAAAATGTAGAAAAGCATTAAAGTGGCTATGATTATCAAGTCTGACCCTGAAGCCTCTCAGCAGTTTATTACACAATGGAGAGGCTAAAATAGAGTTAGGGTTTACTAATGTCACTTCTGCAATTAATTGTTCTCTGTATATGCATTAAACCTGGAATTCTTTGAACTTATCTAGGCATGCCAACTCTAGCAGTGCCACATTCAGACTATATCTTAAGTCCAAGTTGTGTACAGCACCACAGGCATGCTTTCCTGTGTCTTTACTGTGGCTCCATCCTGAGTTCAACCAGTCAACAGTACTACATAGTATATAGCATAAATTAGCATCATGTAACTTGGAAGATGTTGGTTCATGTTCTGTGTTCTGCCACCTGCCAGCCAGTTGTTCTGTTGTTTATTAAGACAAAATGACCCTTCACTCAAATGCAAAGCGTGCAAGGGTAAGAGATGGGATCTTCACAGCACATGTACTTTATTTGTGGAAGTTCTTCAGATAGAGAAATACACTGAAGTACCAGAAAAACTGGTAGATTATGCAAAAATATATAGCAATGTCACCTATGCTTGTAATTGGTTGCATCCACCAGACACTATATAAAGTGATAGACATTTATGGAAGCTTCTAGAGCTGTTTCCGCTGTGAAAATGGCAAGATATCATGATTTTGCAATTTTCAATGCAGTTTAATAGTTGGAGCTCGTGTGATGGGTCATAGCATTTCTGAGGTAGAAGCAAAGTTTGGATTTTCACATATGAGCATTTCAAGAGTGTACTGTGACTACAAGAATTGAGGGAAAACCTCGAACTTAGGACAACAGTATGCCCATAAAAAGACTCTGGGTTAGTGTGACCAGAATCAGCTGGCAAAATTGTTTCATGCTGTAGGCGTGCAACACTGCCTCAAGTAACATCGGAATTCAATGACCTGAAATTTATTAACTGGTATACCTGTTTTTCTGGTACTTCAGTGTACAGGTGTGTAGTCAGGGCTCTGTTTCAGCCTTTTCATGTGATTTGTCTCTCATCCTGTCTAATTAATTTGTTAAAGCCTACCCAATATATAATGTTTTTATGTCATTTAAGCAATTTTCGGATAGGCTTAGCCCAATGTATTGTAAAAGGGTCTTTACAGAATTTCAGTGAAAAATAATAAGCATACATAAAAAGTATGAACCCAATTTTAAGAATAAGAAAAATAAAAAATTCCTCACAGAACCAACACACAGGCTTCATTCACAAAAGAATCAATCATGCTTATGATTACTACACCAACAGCATGTTTCTTAACCAATATAATCAAATTCCCAAATGCAACAGTGCACCCTGCTCTTTTGCATTTGATTATTACTTTCCTTCCTTTTGTTTTGGGGAATAATTTTGACTGATTGATTTTATTTTACGCATACAAGAGAAAGGAAGAAAATGTCTATGTTTAGTTTTGAGTGCCTTTAAATGAGAGGAGAATCTGAGCTGTTTCTGTGAGTAACAGGAAAAGCAATGCATCCTAATGTTGGCACACCCTGTGAGTGTATAAGCGTGTGTATGTGTGTGTGTAAAATGTAAATAAAGTTCCTCTTCCCAAACATACATTGTTCTGTGATTAGGATGAATGACTGAGGAAACTACATATAGGGCTTTTTAAAGCACACACAGATGACGAATAGTCGTAACCAAGCAGGGTGGCATTAAAGGGTGGGTTACATGTTGAGAATGAGGAGCTTCCTGGCATTTTCCTGGCGTTTTCCTGACATCGGACTGCATGACAATAATTTAATATGAACCCTGTCCAAACTCTAATGACTATGTGCTGCATATTTTTTCCTTCAGTTACACCTCCAAACTTTAATCAGTTCTTCAGCCATGGCCATTTACTGGCATTCCTCCTTACAATGCCTTACTCAACTTTGCAGTATTTGTCAGACGTCCTAATACAAAGTGTTTTGCAATTTCTGTCGAAAATGATACAATCACGCTAGTACGAAGTACATGCTAGGCCATTTTGTAAGGATACCATCAAGCTAAAACCCCACTGGAACCAGTGCAAAGGGAAGGTTTTATTTTAATAAGATGGATTGTGAAGATTTTGGTCTCGAGTCTTCATTCGAAGACAGCCAAGGAAAGTCCTTTCCACCACCGAGAAAAGTCTTGCTACATCTATTTTGTGTAAGGGATTGACAGGTTAACTTGAGCCTTGCTTGTGGATAAAGGTGTAGATAGTTCAGTGAAGGGTTTAATCTCTGCCTTCAGGTCAGTAGGGGCTGGAGCATTTGGGTATGGTAGCTGAGGATCAGTGTTCTGAGGTTGGCAGCTACAGTACTGTGTAAAAGTGTCTTAAGATCCCCACTGGAGGATTATCGGGCCGATTTTAGGGCTGATTCACTCCTCTCAACAATCGCAGGCGCATAATCTGATTTGAGGCTGATCTAAACCAATTATTAGTGTGAAGGGTTTACAGACATAATCTTACTGCTGCTGAATGGATTGGAGCCTCCCTGATTTCGATTTACAAATATAATACATGTTCGATATTTACAACTTGAAATCCTGTAATGTGAAAGGAGCAATGATTAAAAATTCTATACTGTTGAAAGGAACAATGGCAATAGACAATAAGAGCCAGTTTTTAACTGGGAAGTGTCACCAACTGGATGTAATAATAATAATTTTTAAAAAACGCAGGGTGCAGAAAGAACACATATGAAGTTGGTTTTTTTGTTTTTTTAACAATAACGTTAGCTTTTTGTGCTGTAAAATATGTAATCCACACTGATACTGAAATTAATTCATCCACACTATTTTTTTTTTCTCATATTTTGTTTTTCTGTGCAAAACATAGCACACACAAGTGCAACCAGCACATTTGATCTTGCGGGTTTCTCTGTGATCCCCACTCTGAAATTGTTTACTGAATCGCCAAATATGTAGTCATGCTTCCTTGCTGAATCTTCTAGCATGTGCCTTCTTACAATTAAAAGATTAAAAATTGGTTGAAATCTGTAATTACCTCTGTGGTCTCTCATGTTGTTAAAATTGGTTAGGATTTAAAAGTCCTGCACCAGGCTTAAGGCACTCTAGTCTTAAATAGTGCTCCCAAGTACAATTTGTGTAGCTTTATGAGGAAATTACTGAGTGTCTTGGAGAATCTGCTAAAGTTCTGCATGCAAAACCCAACAGCCTTCATTCTTTTTTTTTATCTGAAAAGCAGTGTGTTATGTAATGTAATGTGTTGCTTTCTTTACTGACAAGCGAACATATTTCTGTAACATTTTTTTTGTTGGAAAGGTAATGTTTGGAAATATAAACTCAGCAATGCAGAATTATATATAACAAATTATATATAAGAAAATTTGTAACAAATATTGACGTCCTTTGGTTTATCTCTGTTTACTGCACTTCTGAGAATTTTCTTTTGTTTAGGAACATGTTTATTACATTTGAAGGCATTTTTGTCACAGCATGGGGGGGGGGATATATGTGGAAGTTTCTCCATGGTGTCATACACAGTAAATCCCTGGTCTTAAATGAACACCCAGAGTGTTGATTTAACACTTTACAGTGTTTATGTAAGTCTCCCGGTGTTCATTTAAGACCGGGGATTTGCTGTGTATATTTATAGTCGGCTCCAAGTTATCCAGATTTTTAATACTTAGATGCAAGTGACAATGACAGCTCACAGTTCCAGGGTCACCTCAACTTACTCTCTTAGTTTCTCATGTTCTCCCAGTGTCCATGTGGGTTTCTCTGGGTTCTCTGGTTTCCTGCCACTGCCCAGAAACATGAGAGGTGGTAATGAGTGTGCATGGTGCCCTGTAAAGGATTACTGTTCCATCCTGGGTGTATTCCCAGCCCAGGGTGTATGTTAGTGCTGCTGTTTAGAGTGCTGGCAAAATAACAATGTTTCAGTCATTGTTCATGTGTGTGGTCTGTAACAGCCAATTAAAGATTTACAACTGAGCATTTGCTATTCATTATTGTTGACTATATTAAAGAGCCTTTATGCTAGATGGTTTCAAGTTGCCACTAGAAACGTGTACACAGAGCACAGCAGCTTTCACAGTACTCAACCCCAAGCAAAACTAGAAATCCCACGTTCCCTTAAAGTTCAGAGATCAACTCACTTTCATATACATAACTCATTTTCTCTAATGCAGCTTCAGGGCTTTTTCCTGCTACAAAGAAACACAGCACATTCCTGTTCTCAGATCAAACATTTAATCCTGAATTATAAAGAATGTCCAACAGATGCACACAAGTTTCTGGGGAGTGCTACAAACAAACCTCCCTCCGTGTGTCTACCCCACCTTCATCTTCCTTGCTGGAGCTTGGAGAAGGTTTAATCCATTCATACACATAAAGGGATAAAACACACATATTCCGAAACAGTCATGCACACTGTATAATATAGATTGTATACTACAATATATAATAGATCATGTACATTTTTTACTGAAAAGAACCATAATCACTGAACTGCCCTATGAAAAAAAGATATTCTTTTTCAGTGGTAATTAAAACCATATGTGCGCATGTATTTAACTCTTTGTGGAATCAAATGTCCACACAGTATTTGTGCAGACCTGTGGAGGATAATGTTTGTTTTTTTTTCTTTTTTCTTTTTTAATTAAAAAAATTATTTATTGAATAGGTTAAGGTAAGAATAGTATAATATAGTAATATGCAAGTATAGTAATATGAAATTGTGTGTGTGTGTGTGTGTGTGTGTGTGTGTGTGCGTGTGTGTGCCCTTATATGATTTAGTGTGCAAACAAACTGAGAAAATAACATTAATTAACATAATTAAACAGGCCTCAAATAAGAGATTATTAGGCAATAGGGCAATTCCCATTTCCTTTTCCCAAACAGGACAAAAGCTAAAGGCTGCTATTACTATCTGCCATTTAGGGAAATGATACATTCATTTTCTGTGAATGTCTGTGTGTGATGTGGTGCCTGAAGGCATTTTTTTACAAATCTTGAAAAAGAATGTTGTTCATACATGCGGACCTAAAAAATTTTAATTGGAGTGCATAACACACATTCATTTGTGTGAAAGGAACAGGCTCTTTTGAACTTTATGGATTTTTATAATCCATTTATGAATTGCACTGTCCAGTTAAAACTGCTCTACAACTCAAGCTATAGCTCTACAGAGCTGCCAAAGCCCACTGCATGCGAGTGGCTAGAACTTCATATCTACAGGGGAGCAGCTCTATGTAGCATTTGTAATCAAGTGTTCTATTGGCTAATTACTGTGTGACTGAGCATTAGAGGTCCCACTGTATGTTAACGTGACCTACAAATTCATGTGCAAATCATATACATTCATGGACAGGATACCATAGCTATTGGGACATCCTATTAGACAGACAGACAGACCAACCGACCGACTGACCGACCGACTGACCGACTAGATAGATAGATAAATAGATAGATAGATAGATAGATAGATAGATAGATAGATAGATAGATAGATAGATAGATAGAT
>JAOVVH010000024.1:22954999-22965358 GCA_028566435.1 Scorpiodoras heckelii | reverse complement strand
GACCAGCTCAATATCCCAGAAGTTGAATTGAGTTGATGCTATACTCTGATTAAAAAGTGTTCCCTTTATTTTTTTGATCAGTGTATATAGTCTATATGCATGCAGGTGGCTGACACGGGGCACAAACTCAGCTCCTCGGGCAGTGCATGCCACCAACCAATACCGCTGAGCTACTAGAGCAGCGCAGGTGGCGTGCGAACGCTGAGAGAGCACAGGCTTGACCAGGTGTTTCTCGTCACCCCTGATTGCCCCTGGACTTCTAGGGAGTCGTAGTCCTACGACGTCGCCAAGGACTACTACTCTGGCGACACTCAGGGGTGACCAGCTGAATAGCTCAGTTCCCTCTGGTGGTCGCAGAGGGAGTTGACCGATCCCTAACACTTCCTTTAGTTTATTACTGTTTACTGCACTTTACATTGTTTTCTTTTATGTAGAAACATCTTCATTACTTCTGAAGGCATCTTTGCTTTACAGTCAGTCTTTGCATGGGCCTAATATGCAGTAATTAGCTGATAAGTTTTACTGAGCATCTTGAAGAATCTACCACAGCTCTTATCGAGACTCTATTAATTATATATAGTATACAATGATAAAAGGCATACAATGTGAGATCTTTATCTTTCCACACCATTCTGTGTAGATTTTATGCTGTTTTATTTGGAAATCCTAGGAGATCAGTGGTTTCTGATACCAGCCCATCTGGCATCAACAACCATGCCACATCAAAGACACTGAAATCATATTTTTCCCCATTCTGTCATTGGACGTGAACACTAACTGAAGCTCCTGTATCTTTATAAATTTATGCATTGAGTTCCTGCAATGCCATTGGCTGATTAGTCAATTGCACGAATAAGCAGAAGTTGGGTATTTCTACAGAAGTCGTGGTGATCTCTATTATCTCCTAGACATCACTGAACTCAAATGAAAGAAAAGGCCATAGTAGTCTCACATCTTGACTTCCTGTAAAGATTTCAACAAAGTTGCACAGTCGGCTCAAATCTGCCAAGTTCATTTAAATATACAACCAAGTTTGCTTAAACAAAGGTTATAGCACAGTGTATTTGTAGAGATGTACAGTTTACTATTTAGTGATAATAATACAGGTATGAAGAGTATGCTAAGATTTTAGCAATCATGAATTGCATTGGGTCAAGCTGTACAGTCAACACTTGAAAAATAACTTAACTCTTTGAACTAACCACTGAATAATAGAACGAGATGTTTTAACAAGTTTCTAGAAATGAAGTGCTTGCCCTGTGATCAAGCAAATACATTTTAATTTAGCAAGGTGAGGACAAAAAATACTAATTAGATGAACAAAGATGAAGGTTTTCAGAGAACAGAACCGGTTGCCGCTCAGCTTTAAAAGACCTGCATCCCACAGCTGAGCTAGCAAGCCAAAAGTGTTCATAGGTGTGTAGGGATGAAGAAGCTCTGAAAAGCACAGATAAGCAGGGGTTTGCATTAGTTGCACGGTGAACCTGGTAACCATTGTAGCATATAGATTACTGGGCGACATATATACAAATATAAAATGTTTATATATACTTTAAGTGGCCAATTAGCATATTTAACATGTAGTTAAACAAAGGCATAGTATCCTTACAGCTGCCCACACAGTGGAACACAGGTGCATTTTTGTGGAGCATCCATCTGTGGTAGCTCATAGCCTGGGTGTTCGTGCTTCACAAAATCCTGTCCCTCCTAGCCATTAATTTTATCAGTCATTGGTGATCTCAGGGTACATGGGTGAGGAAACATTGAAACATACATACACACAAGGCTCTGTGTGACACCTGCTGGTCCACTCTGGGCTTTCAGTCTCATATGTAAAATTAGATATGGTTAGTTTAATAGATATCCATTGCTACATAGATGTATATACTCAATATCTCATCTTTCATGATTTTTTGTAAGATGTAACATTACATCATCCTTTCATCTTCTTTAAGTTAGATCATTCATCGCAGCCTCTTAGCTGGATGGTTCAGTCTTTTTACATGCAGGGTTTCTGTTTAGCCCCATTACACTGAAGTAAAATATTAATGATGGATAATTACTTTTGGCATTCCTTACCAGTGTCTGTTAATTCCAGGGTTAGGAAGATTACTTTAAAAATTTCTTTTGATTCAACTACTAATTAAATGTCAAAAATTGTAAGAGGTAACCTAATCCAAGTATCACAATATTAAAGTAACTTGGTTACTTTCCATTACTTTTGGTGATGATGTTCCATTTGTCTGCTTGAAATGCAAAACAATAGGGCAGTGGTAGATCAGTGGTTAAGACGTTGGCCTACTGATTGGAAGGTCAGGGGTTCAAATCCCAGCACCACCAATCTACCACTGTTGGGCCCTTGAGCAAGGCCCTTAACCTGAAACTGCTCAGCTGTATAAATGAGATAACTGTAAGTCACAAGTGGATAAGAGTGTCTGCCAAATGTAAGAAATGTAGTGAAAGCATGTTTGTCACTAGAGGTTTGTTTGTTTATTATGGGTTTAACATCACATTTTTGCACAGTGGTTACATTCATGACAGGAATAGTTAGTATTTCAAACTTGTTGATGGGGGGAATTTAGTATCTCTAATTCACCTAATACATGATTTTGGACTGTTGGAGGACATCCACACAGACACAGGAAGAACATGCAAACTCCACACAGAAAGAATCCTGGCCTGGCCTGGGAATCAAACCCAAGTGCTTCTTGCTGTGAGAAGCAAAGACATTGCAACAGTTGCAATGTCTCGGAATACCACTCTGGTCACTCTAGAAACCAAAGCTGATCTTATAGTTGCCAATTCAATATCTCGACCTTAAGCGAAAGATGGTGCAGTGGATAGCGGTGCCGCCGCACTGATAAGGTCCCAGGTTCAATTCCTGGGTAGGGCTGCATGGGTCCTTTCTGTGTGGAGTTTGCATGTTCTCCCTGTGTCTGTGTGGGTTTCCTCCAGCAGTCAAAATCATGTATATTAGGCAAATTGGAAATACTAAGTTCCCCCCATCAACAACTGTGAAATACTAACTATTCCTGTTAGTACTATTCCATCTGGGCATTTTTAAAATGTAATTCAAATTAATTACTAATGAGTAATTAATCAAATTAATGATGATTTAATTGTAATCCTGCTAATAATCCCAATGCTTAGTAAATGTAATGATAATCTGATTACATCTTTTGTCCTGTAACTTTAATTATAGTTACTGTTTTTGAATACTAATTATGTACCGTAGCGTAGGGTTAAAACACAAGCATCATTTTTTATTCACTGTAGACAATTAATAAATTGCATGCCATGAACACCTACATATATGTAGAAGAAAATATTTTTGCTATGATTTAAATGTTGTTTACTGTAATACTGCATTACTGCAAATGTTGCATTAGGATTAGGTGCTGTAAATTGTAAATTGTGAGACTGAGGTTTTAGTGGCTGTCATAATACTGTTGAGCAAGAGTAGAGTTTAAGTTTGCTGTAAGGCATTCTCCTTTCCTGTTCCGCTGTTCAAATACAAAATAGGTGATGTCATTAAACTAACAGAAAGTACAGCCAAGCCTGTGCGCATCAAATGTGGGAGCCAGAGGAATCTGGAAAACATAGTCCTTCCCACATTTTCACCATGATGCAATGTGCTTTCATTTCCTGGCGGCTGCAACACCCTCAAGTCAAACGTCACTTCAGCTCAGTCCTCCACTGCTCCAAATTCCATTTACGCATTTCATATTGTTTATGGCTTTCCAGACATTATAGATCAAATCAGCTGTAACAACATGTATTATTTATTCATGGAACATAAAACATTTCAGCTGCCTAGCAGACAAACTTGCAAACAGACGTATGAGTGTGTAACATTAATAACTGGCTTTTTCTAAATCCACGCTGGAACAGACTGAACTATTTATGGTCAACTTGCACTACTGACCCATGAGGAATCTGATGAAAAATTGGTTAGAGACGCATTTGTTAAATGTCACCCTCTACAGAAGGACATGTTTATTGGCTGTCAGAAATGTCACATGGGTAGCATGTGCATTCCCTTGGAATGAGGTTGAATTATTTAAGCTTTACTTGTCTTTGATAATAACAGTGGCAGGGTGGTATAGTTGGTAGCATTGCCTCCTCTCAGCTTCAGGGTTTACCAGTTTGATCCTAAGTTTTGTTTGTTGTCTGTGCAAAGTTTTCCATTTAAAGTCACAGAAAGTGATGCTAAAAGCTACTGGCAGCATTTAGTAGATGCTCTTATCCAGAGTGATTTACCCTGGAACACTGAAGTCTCTGGTGACATAAGCTATGGTCTAGGAACAGCACAAGGCTAAAATCCTGTTCTGTTTTAGGAGTTAACCCAATAAATCCTGACCCCTTTAATGTTTAAAATTCTCATTTTTGAAAAATTAACCATGTAATTGGTCCCAGTGTGTATGAATGAATGAATGAAGTTTGATTTATATAGCGCCTTTCTCAAACCCAAGGACGCTTTACAGTCAACATACACCTTTTTTAACACCAATCACACACCGGTGAGATTAATTTAATCTGTAATTAAATAATTAAATTATTTAGTTGTGTCATATCTGATATGGTGTGTTATTTTCTCCCATTTACAATTTCTTCAGGTTTGCATTCTTATTTTTTCCCCACAGCATTTTGCTCGTTTTTGCTCTTCCACATGATTTAACCATTGCATTTCTCTTTCCAAGTTTTAATGTAGGAAAAGTAGGAAAACATTCATTTCATTCATAACAGTGATTTTAATCCTACTGTGAATTTCTCAAACTGAGCAACCTTGTGTATGAAAATTAATGCACGTCTATAAAATGCAGGCAGGCGTGTTTCAATTAAAACTGACACAGCATAATCATATTTCATCAAACACCCTCTAAAGGACCCCAAACACATGTTAACAAGTATACTACACTTTACTGGCATAGTTATATCTCAATGGCACAGATAATGAAATACATGTCTACCAAATAAAATACACTTTAATGTGAGTTTGTACAGCAAGGAATACAGTACATGTTTTATATGCTGTACAGATGTAGTGCTTTTTTGAAGTTTTTATTGAACAGGTGTCTGTTATCTGTTGACAGTGGAGTAGCTGGCTGCTTTATGTCACAAGGCTCCCTCATGTCTGTTACCTTCTGGCTCTCCTTTTCAGTTATGTTGTCATAGCCAGTCTTGCCGAAGTCCCTGCTTGCAGTCTGCACAAAATATACCTTTTATCTTAAGGTTTGTGAAAGAGGATACCTAATAACCTGTATTCTTTTCTTCCCCACCTCTCTCTTTCCCTCTCTTCCCCAATCTCCCCCCTTTGTTGAGCTACATATGCTATACCCAAGACACCATAAGATACCAGTGATCATGAATCCTTCTCTACTTTTGTTTGGAGTTCTCATGGCCAGAAAATCACTCACTGCTGCTGAGGATGGCCCCACCTGGACAGCCTAAAATGCATAATGCACAGCTTTTAAAGATACACTTAGAAACCAGGAATTTGGCCTTCCTATGATGGCTAGGACTAATTGCCATGAACAGCTTTCAACTCTATCATTTAAATCACCATCAGTGAACAGTTTATAACTTCAACAAAATATACTTCATGTTAAAACTATAATGAATTTACTGGTTACAACTGCAGTTTTTTAAATATATAGCGCACAGTTATAGAAAGGATTGTTTATTATCGCACTATCCCATGTCACCCATATGAGGATGGGCTCCCTTTTGAGTCTGGTTCCTCTCAAGATTTCTTCCTCTTAATATCTCAGGGAGTTTTTCCTTGCCACTGTCACCCCTGGCTTGCTCATTGTTAAAAGCACTTTAGAAATTGAGTTGAATTTAATTATCTGTTTAGTCTATTATAAGTCTGTTATCTGTTTAGTCTATTATTTAGCCTATCCTGATGCCATAATGAAGTGCTTCTTATTTTCATTTAGCAATTGTTTAGCACAGTTTTAGATATTTTCTAACCTATTAACCTATTAACCATTTGCTAACATATTAATCATGTGTAGATATGGTTAATGTGAGGTTAGGTGTAGAATTTACATAAGGTTACATGTGGCTACTGCTAGTGTTTTAACCTTTTATGTCCCATCCTCTCTGAATAAGTAGAGCACAAAGTTTTTTGTTTTCCTACTACTTTTTAAAACGTAATTTAACTTTCATTACCTTTTTCTTTTGCAATATCTGTGAAAGACAGCAAGGTAGACAGGGCCTTCTTAAGTCACTTAAAGCTGGAGATATAGCTGCTTTTTTAACCATATGTGCATAGACAACCAGCTTAATTTTTTACATACTTAATTATGCACTACGCATGTTACTGGAGGATTGCCAAGAGGACACACCAGAAAACTGAGACCATATAGAACATTTATCGCTGCTGACGTGCCTACTGACCTTGTCACATCACATCCCCATACTGTCTCTTCACTGTCCTTACCTTTCATGTGCATATTGCATCTCGCAGACATGTACAGTTCATTTCTGAGGATGTGCACAACCAGTGCACCAAAATGGAAGCAGGATACATCAAGCAGCTATCATGTGCACATGCACACGTAGTTAAAAGCAACTATATCTGCAGCCTTACTCTGAGCCAGATTACTAGTTCCCAGTCAGCCATGTACACAGCCACATCTTCAGTGACCTATTGTGCAAAATGTCTGGGAATTACCTGTGGTGGAGGAGTTATACGATTTAAGCCCTTTGTGATATTTTCTGCTTCTATTGAAGTTTATTCTTTGCAGCTTTTCTGTTGTTAGAAGCAGAAACCTAATTATAGCCATGTAGCAAATTAGTCATGTAACATTCAAAGATTAACTCTAACTAGTACACATTCAAGAATGTGGTCATTAGGCATTGTTTAAACATCCATTTCACATCTATGCAGGATGAAAGAAAAGACTTCCTTCATTCATGATCTAAGCTGCTTATCCTACTACTGGCTCGCTGGAGCCTACCCCAGCACTCATTGCTGTAATTAGACCATAAAATATGCAACATTTATCACATATTAATTTCTAATTTTAATATCATGAAAGGCCAGTTAGGTAGCTGTGTGGTTAGCACTATCAGAATTAATAAGCTAATCTAGATAAGTTGCGTATGCATTTCTACTCCAATCTGTTATCAAATGAATGAGTTACTCAACTTTGACAAGATGGGATGCTGTAGGGATTTAATTGCAAAACTCACCCACTATAACAATATAAAGCTGTATTTTGTCCTGCCCTCAACGTTGCTTTCCATTTACCTCGGATGATGAAATTAAGAGCTGGGACTGACATAGCAAGCGAGTTGACAGCGTTCCAGGACAAGTCAGAATACCAGTTCTATCTCGGTTAACTATTGTTAACAGTATGCTGTATTACGTGGTACCCCAAGGTACACTCATGTTCCACTTTATTAGGAACACCTGTACAACTGTACATTCATGGGGTTATCTAATCAGCCAATCATGTGGCAGCAGCACAGTGCAAAACTCATGCAGATGCAGGTCAAGAGCTTCAGGTAATGCACCTAAATGCACTGACTGCTGCAAGCTTAACCACATTGTAACTAAGCTAGGTTTAGAGAATGATGAAATAAACCTGCAAGTGAACTTACAGTATGTATTCACTCCTTTTTCTGAAGTCAAACATACCAGTCATGCACCTCAATACATACATACATACATACATACATACATACATACATACATAAATCTTTTACATCTTTCTGCCAAAAAAGCAAAGAAAATTTTCTCTTTGGAATTTTTGTTTTACGAAATTATTTAAGCATTAAATATATCAATATAATATCATTATTTATTTATCAGACTGAATGTATACTATCTGCTAATAAAATATTGAAAACAAACCTGCCATAAATAATGGTGCTCAAAACTAGAAACTACAGTACTTCTCCCTCAGCTTTTTTTTCCTTCAAAAAGTATCTTGTTGGCCCTCCGAACAGGGATTATAAAGTTAATTCACAGTGTCTCTGAGGTCCTCTTGTGGCTGACTGCAGTACAGTTGTTAACCCCAACCATCCCCATTTCAGTGAATGGAAAAAGACACAAACTTACATTTGAAATTAGATCTTCACAATCTATCTTTGGGAGTAGTGTTCTACAAGTTCATTGGTCCTAATAAGCATATTTCCCTCAGTATTTTTCCAAGTGTTTTGTAGGAATTCTAGCTGGTAAAAAGGCAGGGTTGATGAGGTGATGACATGTGTTATGAACATGTGTGCACAGCATGCACCTAAAGCTCTTGACAGTTTTATAGTAAAGACATGTCTTGTTCTGCTGTTAACTGTTCTGACAGAGCCTCAGGGGAGTTCTCTGCAGTTTTGTCCAGTACGGTGTTCATTCTGGTAGCTAAGCTAGCTAGTTTTACTGACATTATAACTAGATAGAATGAATTAATGGAATAAATCAAACAGCTAACACTAGCTAAAGTTCATCATTTACTTATTGTGTGACTTTAGCTAGCACTTGAAGTAGCTTTTTTAAGGTTTGCCCAGGGGATGTCCAGACATTTTTGCCAAAAACGGCATATATTAGACCATATTAAATTACTTGAGGTCCAGTCACTCTTTGCCAAAATGCTGTTCATAAATTATTTAATAAAAAACTAAATATGCAAAACATGAAAAAACTAGCATATAGAGCAATTAAATCATTAATCATTAAACTTGTTCATTAAATTTCAGTGGAAGAACTGTAGTAAGGTATCAACTGACAGCATAATGGTTTTTTTTAACAAATAACACTGACTAATTTAGTTAAACAGTATTTCACTAATTCAATTCAGAGAATTCAGAGTAATGTTTTCCATGTTTAATATTGCCACTAACTAGCTAGCTGTCCTCCCCTTGCTCTAATAAAAAGTTGCTTCTGCCTGTGCAGCTTCCTGCTGCTTCAGTTTATCTGTCCTCTTATCCAATGTTTATTGATGATGTTTTATAATGTCTCTTCATATTAAATTCTTTAATTACTGTAACAGTCTCTGGACATATTAGGCACACACATTTGCTATGGCTGTCTATGAAAAAGTGCTGTGATTTCCAGCTTTCTTGAAATTGCCTTTTTGGCAATAGCCATGACTAATTATTAATTATTCACATGACATTGTAGGTAACCATGCAGTGTGGTGCAACACACTGTCAGTTTCCTGTGCTCTCGACACTGTAAGGTGAAAGGAAATATTTCAGCTTATTCACCAGGGGGCCACCTATCATATTCTAAGGGAAAAGTCGCAGGTCATTTAAAATCTTTTTTTAACTAACATTTTTCACTGATTTTCTTTGTGCTCACATGCACAAGTTGGTCGCAATGTTTATAACTCATTTGCATTTAGTGATGCCTTCAAAACACCATAAAACGTTCAACTGCAAAAGTTCAGGGAAATGCCTGAAAGGCAAAAGTGGAAGCTATTTTGACTCACTTCTGTGCCAATAAAAATATTGAATAATATATAACATTGTGTGAAATGTTCCATAGGTAAAATGTGTGTGTATGGCTTATGGTGCCAATGGAGAGGAATTTGTGCCAAATTGAAACGCAATCACCACAGTGCCAAAATTTGAAATGCAATGCACACAATGTGTTGCTTTTCCATAGTGACATGCAGAATACGTGCCAAAATGAAAAGCAAAACCACTATTACGTTGTTTTTCACATTGCTTGACCTCTTTACTGAAAAACAGTACATGCGGACTTGCATTTTCAAAATGAGATGCTGAAATTATGTCACAATTAGATACAATATACTCTGCAATGTTGTCAAGGTTCAAAAGACATTTTCTCTGGATTAAGGTACAGCTATGAGGGATTTCTTCTGACTGGTTTCTCAGCCACGCCCCAAATTTAGTAGAGGATTCTGATTGGCCAGTGATTACATTTCATTGTGGCACGAATACTGCACTGCTCTTCGACGAAATACATGGTGGATTGTGTCCAATTGTGAGAAAAATTCAGTATTTCATTCTTTAAAAGTAAATCCACACACGTTGTTTTTCTGTTAATAGATCAAGCAGCATTAAATCAATGTAATAGATCTTTTATTTTTAATTTTGGCACATTTTCTGCATGACAGTGTTTAAAAGCAATCTCGTGTGAATTGTATTTCAATGAGGCATTTATGTTTGAAGAAACTCACAACAACCTTTACAGACCTTTACTTTTGGAGAGAAGTGTGTGACAGTGCAGTGATCCATGCACATTAGCTATACAAATTAGTCAGTTAACTCGAGGTTTACACTGGTAACATTTATTAACAACATTTCAGTGTTTCACACACCTACACACACACACACACACACACACACACACACACACACACACACACACACACACACACACACACACAC
>JAOVVH010000024.1:22934163-22948698 GCA_028566435.1 Scorpiodoras heckelii | reverse complement strand
AATAAACTTTCCTCATCCGGGATGCTCGTGTCCATGACCTGAATTGAAAAAGGCAGAGTAGAGGTCTTACAGATACGTCAGGAAGAATGAAATGGGTCAAATATTACATAAACAATGTGAGCCTGGATTTGTTCAGTATTTTTGTACAACAGTTATTTTTATATTACCTCTGATAATGAGAGAATGTCTGTGAAACTAAATAAATGAAAAGTTTTATTGGTGTAAAAAACATTTCTTTTTTTCAGGGGCATGTAAACGTTTGCACTTTCACATCAGTCGTTCTGCAAGGTCTGTCTATCTTCCGTTTCTGTACTGTTGTTGAAAAGCAGGTGGGAATGTACAAAAAAAGGATACACATACTAATGTAATGACCTAATCGGAGTTGGAACAAATCCACAAGTTTAATATTTCAAAGGACTTGGACATCTATTTGTGTTGTTTAGGCAAGTATCCATAGTGTTGAACATTGTTGCCCTAGGCAATGACAGTACATTACACTTCTGAAGTAGTGGAAAAGGCATGAAGAGGAGAGAAATGAAATGTGAATGCAAAATCTGTTAAAAACAAAAAGGCTACAAAGAGATTATTGGAATAATTCTAGTGAAAAATTTAAGTTCATAACATTAGTAATTAATGTAGCTATAACAGGAAAGAACAAGGCACAAACGTTCAGTCATGTCTTATGAAATCTTGTTGGTTCCTCTGTTCTTTGACACATGTCATGTTTTACAGTTAATCAGGAGTGAAGAGTGCTCCCAGGCACACGGAGGTAAGTGCGCTCTCATAATGCACATTTAAGGGCAGATGCAAATACAACACCTTGAATTAATCAAGTAATTTAATTGCAAAAACGTATCGAATAAAAATCTCTGCTTCGTAGCTTCTTTTTATAGGATGTGATTGAGCTCAACAAAAGAATGCACAGACTTTCTTTACTTTGGCACAAGGAGTACAAGAGTACAAAGATGAACGATGAAGAAACAACTGTAGTGGGAGGTGCTAAACAAACCAAACACTATCGGTAATTTGAAATTATTTCAAAACTAAATTATAAAAAAATATACATTGTGTCTACTAGGCTTGAGTGATATCTTTTTTTTCATACCGTCCTGACATTTCATATACAGCATATGATGGTAGAAGAAAAAAAACATAAAAACTGAGCTGCCAGTGATAGAAGATAGTTATATGTGCCATTATTTTTCTGATTCCATGTCTAGGCATATTTAATTGATTAGCTAGGAGACCTATAGAGTACAAATGACCTAATTTGAGTGCAACTGGGTTAGCCATCATTCACTGTAAACGCCGGAATCATCTGAGAGTAAACAAGGTCACCAGTGTGGAAGTTGAGCGCTAAGGAAACGGAGAAACAACAACTTGTTGAAAGGGGTGAAATACCTGGTGGCAACCAGGGGATTTTCCAAAGTGCCCCAGTGTTACGCTGAAGTCTTACACAGACTCAATACACAGTATACAAGTGCATCCCACTACAGGATCAAAATGAGTGAAGGCTCAATCAGCTGACTTGTGGATAATGGCCGCTTGTTCAAAGCAACACTTGCACATGTCTCGCGCACTGACTGACAAATATCATCTGGGCTGTACAACTAGGATACCATTATTGGTTACAGCCAAAAATAGCTGACATGCAGGGACAAGCATAAGATAAGACATGTATCATAAGAAAAGCACCAGCCATTAAACTCTGCGTTACAATCTGATCATTTGAAAGACTGAAAGGTAATGCATCAGGCCACGGCAAGCTGACATGATGAAGGGAAAAACATTCTGACTCATCAGTTACTTGGAGAAAAACTACAGTCACTACAGTGAAATTTGAAACAGTTGTTTTCATGCATTCAAGCTGAAAGCTAATGCTGCCACTCAGATGTTAGTCTTTCTGCCACTCAGTGGGTGTAACCACAGCGAGTTCTGTCTATGGTGATGTCACACACATATCCTGTATCGTGTAAAGTTAAGCTGTCTTGCTTACCTTACGAGTAGACTGACCTCTAGTGGCGCACACTGTGCACTAAAACACAGCACCTCAGTAGACCCTCTCCATATCAATTTATCAGAATGAGAAGCATCTGTATTTTTTGAGGTATTGAAAATCAACCATCTTTTTGGCATTTCTGTATACCCCGGTATATGGAAATACGCTGATACCCTCCAAGCCTAGTGTGTACTGCAAAATGCAAAAAGCTCACATTCCACAATGACACGATGTCTGCTTTTCAGCACTTATGCAGAAAACGTCCACACTCCATCAACATGGTATCTAGCAAGAGTAACTAAAACAATGCAGAGGCTTATTGAAGGTACAAAATAGACCAGCTAGTCAACACTAAGAACATAAACTCAGTTATGACTAATTACCCTGCGATGTTGTAAGCAGGATTATCTCCTCATGCTGGCATGAGACTAAATCGGTTACACCATGAGCCACAGCAAGAAAGTTTTGTTGCAGACATGTGCTGCTGAGATTTTTCATCCCGTAATGATTCTGTAATAATTTACTTCTGTATGCAGCGTGAAATGTAATTGAAATCTGTTCATCAGACATTCTGTGGCTTGAAATGAAGCATAAAAGCGGGAGTCTCATGGTGAAACCCTGGAGAGAAATCTTCATCACAATTCTTGTTATTATGACAACACCAAGGCATGTACGCACAAATACGCACACACACTTCAGAATACATGTCGAAGCATAATATACGATGGTGTAAGTAGCAGTTAGAGCATAAAATGCACCAGTCTAACCCTAAGGCATATTTATTATTGATTGTATTATTTGTTGCAGCATTTCCAGGATTAAAGAGTTTTGAAATATGACAGTAGAAATGTAAAAGCCAACAAAGCAGTTTGTTCATTGTTGGATTGCTTACCTTGTAAAACATGTTTTTTAATCCAATTACTCAATTATTCAAAGAGACAATTGGTAGAATATTAGAGGACTGAAGTAATCGATAGTTGCAGTGCTAGCACAGCTATTTCATCAGTTATGTTTTGCAATATGAACTTGTTTAATGTGCCACTTTTTTATGTTTTTGAGTTCATAATTTTAGTGCTTTTTATGCCTAAAATGCTGAATCTCACAATTCGCAATTGTTCAGTTTTAATTGTTGAGTTTTACACATTGATTTTAAGGCAAACGGCTTTTGTGAATGGCCGAGGCAGAGACAGTTCACGTACGTCATTGGTGGCCTGGGCTTTAGTGAAGCAGCAAAGAACTGCCTCTCTTTCACCAGGCCCCGAGGCTCCTCTACTGCTGACGAATTGAGCTGCAGGAAATGTAACTCACAGGAGAGATGACACAGCTAAAATTAACTGGCCTGTCACCTCCTGCTGAATGACCGAGTACTGAAATAGCAGAAAGGAAGGACCTGGGTTAACATGCCTCATTAGCTACCCTGAGCTGCACCAGAAAAACCCAGCACCGAGTGGGAAATGAGCCGCTGGAAAGGGGAAATAACATGCGTGGAATGAGTGTTTTATTGACAAGGCACTTAATAGAGGAAATAATGGTCCATGTGTGACCTCATTTTTATAGATGTTTGTTATTTCAGATGGAGGGTAAATTTCCTGTTTCTAAATAGTTTTGCTGGATTAAAGCTCCTTGAAGCAAGCCTCCATTGTTGGAAATAAACAGTTTCATGTCTGTATGGTCTGTTATGGAAGTAAATGAGACAGGCTTTGCTCTTCATCTGGATGTCTGTCATATCAGTAATTCCATGGCCTAAGAACTACAGCGTTGCCCAGTTGTTCATTAACTCTCAAAGTAATCCATAAACTTCGTTCCATCCACTTCCTTCAGTTCCATTCTTTATTCTGCTTATATGTTATTACCCCGCTGCTCATGAACATGCCAGAAATGTCTCATGCTCAACATGGCATCTGCTGCAGGATGGCAAGTTCACTATTGCACTTAATCTCATATCCTGCTTCTGGCTTAAGCATGGTTATTTCAGCTAAACTTGAATTTATGCCATCTTACATACCTTTTAGGATTAAGTATTATGAAATGTTAGATGTTTATGTAAGATAGTGTTTTTCACTCTTGCATCCTTATGTAATTTCTATAAGTATAAGCAAATATAATATGGGCGTTCTCATCCATGGAGCACTTCTCTTTGTTTGTTTGTTTAGAAATTCTTGTAATCAAATAGAGAAAGGATGTTCATGCAGACATGCAGCAACTGTTCATGCACCTTTAGTTATTTCAACTTCTTTAAGTTATTCTGCTTTCTGCTATAGCACTTTTATGAAAGAAGCTTCTGGATGGTTAAAAAGGACAGTATTATTTATTGTGCTTGGTCATGTTTCACGCCTTCACCACTAAAATGAACAGAAGGCTATACACAGTGGGTCTGTTGTGTCTGAATCTTTAGACTGAAAAATCAGATCAAAACGAGTGTTTCAGAGCCTCCTTTGTTTTAAAGTATTTGTTTTTACCAGCTTGGGGCAGTTCACTGCCTGAATGTCTTGCTGCCTAGGGCTGATCGAGAACACAGTTCTGTCTGGGCTTCTCCGTCAGTCAGAGGAAGTAATATTTTATCGAGTCGTGTAATATTTAAAGTTGATTAAAAGCCTAAAGTTGAAAAGCACCAGATGTCTTCTGGCGATGGTCCTGCGATCACCCTTGGCACTGCAGATGGTTGACCTCGGCTCAACACGTGCAGCATAACTCCAGAAACTTCATGGAAGGGTAGCAGTTTCTTCCACAGTTAAACAAGGATCTAAGAGCTAAGCTCTTTGCTCTTCCATATTCGGCTAGTTTAATTAAACGGTTAATATACTTCTGGAAAAAAATACTTCACCTTGAACCCCGGGAACAGGACTAGCTGTGATATGTAACGCTGGCTGAAGTTATTTCTCAATTCACTGATGTCACATTGTGATAATGAGCCTGTGGTGTGCTGCTTGCCGTACTTCAATTGTTCACTCAGAGGCTTATTGGTCTGTGATCTGCCTGCTGCTTGCCATACATGCTGACCTGCTCCTGATGTCCCTGCCTCTTCCCTGAGCGTAATGTCACAGAGAGTAGCACGATGGGAAATGTAGTCATGCCAAACGTGTCAGCCTCAGAGTTGGGAGATGTTTGTTTGGTTTCATGATGCCTTGTTTTCAGATATCATCTGTCAAACCAAAATCATGAAATAACTTGTTGTACTTCTTTAACTGGCAACTCGAAAGACTAATTGCACCACCTATTTGTTGTGCTGGTAATTTAACCAAGTCAGGAAAACTGCTAACAAAGCAGTTCTGTTGAAAATTACTACAGGTAAATATTTTTATAGATGTATCTTTACATAATCCTTTGCTAAGCCTTTTCACAGTATTAGGACAGGAAGAGGAAGTCTAAGAAAAGTTCACAGGATATCCCATGGTGGCAGAGTCGGCTTCGTTGGATCTCATTGGCTTTCTGTTTCTGCCTGTGGCAGAATTTCAAAATTGATACATCCCTTGACCCTTTTTTGTATAATACCCATCTATTTCCTGTTTTTTAGGCACATACATGAATTAAGATGCTTTCTTTAAGGGACAGGAATTACATTACATTTCATTGTTATTATTAGCCCACAGAGCATAATTTATTACTGATGTGTGCTGTTTTGCACTCCTTTAATTCGATCTGTTTGCTAAAGTGAGCATTTGTTGTTGACTTTTATACATACCCTAACGGCAGGGATTTCCACCATCCATGTCTCCTCTTATGTTATTTATTAATGCCAAATGGCAGGTCTGATATTAACAGATTGTCTCTGTCCTTCAAGGATGTGACCCAAGAAAGGGAAGAAAATAAACAGAGCAGCCTAGCTGTTACGTAATGGTTGCTCAGCTTAGCTATGTGCCTTTAAAAGCTGTGGGCTGTCAGGTGATCGGGCAAGCGCAGTCATCTCAGTTCACCGAGACGTGAGTGTGTAATCACACAAAAAGATGAGACATTGGAGTACTGGAGGAAGAGAGGGAAGAAGAGAGAAAGAGGCAGGCAGATGGGCAGAGACCCAGTTAAACAAGGCAGAGGGAAGAGGAGGACATGAAAGCGGAAGGAAGGGGGAGCAAGTGAGGAGAGAAGGAGACGGCCGTGTCCGTTTAATTGTAAACAAGCGACAGCTCTCTCTTTTCAACTTTCTAATTTCTGACACTGTAGCCTGAGAGCCAGCGTGATGCTGGGTTGAGTTTCTTGTGTAGCTGTAACAGAGAAGGGAGAAAAGCCTGGAGAATTAACTGCTGCGTCACACAGTGTGCACGAGAGAGAGAGAAACACTGAGAGAGAGAGAGACAGAGAGCAGGGGAGAAAGGCATTGTGGGAGCATGAGTGTTTGCAGCAGATATTCAGCTGTTTGCTTGCAAAGTCTTTGGCATCTATTTGTATGGATGTGTATCAGTAAAAAAAAAACAGCAAGTTATTCTGCTGTTACAAGCCAATGAAAATAGATTTTGCAGGAAAGGGAGGAGTGATTATGGAAGGAGGGAGGGTGACAGAGAGAGAGAGAGAGAGAGAGAGAGACCGGGAGGGTAAGATTTTTGGATTAGTTGCTACGTCACTTTTTCACATCGAGAGCAAAGCAGCAGCTAGGAGCACAGGAGTCCGAGTCGCATGCTTTTCTCCTGCCCAAGAGCGGCCGTGAGTGAGCCTCAGCCCTCTGTCTATTCGTTCGCCTCTCATCCTACTCTTTTTCCTCTCCATCCTCATTCTCAGCCACTCTTTTCTCTCTCTGCCTCTGACGCCCGAGTCCGCACTTCGGAATCGTAGCTCTGGGTTCCAACACCGATGCTGAGGAAGCTGACATACTTTTTTTTCTCGCTATATATATTTAAATATATATATATATATTTGTGTTTATCCGATGGCGTCGAAAACGTATTAACTAGCAGGTGGGCAGGTGAAGGGTTAAAGGCAGAGCTCTTTTCTGGAAGGTTCCTATATTCGAGGAGAAAGGTGATGGACGTCCTTCACAAAGACAGATAACAACGTACAAAATAGTATTGCACCACCCTGTGTCTCAACATGATGTGGACCAATGAGGAAACAAGTGCTTACACATGGAGCCCTGTGTGTAAGTCTGTTGTGGGTGTGTAGGCTATTAGAGATATGTATAAAAATAGGTATTCTTAGTAACAGCTGAGCTGTACCTCATCACAGCCCAGTGACAGTCCAAGCCTGTTGAGGAAGAAGCACTTCATCCTGCACTTGGCCTTGCCATGCAGTTCATACACACTCTGCTCTGTGGCATTAATACCTTCGCTGGGGATCATATATACATAGGGTAGATGAGGTTGTTCTGTTGCAATATCTTCTAATGGGTTAAATGTGGGCGTGTCAGGATTGTGAATATGAGATAAGATTATGAGGACTCCATTTGTGATCTCCTGGCACACACAGGAGGGCAGAGTGTGCTAGTAAACCAGGGCGGGTTCGCCAGAATTGAACTGCGGCTCGTTGTCTTAGCAAGTCCCTGAACTGCGCAGGTTTCTGCGTAGCTACGGGAAGCAGTCCGTGTGACTCAGCCATATCTGCTGTGTTCAGACTCTGGTGCATGATGTGTGTATTCCTCTTGTCACTTTTATTTCTCTCTCTCTCTCTCTTTCACTCCCGAAATGCAAGGATGCCTTGAGAAAACAGGACTACCCTGAAAAGGCACTAAATGTCATGCCAGCAGATCAGGAAGAGAGAAAGAAAGGGCGAGAGAGAAATTGTTTACCTTTCTCTCTTGGTGACTGTGCCCTGGCTGGCAGCCAGTTCACATGCGATAGACCTCTGAAAGCAGAAACGTCAGGCAGCTGAGTGACAGCTCACTCGTCCAGTAAGCTTGCCTAAACGCTTTTGCAGACGGAATTCGATTGGACAAGCTCAAACAAACAAGTGCAGGGCTGCCTCTCATTGGCCACAAGGTAATGTTGTCATTTACAGTTTTTGTTTAATTGTTAGATGAAGAATTCAACAGAATTTTATACTGAATAAATTGTTACGATGCGTGTATTGTTTTTAAAGTCTATAATTAGATTTGATGTTAATGATAGTAATGTAAAGTGGTTTTTGTAATATTCCGTATAGCTGATTTTGTGAGTGATACTGCTAGGAAGAAGTCTGTGAGATTATGCGGATATTACTGCATATGGCTGGTTGGATAAGAGCATACGTGCAGCGCAGTACTGTTTTTGTGCTGCCAGTCACGTGGCTGTGTGTGAGACAGTGAGAGGTGTGACGCAGTTGATCTGTGCCTGTTGCTCCGGTGTTTATCATCTCCCCTCTTCCTCTGCTGGCTGACCACTGCGTTGAGCGCCTGAATGCTTGCACCTTGATCGCTTAGGATGCCATCTTTTACCCACTTTTAAGCATCACTTTGTCATCCACATCTTCGACTTTGAAGGAAAGAGTCTTTCTTCTCTTCAACCTTGGCCACAGGCGTTTCTAGATGCGTCCTTGCAGTCTTAGTCTTCTGACCAAGTTATGCTTTCTTCCAAGCAATGGTGCATTTCGGGAATAAATGCACACCTCCACATACCTCACCCCCTCTCCAGGACGCCATAGTCCCACATGCGGCTCTGTCTGCAGGTAGGACATGAGTCTTCATGGACACCAGTGGCCCGCAGTGCAGCTTTTGCTGCAGTCAACGCCATAGCCGGGTATGATGGCTTGATGTGGTAGCACCATGGGCAACGGAAATGCGTCATTGCTTAAGGATGAGGCCAGCCGCAGAAGAGAATTAACCTGTGGGTGGTGTGCTAAAGGCTTCGGCTCCTGATATACATAGGAATGAAAGCTGGTAATTTTCATCAATCTGCTAGGGTTGTTCTTCGTGCCCATGACGTGTGCGTGCTTGTGTGCTCTTGTCGGGATTTGTGTTTGCCTTCCATTGTTTGAAGATTAAAGGTGACATGGGAACTTAGTTTATCTTTCCTGCTTCACTATCAGAGAAGATATTAAGCGTCTGATAAATGAGCTTGGTAGATTCTAATCTATTATTTTCTTGATCCCTGGTAAGAACTGTTTGTTTACGGTAGTTTAAGGTAATAGATGTTAACTGCTACCTAGTATGTTTAGATATATAGCATACTTAATACAGAATATATTTAAGTTTTATTTCATCTCAGTGTTTTGGCTTCTTAATGAGCTGTTATGTTTTCCACATCCTGGTCCTTCAGATTTTTTATTTTTTTTTGCACAAAATATCAGCACTGTTCCTTTACTTTCATTATAATGTTTAAGATTTAAGTTTCTTTGTTTAGCTTCTTAATGACAAAAACAAACCAAAAAAATACTGTTTCTTTAAATCCTTTGTAAACATTACATAACACACTGCGCACCAGGCTACAACAAACACACCCAGCAGCAAGTACGCAAGAGCAGGACTAAGCTCCAGAAGCAACCAGATACCTCCAAACAGCAACTGTCACCAAGATCCTCTATTCTCTGAGCCCAGGAAACTCCCTTGAACATAGTCCCATCCAGCAGATAAAGCCTTCACTGTGCTCCGTTGTCCTTCCTCCTATTCTAGTGCCCAAAGCAAACACGTAGTGTTTGAACAGATCAGAGAAGGGAGGGGAGATATTTTTTGGCAACTCATACCACTTCCTTCAACTCCTTTAATCAGATATAGCAGAATGTGTGTTCTAAGCAAGCACCATACTGAGGGAGTAAAAAAAAAAAGCTAGGAGGAAATCAGTGGTTTGGGGTGTGGTAAGACAAGTGTCCAGTTACCTGCCAGAATGTTCGGCACTAAGGACATGTGGTATCATGAGATTTGGCATTCCGAAGCATTCAGGTAAATTAGTTTGGCTCCAGCTCGCTAGACAGTACCTGTCACCGCACCTCTGCAGTGTGCTGGCATCTACCAGAATTCTCCATTTCCCTAGTTCACTCCATATTAGGAAGAACATACTGGAAGCTGAAGCAAGTGCATAAAAGCCAGAACGTAACTGCGCAACAGCTTTTAGAGCATGGTGCCTCAGGTGAGCCGAACTGATCTTTTCAGCTGTTTGGGTTAGCATTGTTTTGCAGTCTGATATGTCACACATTTTGTCTGATGAGTTACCTTCAGTGCTTTCTGTCACCTAGAAGCCAAAGGCACTGCCAGAAGTACAGCTTTGCATTTTGCTCTTTGACATAAAACTGTTTCACTTTGCTGCCGTAGTGATACAGATTATAATCCAGTTGATGCTGCAATGTGTACGACTGCTGAGGAAGTCGTTAAAGAAGCATACACTGAAGTAGCAGAATAACTGGTATACCAGTTAATAATTGATAGGTCTCCCATGGGAATCTTGGAGGGAACATTGCACAGTCCTCATACTTGGGCACCAGCATTGAATTCCGATGTTACTTGAGGCAGTGTTACACGCCTATCGTGTGAAACGATTCTTGCCAGCCGACACTGATCACGCTGACCCAGAGTCTTTTTGTGGCCACACTGCTGTTGTAAGTTCGAGGTTTGCCGGAATTCTTATAGTCACATAACACCCTTGAAACTCCAAACTTTGCTTCTATGAAATGCTATGATCCATCTCACAAGGTCCAATTATTAAACCGTGCTGAAAATCACAAAATTGGGCGAACTTGCCATTCTCAATGCGGAAGCAACTCTAGAAGCTTCCATAGATGTCTGTCGCTTTATATACACACGGACAGACACAATCAATGACAAGAAAGACAGATCTAGAAACTAATTTAAAATGAACTTCTTAGGGCTCCCATGTGATACAACAGAAACGTGTTTGTCCGATTGTAGGGTGACTGTGAGTTCGATTCATGGCTGGGAGTCCAAGAGAGCAAAACGTGCCATACTCACTGGGAGGGAGTCATGGAATACTATCTCTCTCTCTACCCTGTTAATCAGAGTGGCAGTAGCCAATCTGTGTGCATCATGCATGTTAAAAATGGATAGATATCATTTTCCTCCAAGTGTGTGACACAGAATGAGCAGCAGTTTGGTGGTTGGCTTCACTTGACTTGAAGGAAGCACATGTTTGCCCTAAGCCTCCCCGGTTGGTAGCTGTCATGTGATAGGGGAGCTAGCTAGTGGGTGGTAATTGGCAAATGACGACATCAGTGACAAAATATACTGCACCCAACTAATTTGGCTTTTGCACAGAAATTAGATGCTCATTGTATAGTGTATTTATATAAACTTAGTCATATTAAATTAAATAAATGAGTAGACTGTTATTTGGGCTAAACTAGTATACAGTGTCTTACATCACAGAGAATAATCATTCTTCAAAGACACATTAAAGTATTTCCTTTTATCCAATTAACATTTTAAACCTGCCTCTGAGCTCTGTGGGAGGCCATTATGGATGTCTGGTAGGGGAGATGAATGAGATAAAATTGCCTTGTCTTTGCTTTTGCTAGAAGCTCTCAAGTTGTTGAAATTACGTTCATAATAGTCCTCAGAGGAAGAGCTGGTGTTAGGTTTCCTTTTGAAAGGGGTGGTGTGGGGTGGGGTAGGGGAATGAGGGGTGTTTCTTTGTGTTGTCTAACTCTCTCTGTTAGGACGTGGGTTTGGGGTTGTCCTACAGTTTAAAAACACTTTTGACAAAATGAGATGCACAAGAAGAGGGCACGATTGCAAAGAAAGTATATAGCAGTGGTAGGCTGACTGGCAATTGAACTATGTAAGGATATACCAGAGTTTCTTTGTTATCATTTCCCAGCACTGTTTACCAAAATGAAAATCTGTGTTACAGTCTAGGACAAAACTATATGAATGAAACTGCACAAACAATCTGTTATGAAAATATTCTGTTTAAATGCAGATGCATTTTTATAGAATTTCATAAAACAAAGTATTGGTTAAATAATGGTGAAATAATGTGTAGATAATTCTCTTGGCCAAGCTATATTCTGATAAAATATAAATAAAGACATATTTGGCCATACAGGTTCATATGTAAAGGAAATAAAATTATATTCTATTATGTTACCAAGCATTATTCAATAGTTGTGATATGCAGTAATATTAAGTATCAAGACAGCAGTAGGCCTGAAAAATTGCTTTATAAATGGCATTTGAATTAGAGTCAAATTGGATGAAATGAATTTCAGTATTTAGTATTTCACTGCATATTAATATTACCGGTAATTGTCCATTAATGCTATACTCAACAGAATGAACATTAGCAGTAGTGCTACATAATTTTTTATTTTTGTGCTGCATAAAAATGTGAAAATTGTACTAGATTGCCAGCCACAATACCCTTCTAAAACTCCATGTCCTGAAAACTTATGTTTATGATTATGGTCTTCAGTAACTGTAATCTGTAATTGTAATCTGTAAGTAAGTAAGTAAGTAAACTTTATTTATAAAGCACTCTTTACACAACCTGCGTTGACCAAAGTGCTGTACATAAAAATGGTTAATGACTACACACGAATACATGTAGCCAAAACACAGGTAAAAGAAATCAGATAAATAACATATATTAAAATAACTATCAAAAAAAGAAAAATAACATATATAAAAAATACGTAACAAGAATAAAACACAGACAAGAAACAGATGAAAGATAAATCAAAAGACCATAAAAACAGCTCATGTTACCCCGGCCTCTCACTGTTCAAAAGCAAGTTTGTATAAGTGAGTTTTTACACCTTGATTTAAAAACCGAGACAGAGGTAGATTGGCGAGTACTAGACGGTAGACTATTCCAAAGTCTTGGGGCATACACCGAAAATGCACGATCACCTTTGAGTTTCAGACGAGCCCTAGGAATGGCCAACAAATTCTGTGAAGATCTCAGAGCGCTGCATGAACGTCGATGTAAGCAGATTTGCAATATAAGAAGGGGCCAGACCATTTAGCGCTTTAAAAACAACTACAAGCACTTTAAACTGTGTCCTATATTGCACTGGTAGCCAATGAAGTAAGGGGAGGACTGGTGTAATATGTTCTCTTTTCTTGGTTCTAGTCAGTAATCTGCATGCAGCATTCTGGACTAACTGTAAACGTTGCAATAGAGACTGGTTAATCCCAATGTATAAAGAATTACAGTAGTCTAATCGTGAAGAGATGAATGCATGAATTACTTTCTCAAGGTCAGAAAAGCTGAGAAAGGGAAAATGTATTGCATCTGAAAATGTAATACAACTCTCATTACATCTGAAACATTAGTGCTACTCAGTAACCTTGGCATGTGCCAGGGGGCAGGCCCTAGGACCGCGACATCATGTGGTGTGAGCAGAAAAAAGCGTGGGAAATGGGCTGGTATCCAAACTAGGCTAAAAGCTAACCCAAGCACACCGGCTATCCCTGACGTTCTTCTTGCCAATGTTTATTCACTTGTCAACAAAATGGATTATATCCGACTAGGATAAACTCCTGAGCACAGAATAGCCTGTCTTGGATAGCTAAATGGACTAACTTGCTAGTGCACTAACCTATACACTGTAAGATTTGGCAGTGGCAGCCAATGTTGGAGATTTTAAGATAAAATGTTAAGTATCACTGTTGCTGTGTACATTGAGTTACATTCACTTTTATTTATATAGTGATTGTAACAGTGGACATTGTCACAAAGCAGCTTTACAGAAATCCAAATATAGATTTGATCCAGCAAGCCTGAGGCAACAATGACAAGGAAAAACTCCCTGAGATGACATGAGGAAGAAGGTGATACCTGACTCAAAATGGAGCCCATGCTACAATGAGTGCAATTATGAGCCATCACAGTTGTATGATATGAAGTGGCACAGTACAATAGCTCTAATACAACAAAAGATTTGGGGAAGTGTATGAGTCTGTGAGCAAATAACAAACTGCACACCCAGATAGCTGCTTCATCATGGCTGGAGAGTTTAATTGGCAAACCTCAGATTGGTTCTGCCGAAATTTTGCCAAAACATCATGTTGCATCCAGAGGAGGAAATACATTGTATCTGATGTATACAAACATTGAACCTCATGCATGTGGCTAGACCCCATCCTCACCTTGAATGCTCAGTCCACATCCCTATTATGAAGTCCAACATGTCGGAATGTGGCCAAACGGTGCCACTTCTGTGCCACAGGACTGCTTTTATTATACAAAATGTTCTACCTTCAAAGAAGCCACTGCCCATGTCAGTACTACCGATTTAGAGGACTGCACGTCATCTGTTACTGGCTGCTGTCAATGAGTACATTACTGCAAGAGGAAGCCAAAAACCATAGCTAATGGCCAAGACGTGTTCTGTGCCTAGTGCTTGTGATGTTGGCTTCAGATTAAGTGGCAGGATTCAGGAGGTCGAACCTGTATTGTGCACTCATTGTAGCAAAATACACAAATGCTCAGAAGATCAATGACCACTTCCAAACCACAAGGGATACACACTGTATGTGGCAGAGCATTCAAGCCATCATGTACCACAAGTTCACAACACATATCTACAGTAATTAGGCATCCCTCCCAGATGTGTTGATTGAATTCTAGGCATGGACTGAGGCACAGAACAGTGTATCTGCAAGGAAGACTACCGTATTTTCCGGACCATAAGGCGCACCGTATTATAAGGCGCAGTCTGAATTACGGGGTCTATTTCTGTATTTG
>JAOVVH010000024.1:22910147-22921084 GCA_028566435.1 Scorpiodoras heckelii | reverse complement strand
TTACTTTTTTGCCAAAATCATCAATATTAAAACAATAAAAGGCTTGGACTACTTCAGTTGTGTGTAATGAATCTAAAGAAGCCAAGAAGCATGGCGAGTAATATTAAGGTACATTATATGGCCAGTAGTATGTGGACATCTGACCATAACACCTATGTTTGGGTCTCCTTTATTTGAACTAAGTTGCCTAAACCTGTTTCAGTATAAAAAGTCCATGTGCACAAAGCGAGGCTCATGGTTTGCCAAGGTTGGAGTGAAAAAAACGTAAGTGGCCTGCACAAAGCCCCAAGCTCAATCCTGCTGAACACCTTCGGGATAAACTGAAATACCAACTGTACCCCAGGCCTCTTCAATCAACATCACTGCCTGACCTCACTAATGCTCTTGTGGCTGAATCAGCACAAATCTCCACAGCCACACTCCAAAATCTAGTGGAAAGCCTTCCCAGAAGACTGGAGGTTATTATCACATCAGAGGGGGACTTCATCTGTAATGGGATGTTTAACAAGCACATATGGGTGTAATTGCGCAAATGTCCACATACTTTTGGCCATATAATGTTGCTTAGTATTATTATCTAGCTTATTAATTATAGCTCTAGCTAGAGATACTGCTAAAGGAGTTGAGTTACTCTGAAATTGAGGCTCATATATCCCAAACAACATATTCATGGAAAAAAAATTATTAGAATTTGCTGTAATACCCAGAAAGTTAGTGTCTATTATTTCACACTATAATAGTTGTTTTTCTGAATAGTTGTTTCCATATTATGCACTATACACACGTAGATGGTAAGTGTAATTATAACAATAACCATTCTAGCCAGTGTACCTATGATGAGAAAGGTAGACAATTATTCATAAACACAAACACAAATGATAGGCTCACTTAAGCTGTCAAATAGAAAAACCTTTGTAAATACTGTAACTGCCTGTATAAACACTAAACATTACATTTTATCTTCATCCTCATCAATTTATACATAGAGTTGATAAGAAACATATTATGAAACATGCTATTTTTAATCATCTTTGTGCACCCTTAAATATAAAGTTTATTTGGCATGCATTTGGATGTTTATTGGCAGTTTATCCTGATTGTTTATGAGATTATTTAGATATATAGTACTTTGCAAAAGTCTTAGGCACCCTAGTGATTTTAGGTACAACATTTGTTATTGATTTGTTATTGTAAGTGGCCTGTTATGTGATGTGTTGCTTTCATTACTGACATACAAACAGCTTTCTGTAACACATTTTTTTGTTAGAAAAGTAACATTTGGAAATATAAAATCTTGTACTGACTCAATAATGCAGAACTCCATATTATGGGCAAGACTATACTATCCTTATAAATGTGGAATTTCTCTTTTCTGGTTTACCACAGACAGTACATGTTTTTGTTCTTTCCTGATAGATGGTTTTTGTAACAAATAACATCACCCCCAGTGTGTCATGGGCTTATCAGTAATGCTCATGGGACTGTTTATTTCTAATAGGTTTGTACTTAAGCTGGTTTATTCCCCAAGATAATGAGCAACTATGAAAGTTACATATTGATAACTGAGGGCAGTATATTTTCTACTTTTCTTTCATTAATTCCAACAGGTGAATACGATTGTATATAACCTCAAAAGAAGACCAGAGAGTAAGAAAGGCTATGCTTTAGCATCCAACACTGCGCCTCGCTTCCACCCCTCTTTCCAGGTACGAATGAATCCTAAAACCTGCACCAATTTATATGTATATGGTTATTTATATGATACCTATTAATACTTTCCAATAGGGTCTATAAACATTCTATAGATTGAATTGAATAAATCGGTGGTAGAGAAGTAAAGACGTATAGCATATGGGGTCAGCCAGTCGTAATGAGCTGTCCCAGGGAGAACCACAATCTACAATGTGTTGACTTGGCCCTTGACCTAGATGACCACTCCTGGGTAAGACGTCACTGACCCAGGCGTATGTGCCGTCTCTGCAGTGTATCTGCTGCACCACTGTTTATGCTCTGCAGATTGATATCCGTGTGGATAATTATGCATAAGCCCACCTTCAGAAAGATGAGAAGAGAGCAGCTCGAATTCATACGACTCTAATGGCTTATATCCTTGACTTTTTGTCAATCTTCCAACATTTGTGAACCATCAAACAGTTAGAAATCAGGGTGGTCCATCTGTACCTTAAGTTCTGTTTGATGTATTTTGACCCTACACCATGGGGTCATGTGCTTCTTTGGCATCACACTGTTCTCCAGGCCATGTCCATGGTGATTGCCTTTTTCAGATAAGCACCGCTCGCACGTGGACCTTTTTCTAGGAATGCCCTCCATCTTCTGGAAGTTAGTGCTTGAGCTTCTCTCGCAAAATGGAGGACCCATTTCATCTGTGGTGTTTGGGGGCTAGGCTCATGCAGACAAATTGTCCTGCTTTTTTCAGTGTTAGTGAGCTGTTTTTGGAGTATACAGTAAACAGAGCACTGAAAGGTGTGTAATGAGGGTGGACAACCAGATGCACTGTCCAGGTTTGGTAAATCTGTGCCCACTGATACCTATTCTTGGCTAACAGGAGTGGAATACTATGTGATCCATTGTAGCTCATCTGTCTCAAGGTTCAACATGTTGTGTGTCCTGAGATGCTTTTTTGCTCACCATGCTTATGAGTGGTTGTCTGAGATACTGGAGAGGCCATGTGGTTCTGCATGGTAACTAATGTTCTGTAGTGGCATTAGCCCACCATTATGCTCTGAACTCTTGAAGAGGGACTATGGAATGCTGCTATGCAAA
The DNA here is from genome assembly GCA_028566435.1 of Scorpiodoras heckelii. NCBI lineage: Eukaryota > Metazoa > Chordata > Actinopteri > Siluriformes > Doradidae > Scorpiodoras > Scorpiodoras heckelii. The sequence goes on along the minus strand of JAOVVH010000024.1, from coordinate 22,918,300 downwards.
ACTGTGTTGTGTGATGTCTTACCAAAAGTCGCTGGAGGCCATGACCATGGCGCATGAGTATAGTTATTAGTGTTTAATTGTGCAAAAGTGTATAATTTATGCATTTTCCCTGAGTTTATGAAACCCATAATATGCATTGTGCTGTGAAATGTGTGCTCTGTGAATAACCTTGCAATAGTAATTTTAGCAAGGATAAAATTGGATTTGCATATTTGGGCCTAAAGATCAAAGTCAGTCTTGATGTTGAACATGGAGCTAAGTTGAGTAGAACCCCTTGGTTTGAACTATGAAGGCCAACATTTTTAGTTATGCCTCTGGCCCAGAAAGACAGAATCACAGGTAATGAACTGCACAAGAATGGGCAAAGTAAATAGCAATATCTCACTGATATCAGGACTTCAGAGGACCAAGCCCATCTTGTTTGCTCAGAAGCAGTTCCTGTTTCTGAACTCTATTCACTGACAGTGTCATTTGAACTTACATTTTGCTCCATTAAACCTTGTTTTTGAGCTCCGGGAATTCAATAAAAGAAAGCTTCAAAAATTTTATTTTTTATGACTGTAATCTGGCTTCTGAGCTCCAGTTTAGTTCTGCAATAATGAAAGTCTCAGTTGATGTTCATGAAGTTTCACCAAAATGTATTATATAGTGACAGGTAGGTTTTGGTTATTTTATAAATCAATTTACAAATAAGTTTGATAGTTTGATCTAGTATTGGAGTAATTCCCTGAACTCCTAATGTGGACTAATTTCTTCCAAATTAAATGTTAAATTAAAAGTTTTTTTCTTTCAGTCAATCACTCCATCACCCCAGAAATACCAGAAGGACTGGAGTGTGTCACAAATGTGTTTTCCTGGAAAAACATCAATCACGTCCACCAAACCGAGGTTTACATACAAGCCTAGTACAGACAGCCCTGGGTGAGCTTCTTTTAACAGTTATGCCTAGCAAATTTACTTTGTTAAAATGTGTGAACCCAAACCATCACTTGCTGACATTGAACTATTAAGAATACACACTGTTAAACATTCATGCTTACACAAATTGTGCATCATCTGTAAAAGTCACTTAACTTAGGATATGTGGTCTTGTCAAATATATTTGTCAGATAAGGTGTTTGTCAATTATATAGTAGAACTAGGAGCAAAGCTTTGAATTTGTTTTCACTTCTACACTGTAGCAATAGTGTAAGGATGCAGTCAGAGTACTGTATGTAGATGTAGAGTGGTGCTGCAGATATCCCACTTTGTTGAAGAATGGTTGTTCCAGTGTTTTCAGACCCCACATTTGGAATAATGGAGGTTGGACTATGGATTATAACACAGTTGCATACATACATACATACATAAATCCAGCTGCCTAGACTTGCTACTAAGTGAATTTCCTTCTTGTGATGCATACTGATAAAGTCATTTATAATGTGCCTTTGTACTGTCTGATGATTTTATTTATTTCTTTTTTTTAATCAAAGACCCAGTGCGTATATGCTTGATGTCCCACACAATCGGAAGGTATCGTGGCCGATGAAGTTTGGCTCACCAGACTGGTCCCAAGTGCCCATGCTGGAGAGAAAGGCACTTCTCACGGAGGTAAAGGAAAAAAAACACCGTGTTGTGCTCATGTTGTACTGATATACCAGTCTCTACTATAGATACAGATGATTTCAATCTAGGTGACATTTCTGACAAATTATGTTTGTGTTTCATTGCACACAGCTCCCATGTGATGAGGAATTCCGGAAACATCGCAACAGAGTAGCATACCTACGCTTGTACTATTCCTGAGTGCAGGAACAGTGTATTGCGCAATTCTGATTAAGGATCCAAGCACAATGTTACCTAATAGTTAACCCAGACTCATATGTGACAGATGTCACAATGTATGCTGTTCTTGTGTATACACAGGGTTATATGAAATCCTTTTATGCACAAAGCAGGACAGAGTATTTGAAGGGAACACCTGTAAAAATAAATGTGCATTTTTTGTTGCTTCTAGAAAGTCCCGTAAATTATAAAAAAATATATAATTAAAGAAATAAACACTTAAGAATTTTATGTACTATTAAATTAGCCAACAAAACTATCATGCAAAACCACTCTAGAATCTATACAGATCAGTCCTAACAATAAAATCACCTGCCTAATATTGTGTAGGTCCTCCCCCAAGCCGTCGAGGAATGGATGTCTTGCGCCAAGACATTACAAGCAGATCCTTTAAGTCCTGTAATTGTTTGTCCAGCACATGCCACAGATGCTCCAACAGACTGAGATCTGGGCAAATTGGTGGCCAAGTCAACACAGTGAACTCAAACCATTCCTAAACAATTTTTACAGTGTGGCAGGGGGGCATCATCCTGCTGAAAGAGGCCAGTGCCATTAGGGAATATCGTTGCCACCAAGGGGTGTGTTTGAACTGCCACAATGTTTAGGTAGGTGCAACGTTTCAAAGTAACATCCACATGAATGCCAGGACAAAAAGTTTCCCAGCAGAACATTGCCCAGAGCATCACATTGCTTTAGTCATTATCACAAAGCAACATTACAAAAACATAAACTATGGACATAACTTACATTTATGTAAATTTTATCCTTAATGAGCAAGCTGGGGTAGATGACATGGAATACCTCCCTGGGACATTGAGAGGAACCAGACTCAGAAAGGAACCCATCCTTTGGGTGACACTGGATAGTGTGATGATAAATAATCCCTTTTATAACTGTGCTATACAGTGAAAGAAAAAACTTCAGTTTTAACCTGTAAATTCATTAAAGTTTCAACATGACATCTATTTTGTTTGTGTTATCAGTTGTTCACTGATGGAGTGTAAAACTGTTTATGGCAATTACAGTTCCATCCATCATAGGAAGACTGTTTTTGTCAGCTGCAGTCTAAAGTCAAATTCATGGTTTCTGAGTGTAACTTTAAGCTGTCCACCATGGTGATCTTTAGGCTGTTCATGTGGGCAGCGAGTGATTTTCAGGTGATGAGAACTCAAACCGGAAGTTGATACACTGTGTGTCCTGACACCTTTCTCTCATAATCCGCAAGAACTTTTTCAGCAGTTTGTGCTACAGTCGCTCTTCTGCGGGATTGGACCAGATGGGCTAGCCTTCACTCCCTACATGCATTAGTGAACCGTTGGCTGCCCACAACCCTGAAGACTTGAATGTTTAAGATACAGTGAGAGACTGCCAGCATATCAAATATAATTCATTTAACTCTGCTGTGAAGTAAAATGTCTTTGGTGGTATTCCTTTAGAAGAGCAGTCCTCTGGTGCTAGGAAAGTGAACTGCAGTGAAAATACTTTCCTTTCCATCATTAAATTGTGTTTTTTGATCACTGTAGGTCTGAGAATCCTTTTTTTTTTAATGAAAAATTGCACCTTTAAATATGAGGTGAAAATCTTTTCATCATAAACTTACACAGATGTTTGGGGCAAATTTATTTTCTTCATTCATTCAAGCATGACAAAGAAACATCACACAAATGTTTTATACATACCCACCTTTAAGAAACACTGCAGTTGAGCCCAACAGCCCTCAGTATTATGCAAAGCCAGTTGGTTGTGCATTAACGCCATCTCTCTATTAATCAGAAAACTTCCTAACTGCACCAGGGAATGCGTTTCCTTCTGTTCAAAGGCACACTGTCGGCCATAAGCACAACCGAATTTCCATTCTGACACTAGTTCTTTGCGTATTTGAGTCTATGTATTTGCTGTTCATTTTTTCCGCCTCACTTTTGGTTTCTTGACTGGTCGAAGATATGGGTTATCAATCATGTTTTCCTCATTATTCTTCACAGTAGACCCACCACCAGGTGGCAGAACAGCATTCTCCTTATCTGCTCCCGTGTCATCCTGGATGAAGGAAAACATATTGTATTGCAAGTCATAACTGTCCAACTGTACTTCTTACAGAATAGGGCCAACATTTCACTATAGCCCACACAGACTGCTTGGATAATCCACTCAGAGGGTTTACAGAGTATTTGTAACATTTCAACAGGAACAAATATTCAACAATGTTTATATAAATATTCAACAAACAATTTAATGTAATAAATATTTCATGTTTCTTTATTGAACACTCCCTTAGCTCAACCCTAAAGCTAACGAACTGCTGAAATGTAATACTCTGTCAGTATGATCATGAATCGTCACATATATTCTGAAGATAACCTGTTACACATCCACAAACAGTGAACCATTTGAATTGTTGAATTTTAATTAATAAGCTGTTGAACTAAATAGTCTGTAAACCCTCTGTTGGCAGACTATCCAAGTAAAGTATGACCTTCACATATACAAATAAGTGACATGTAGACTATAATACCACAGATGCAGCCTGTCAGCCTTGTCAATTCAGTGTCAGATGTACTAACCATCAGTACAACATCTAAACATACTCCGCAGTGCTTGTGTGTGGTGATGGAGAAGAGAGATGTCAGAAGTGTTTCTCTTACGCTAATGTTGTTGGCATTGTTTTCGGTGTCAGTCTGGTCGTCCTGCTCGGATGAGTCCGTCTCCTCCAGGGACTGCAGCTCCAGCTCAGATGGCAGGAGAGCGCTCAGGTATGGGATAGAGCTCGGCTTTGCTGCTATCACTGAGTATAAGCAGGCAGAGGTATTAACATATTTTTACGTGCTTTAGCACTGACAAAAATGGATTTCAATGGAAAAATTTTTGGAAAGTAAAAAGAGCTAAAAAAAAAAATGCAACACTGATGAATAAATCATAGCTATGTGATTAGATGATTTATAGATTCAATTAAAATAGCATGCGCCTTGTTCATTATCACTTGGCAAACTTTTTCCAATCTATGACCACATTGGAATGTCCTGTCTCATGGTTGAGTTTACAAAAGCACAGAGCCACCCAGCTTGCAGATTGTTATCCACACAATCACTTTTAAACAGTACACTTACATGGAAAAGCAGTGAGGTCATCTTTAAAGAGGCTCTGCGTCTCTCCAGTCTTTGCCATGAAACGTGTGAGTGCCCTCTCGACATCCCGTCTCTGGGAGGCTGCCTTCTCCCTTAGCACCTGGTAGTCTGATACAGGCTCACGAAATGTCTGCACAGTAGAAAAACAAAATGCATGCTCCCATCATGTTGCTGATCTTAATGTCACCTAGTAACTTTATTTTGACAAATTCAATTTCATTTTAACTCTCCCATCTTAACAGCCCATCAAATGAGCACAGTTTCAGACATGCATCAACACGGCATGTAAAACGTGTGTCTCACCGGTGTCTTGATGTATGTATGAGGGTCTGGGAATTCTGGGAAATGGCTAGGGATGTAGGCAGGGTGAGTCCGCTTCTGTCCAGTAATTAGAGCCTTGGGAATCACTGGGGAATTCGTCACTGGAGCTGTTGCAAAGCAAAAGCAATGACTAAACTCACAGCAGATTTGCAGGATATAATCAATCACTCTGGGGCTGTAGTGGTCACACAAACGTACCTCCTACCTGGCCAATTTTAGAAAAACATTTACTGGGTAGGTCTTAATTTTAAGACATTCAATTTTTCTCTGTCTGGAGTTAATTCTAGAGTTTACTGTAGCTCCTATACCTATGACAACTTAATGTAATCCTGTGTCATGAACACTGAATCATAAACTATCCTTAATGTCTGATGCCTGCAATCTACATCAGAGTGTAGATTTTAAAGCCCTATCTGGATCAGATTTTACAAGAGGAGCTGAGGCAATGTACTTATTATCCAGAGTATATAATTGATTTTAGTCCCAGCTGGATCTGTCTTGTCTGTAATTTGTTTTGAAGCCTGGAAAAAAACCAGGTGATTTTGTTTTCTAATCTTCAGCTGTCCAGTTTGGTTGAGTCTGTGCCCATGATAGCCTCAGATTCCTGTTCTTGGCTGACAGGAGTGGAACCCAATGTTGTCTTCTGCTGTAGTAGCCCATTCCTGTCAAGGTTAATGTGTTGCGCATGCTGAAATGCTTGTTCTACTCACTATGGTTATTAAGAGTGATGCATGAGTTACTATAGACTTCTTGACAGCTCGAACCAAGCTGGCCATTTTCCTCCAACCTCTCTCATCAATAAGGCCTTTCCACCCACAGAAATGCTGCTCCTGCAGTGTTTTCTGTTTTTCACTTCAGAGTGGAACTCTAGAGTCTGTTGTGTGCACAATTCCCAGGAGATCAGCAGTTTCTGAAACCAGCCCATCTGGCACCAACCACCAAGCCACAGTTACAGTCAAAGATATCACACTTTTTCTTCATTCTGAAGCTCTTGACCTACATCTACATGGGTTTATGCATTTGCAATTAAGAGGGCTGTTTTGATCCCAAACTTTTTGTAAATGTAAATTAAGTCAAATACTTTCCTTTAATTAGGTTACAACGTGCTGTTTAATGAATGACAATTAGCCAAACAGATATTTGGTAGTAGTCTAGCAGCATTTAGATTTTTTTCCACACATGTATTCCTCCAGTTTCTTACTAAAAACTCATCTGATTAAGTGTGTGAATAGTTTGTGCAGCTTTGATAAGATGCTGAACGTTGATTCTTAACACTTACGTGCTGTTATGACCATCCTCTGTGATCGTTTGGCATACAAGGGGAGTGAATCTACATTAAAACCTGTGAATATTATAACAAAGTGTCATTTTTAAATGTTTGCATCAAGGGTCATCAATCAGACTACACACACACACACACACATTCAAAATTCCCTGCTCATTTCCCCATTCCCAGTGCTCTACTTCAGCAATATCATAACAGCCTTGAACAACCTACATAGAGCACATGTCATGCACAGCATGTGATGTAACCAGTCATGCTTACCCATTTCCACCAACGTAATAACCACATCTGAGAGAGTAGGGCTGCTTCTGGCTGTATGCTCACAGCTTGCTTTTGCACAACGTCCAACCTCAGTTATATCTGCAAACCATATCATAACAGAAATTGTATAATTTGAGTGCAAAGAAGAATCCTTCATCTGCATGGATGTACACAATCAGAAATGCACAAATTCTCACTGTAAATAATAACAGGTTATGGTTCTCTGCTCTGCCTACATCTATCCTGCACTTTTGCCAGTGGTTTGAAGTTTAGTGTTGCAGCACTAGTATTACTATTGGCTATGGTCTTGGACAAGTTTCTGCTTCACTCACATGAGTGTTTCTCATTTCTGGTACTGGAGTTCCACTGCACTGCATATTTTGTATCTACACTCATTGTCCCTTTTATCGCACCTACTATACACATACAGTTTGTAGATATACAATTACTTGTTTCATGTTCTGTACAATTTGTCAATCCCACAGAGAATGTAAGCACTGTATTCTTATTGCTTATTATACATGTTAGTGCATCTAGTCAGTGTACACTTGATGTTATTCCCTCCCATGTACACTGAAGTACCAGAAATGCTGGTGCTGGAGCCCGCTAAATTCATAGCAACACCACCTGTGCATGTCATTGGTTATGTCCGCCAGTGTGTATATAAAGCGACAGACATCTATGGAAGCTTCTAGAGTTGTTCCCACCATGAGAATGGCAAGTTATCACGATTTTGTGATTTTCAGCGTGGTTTCATAGTTGGAGCTCGTGAGATGGGTTACAGCATTTTAGAGGAGCAATAAGAATGGGGTGTTTAAAAACACAAGCCACACTGCTGCACATCCATCAGACCAACAACAACGACCATGTATGTCACCAACACTGCAATGTCTGTCATAGCTGTACTGATAACTGCTCAGCAGTGATCCACTTTTTCCATCGGTGGATACAGAGGTTACAGTCAGTAATTCTATACATACAAAGTATTTATGCAGATTTACCACTGATGGTTGTGTGATTCTCACTTTGTGGTAACAGTTTGGGAAAGGCCCACCTATGTGTGAGAGATGGTCAGGTGTCCACATAATTTTGGCCACAAAGTGAATGTAAATAGTTAGTTTACAGTGCCATGATGAAAAGGATATTTCTTTCCCCAAGTTATAATCTATTAATCTCCTTTTCTGCCAAATCCATACAATACCTAACACAAACAATTACCGTATTTTCCGGACCATAAGGCGCACCGTACTATAAGGCGCAGTGTGAATTACGGGGTCTATTTCTGTATTTGACCCACGTATAAGGCGCACCGTACTATAAGGCGCAGTCTCACTTACGGA
>JAOVVH010000024.1:22822216-22839936 GCA_028566435.1 Scorpiodoras heckelii | reverse complement strand
TAAATATGACAAACAATATCCAATTCACATCAAATTACTCACAGAAATATTTGAAAAATTAATCATATTGGTTTAGCTTACGTGTAAACTCAAAAAAATTTACAAATTGTTGTATTTAATTGAAAGGATAATTCCAATTATCTGCAAAGTTTTATGTTTTAGGAAACATTCATATTTGTAGATCCTGGTGTCAGTAATTAGGGTAAAGGTGTAGAGGTGTTCCTAAGCCTAACATTAGTCATTTCCTGGGCAGTAAAATTTCAGGGGAACAGTAATATCTCATTTAAGTGAGTTCATTTAATAAGAAGTCATTTACCATAACTAGGAAAGTGTAAGGTTTTGTGTAATTGTAATAAATATAAACCTGGGAATAAAAGCTAACTGAAAATTAATCACGGTCTGCTATTATTGGTGTCCTTACCCATCCAGACCTCTCCAAAACAGCCCTGTCCCAGTTTCACGTCTAGGTGTAAAGAGTCACGGGGGATTTCCCAGGCATCCCGAGCCAAACCCTGAGTCTGTGGTGGCTTCAGGATCGGACACACATCGGTAAGGCAGTGACACAGACCATCAGCATGCTCTGAGATGGGGGAAAGGACAGAATGGGGAAAGAGACTGGATGACTGAATGACTGGAAGAAACAGGCAAGTCACTGTAAACAATGCTTACTTAACTATAATAACTTAATTATTTACATATTTTAAATTGAATTTGAAAAAGATGGAAAGACTTATTTGTTTAAAGCTAACAGCCAGTAATGCTTTTTTCTTATAGCGAATGGACTGCGGTGTTTTATATATTGTTTTTAAATTAACTACACTAGATTATGAAAGGTAAGCATGTGAAGTATTACCACTATTTATTTATGTTCATACAGAATGTGACAGAAATATATGGAGAAGATTCCCTACCAGAGCAAAATGTGTTCACACCAGTGGAAAAAAAAAGCTGAAATACAAATACGCAAGTAGTAATTGTTTTCATCTGTACCGTAGAGTAAACGTCACACACTGAAAAGCAAAAATTTCCTTGCATTACTCTTGATCTCTGCATTAAAAATACAATCAGCAGGGTACTGCTTTTTTAAGAATGAAAAGCTGATTTTGTGTCAAAAATTAATGCATTTCCTCATTGCACTGCATTTCACTGTCATCAGTATGTGGAAGTCGTGCCACAATGAAAACATCACATCACAGCCTTAAGCCATTTTCCACAAGCCTTTGTCATCCATTGGTTTTTCATTCTAGCTGAAAACACTGTTGATCCAGATGATCATAATTACTATAAGAACAAGTATTATTGTGATTTACAGGTTACAGCAGGATCTAGGCTCTATGCCATGAAATGTCCTGTTTATACTATGTGTGTACCGAATTTCATGGTGTCAGTGTGTTTTACTCTGGCATGGAATCTTCATAGACATTGCTATTGCTATACTTTAGTCATAAAGCCAGAGACTCACTGCGGTAGTGGCTGACCAGCTGCTGAAGGTTAATAAACTGTGTGCGAGAGGTAATGTAAAAGCCGCCGCTGTCCAGCTTCCGGATTTTATAATGCTTCACATTCAGCCCTTTAACGTTGTCATAGTCCAGGACAGACAGACAGTAGGCACCTGGAGGAGTGCAGAATAGTGGGTTAAAATACCACTAAAAGAAACAAAACTACAAAATGGATTATGCAACATGCATCTTGGCAAGAAATTCACTAGGGGGCAGTGTTCCAACAACATTGACATCTTTGAGCATACAGCACATATTCCTCATTGTCTTTTCTGATTTTAATGTTTTATTTTAATGTTCTGTCTCCCTTTTATTCTCTCTGCCACTCTCTGTTTAATGGGTTTTCCCCCAATTCCAGGTTACTTTATTCATATAGTTGTGAACAATGAACAAAACGTACAAATTAGTCCACTGCAAATCAACCACATAAAATCATTCAGGATGGAATATATTACAGGCAATCTAATATATGCCTGTTACCTTCTGGCTTTCATTTTAGTTACTTTGTCATAGCTAATCCTGGTGTTTGTACTCTGCATCTTCATAAAACCATCACTGGTCCAGAGCATACCTAATTCATGTTCTCTCTCTCTCTCTCTCAAGACTGTAATTGCAACAAACAATTTACGCTCAAGTTGCACTGAACTGAACAGTGAATGTTCAGAGCTGTGGATGATTAATGGCTCATAATCGTAATATCCGGTGTCACCCAAAAGAGGACGAGTTCCTCTTCTGCATGGGAATCTGGTTTATTGCAAAGTTTCTTCCTCATGATGGTGTAGGAAGATTTTCCTTGCCACTATCCTCACTGCCTTACTCATTAAGTAAGCCAGTTTTAAATCTACTGAATAACAGATTTCTGTAAAACAGCATTGTGGCAATGTCAGTTGTTAAAAGGGCTATTTAAATAAATAAAATGAAACTGAATTGAATATGTATACACCATACACTCTCTTTAATGGTATCAATTGCACTGTAGGGCCACACGTACAAACCCCATTTCCAGAAAAGTTGGGGACACTTTCTAAAAATGCAATAAAAACTGAAATCTGCAATTTGTTAATTAACTTGAACCTTTATTTAACAGGCTAAAGGGCATAGAAAAGCTTTTCAGTGTTTTCAGACAAACTTAATTATATTTGTTAAATATAAACACATTTAAAAATTGATGCCTGCAACACGCTCAAAAAAAGTTGGGACAGAGGCATGTTTACCGCTGGGTCACATCACCTTTTCTTTTAATTATACTTTATAAATCAATTGGGAATTGAAGATACTAATTATTGCAGTTTTGGAAGTGGACTTTTTGCCAATTCTGCCAAACATTGCCAGGAAAATGTATGGCAACAAACTGTGCCATACATTTTAAATAGGAGACAGATCGGGTCTGCAGGCAGGCCTGTCAAGCACATGCATTTTATTTCTACAAAGCCACACTTCTTGACAGAAGCATATGTTTCTCCAAAATACCAGTTTAATCCTCGACATCAATGGTACCTTCACATATATGCAGATCACCCAGGCCATGGGCACTGATGCACCCCATGTTTTTGCACTTTTCATTGGTAACAATCTGGAAGGCCTTTCCAAAAACAAGCTAAAACGTGGACTCGTCTGACTACAGAACGTCAGTTTCCACTGTCTTTTGGTCCATCTCAGATGACTTTGGGCCCAGAGAACTCGCCAGCCATTCTGAGCAAAATAATTATATTGCTTCCTTTTTGCATAATACAGTTTCAGGTTGCATTTCTTTATGCAGCGATGGACTGTGTTAAATGACAATGATTTTCCAAAGTACTCCTGAGCCCATGTGCCTATGTCCATCACGGTAGCATAACGTTATATTAAACAGTACTGCCTGAGGGCTCGATGGTCATGCACATTCAGCAGCAGTTTCTGCCCTTGGCCTTTAAGCACCAAGATTTCCCCTGACTCTTTACATGATATTATTTTATTATATTGTGAAAGACCTAAATTCTGAGAAACATTGTATTTGAACTGACTGACAATTCTCTCATGAAGTTTGGCACAAAGTGATGAATCATGACCATCCTTGCTTGTAAAGACTAAGCCTTTGGTGGATGCTCCTTTTATACTCAATCTTGAAGACCTCACCTCTTACCAGTAAAACTGCTAATTGTAAAACCTTCCAGTGCTACTTGTATAAACTTTTCAGTTTTATTTTGCCTCTGTCCCAACTTTTTTGAGTGTGTTGCAGGTGTCACATTCTATTGTTTTTTATATTTACAAAATACAATTAGGTTTGTCAGTGAAAACACTGAAAAGGTTTTCTTTGTACTTTTATCAGTTCAGTTCAAGCAATTTAACAAATTATGCTGTTTAGTTTTCATCACATTTGATGAAAGTGTCCCAACCTTTTGGAAATGGGGTTTGTATGTGGGAACCTGACCTTCACACGCATATGTGAACCATCCCATATAGCTAGAAGCACAAACTTGTACATAATGTCTTTAAATGCTTTAGCATTTATATTTTCCTTTATTAGAACTAAGGGGCCGAAAGCCACATGTTCCAGCATGACAGTGCAGCTGTGCACAAAGAAAAGTCATGAAGACATAGTTTGGCAAGACTGGTGTGGGGAAAAACTGGAATTAGCTCTGACCTCAAGCCCACTGAACACCTTTGGAATGAGCAGGAACACTGACTGCACACCAGGCCTCTTCACCCAACCTCACTAATGCTCTTGTGGCTGAATGAGCACAAATCCACACAACCAATTTCGAAAATCTAGTGTACCTTCCTAAAAGAGTGGAAGGGGGATTAAATATAGAATGGGGTGTTCAACAAACACATATGGGTGAATTTTTGTCAGAAGATTTGGCCACAGAGTGTATATCTGCTGCTTAATGTTGACAGAAGGATAATAACCTATTTTGTGTCAGTGCCTGTAAACACCTCCTCCTTTCTTCACCCTAGACATCCCCCACCTACCTCCCACATCTTCAAACTCCATCATTCAGAAAGCTCAACAGAAAGCGCAACTATGCACACCCACTGATAGACTCTTTAATGAGGCCAGTTGCGCTACAGATTACAGGAAGTAATAGGAATGTGTTACTTCAATGCAAAAAGCCTCATATAAATCTGTGCTCTGTGGTGTGCAGCTTTACTAATCTGTCTATATATATATATATATATATATATAAAGCCCTTCCAAGCAGTACTGGACCTTGGTTCTGGTTTTGCATGTTGTAATTATAAATGATTGACATCACCTTGTTGATTGAATGTGAGGCAATCCAGTAAGTAAATCCATGTGAAGTATGTGAAGGAAAACTACCATTACTGTTTAACAGTATGTGAAGCAGTTGTGTGGGATGCTATGCATATTGTATTATTCATGACAAAAATCTCTTACACTCACCTTTGGTGGTTTCGCTCTCTCGGACCAGGAAAGTTCCTCTTCGGTTCTCAAGATTCAACAGCAACCGTTCAGAGTCTCGACGCGTAATTTTACCAAAGAACCACCTGCAAAGATGGACAGGATGACTGACAATTTACTACTACTATTACTACTACTACAATTTAATACTACTGTGTTGTTGAATTCTTTAATCTGATGGTTCAGAAGCTGTTGATTAATTTTCTATAACAGCATGGGTCTGATAATAATTCCTGCTCTAATAGTGACAACTCTAGAGTACTAACAACTTTCTATAGTAACATCTAATACAAGGACTTGCAAGATCCTGGACATAATAGTGTCAGTGACATCTAGAGTTAAAGATGATGTTCGGAGTTTGTCTGCACAGAAAAGTCTTCAGGATGGAAGGCTTTGTGTTTCCCAGTTTGTTAAAAAACAGGCTGGTCAGCGAATGATTGTTTATAGCTGTATAATGCAAATGATTACTAAATTAAGGTTTTTTGTGGACATTCTGCAACATTAATTATAGCATTCAATGGATAAAAAGTGCAACAGACTGTGATCACACCACCTCATGACTGATTATTTTTTTTTAACCTCTAACAGCTTCATTCAGTTTACTTCTTATCCTTTAAGTGATTGAACTATACAAAAGATCATGCAAGATGTTCGCTTCTGTCGGTCTCAGCCTAAGAACCTGCACTGTAAATGTATTGTGGCTATAGCTGAATATTTGTGAATGTATTGTATTGATTTAACTTCCCTTTGGCTTCCACTGAAAGAGTTTCAAGTAGACAGGCTTCCTGTTCTTTTCTCAGTACAATACATAAAATTCCTATTCATGGTAATCACACATGTGCTACGGATGAAGTAGCTAGAGATTAGGTGAACTGCCTTGATTTAAAGAAGTTGCAGTGCCGTGAGTCAAACTGCCCCTATATTTGTGCGAGGCGTATCTTGAGGAAGCATGCGGAAGCAGAATAACGGATTATTGTGAAAGGGATGTAGTGTGTGTGTGTGCGCATGTGTGAACGTGTGTGTGGACAAAATCAATGTACTGTACTTCAGAAATACTGTGGTATGGTGCTTGAAATAAAGAAGGTGCTAGAAAGGTGCTGATTCTCATGGCAAATAAGGGGAGCATGACAGATGATGAATAATACGCTCATGTTACTGAAACGAAACAAAAACATTTGTCTGAATAAAGTCTGAGATCAGAAATGACCACATTGGTACAACGAATTAGGCTAGAAGAAAAACACAAGCAAAAAAAAGAAAAGAAAATGACTATCAAAACAAAAGTTAGAGAGCATTGCTTTGGGAGGAGAAGAGAATTAAAGTAGCAGAGAACAAAAAAAAGTTACTCTTCGGCCTGGATGGAGTCAGAAGGAGCCACGTAGTTGCTGGGGATGTAGCCGCGCTGTCCTGTGGTCAGTGAGCAGGCTAGCCACCAGTCTCCTTCCCTGAAAGACACATGCACATGGTGTGTAACTTCTCAGAAGGGTTTGCTTGTGGAAGCTTTCATGATCAGAAATCATGTGTCTACACTGATCATAAAATTACTGAAAAAAGAGGCACTCAAGTGAAAAATATCAGTGTAGCCTAAAAAATATTTAAATATTGGTTGATTTTCTATAACATCAGCTCACAGGCAAATCGTGGTTTATATTAATGCACTCACCCTAATATGCTAATTCACAGAGACTTATATCATAGACACTCCACACAAACTCAGTAAAAAGCATGTAAATGTATATATGGAGAGGTTTTCTATGAGGAGGTGTTTATTTTGTATTTTTAGTCAGACTAAGTGTCAAGACTTTGTAACCATCAGGGATTTACAGCACTGTGGCATTCTGGTAACATGACAAGCTTCAACTTTGGTTTTATTACCTTCAATATGAAAAAGAAAACCCAGTGAATCAACGTTTATATCTGTTATACAGTAAGTGATAACAGGAACTAAACTGTTTCAGGGATATTCCATGACATAACTACAAACAAAGATAAAAAATTATAATCTTTGGCAAAGTGCTGTGTTATATGCCTTATGTGCTTTTAAATTTTATTTATTTATTATTGAAACATGTTGCAACAGAACAGATGACAAAAATGAGTTTAATAGATTCAATTAAACTGTTAAATGAAATTATTATTCAAACTTTGACTTGTCAGTCCTCATTGATGCTCACTATTCTTAAAACTAGTGAATAATCTTAATACAGTGCAAAGTGACCTAAGAAACTGTGTACGTATCTCACTTACTGTACATGCCCCCCCATCACCTTAATTTTAGCCTCTGCTCTCTTTTAAGCTGTTAATTATTAACATCCTCACTGAGCTTTTTTTTTTTTTTTTTTTTTTTTTAAAAAGGTAACTTCCTGATTTAGTCTCCGCCTCCCTTGGCTGAAGTAATAATGCTGTCGTTTTCACATCACAGGGAGCTGCTGACTCAACACACACAACCTCCCTAAGTGTATCAGCAATCTCCCACATTCTTAAAACTCGTTACAAAACATCTGTTAGTGCATGATCAATAACAGGCAACATGACATCGCAGGGCTGGTCACAATGCACAAGTGTCATGAGTTGTTCAGGTTATCGAAACAGTCTGGTTTAATGTGAGAACATGACGGATCACAATCTAAAGGGTGGATTATAAAAGTGCTAAATGTCATTTGGATGGAAAAAGAAGAGCAGAAAAAATGCAAATAAAAAAAAATTTATAAAAAATGAAAAGAATGGAAAACTCACTGGAAGTTCTCAATTTAAAAGTGAAAAAAGAAAGTGAAAGTGACACATTTTAATGGGAAAATGTAAGGTGGAAGCTTCCGGTCCAGTCTTGCACAAAAAACTGTCCCATTTATAGTCAGGCCACATCCAAAAGTGAAAAGGTGAAAAAAAAAAAAATCACACTTAAAGACTCCATTTCAACTGCAGCGTACAAACATTTAATACGCAGACATTTAATACAGCTGGTCTCTGCTTACAAACTGATTTGTTTAAGCTTATGTCAGTGTAACTATCCAAGAACTTGATCAAAGCGTAACATTCATATTCACCATGTTTGTTAATATGGATCCTTATGAACATGATCTCTGCAGGAAGGATTATTTTTGCATAGATAAGATGATAAACAAAACACTTTAACATTCTGGTGAAACATATTTACGGCTTCTTACTGATGTGGTGTCAAATAATGCGTTAGGTAGAAAAAAAAAGTTTTTTGTTTTCCAGATTTCAGGAAATTTTTGATGAACAGATGAGTATGAAAAATGATGGCAAAGACACACACATGAATCAATCAAGAGGTAAAAGCAGGCAGTATTTACCTACCTGCAGTTCAGCTTTCTCCTGTTTTAAACAATGTCCGCATGAGAGGAGTTATGGGAGAGGAGATGTGAGGTGTGAAATAGGGTTGTGATTAAAAAAAAACAAAAAAAACAGATATAGCAGGAATTAGAGCAAAGTCACAGAGCCAAAGAATAAAGAGACACCAGGAAGTCACAGAGTTTGACTGACCAGGACAATTTAAAAAAATCTAATCTCATCAGAGTTTGTTCATATGGAATATGATAAAAGGAATCGGCGCAAAGTAAAATCAATTTACTTACATGTACAAAGATATTACAGTAACAATAAAAGATTACAGTAACAGGTGTTTTGCCCTGGGAGGGCATAATCGGTGTTTTGCCCCGGGGCCTTTTGTGTAGTTGTTCTGCCACTGTTCCACAGTTCTCACATTCTTGGTCTCACCCTTATGCTAAAATGGCCATTTTAAATATTTACACTTAACTGTTACACCACCACAAATCATTTTTTACAGTGTAAACCTTCATGTCTATGGCTCAATTTCTGGCATGAACATTCTTTTTTTTTATACCATATTTATATGAGAGACTATGTTCATGGTGATCTGTAGACCCTGTCACATTCCCTTGCTGTTTAATTCGAACAGTATTTAGGAGGATTATAATACCATCTCTGATATTTGCTTCTCATTACATGTGTGACAAGGGGTTTGGATTTGATTGCCTTGTTTCTAATTAAGGCAGATTTTCTGCTCTCCCTGGAAGTGATCACTGGAATAACAGAGTGAGCAAATGCCCTTTCACTCCTAGAGGGTAAGCAGAGGAAAAAATGTGCAGCTGTGAGCAGAAAATCCCCCCAAAAAGGAGTGCAGTGAAGAAAAAAGAGTAAGGAAAAAGTAAACAAAACCAAAAACACCATCTCCAGCACATCTCCAGCTTTTACAGGGGAGAGCCTGTTCCTATGGTTACCAGCGAGTGAAGGGGGTTGAAGAGGGAGGTTATACACTCCTTATTGTAGTGGTGCAGACAGAGGCTAGACATGTGCGTCTGTATGTGCACTTGACTGAGGGACATGCGAGTATGACGTGTTGCACTATGGTGATCATATACAGCATGTTTCTTTCTAGATGAAAATGTGGTGTCTAAGAACTGATTGCATCAGCATTTGTGCAAGAGGGTGTGTGTGCTCTCTTACATGTTGTTGACTATCTGAAGCCGTTCTCCTTTCCTAAATGACAGATCAGAGGCAGTACGTGATTCGTAGTCATACAACGCCACAAATGTAGTCACGCCTCCTACAAAGAGACACAAAAGCAACAAATTTCAATCAGGACAGATTCCATTAACTTAATGCGACAGTCCAAACACGTTTTTGGAACATTTTACAGAAGTGGACAAACAAATTCAGTAGCTTGGCCACAGTACAAGTGAACACCCCGACGTGCTTGCCCAGTCCTAGGTTTCGCTTGCCTGGAAATTCAATTAACAAGGCTTAAAAGTGGTAACTAAAATAACTCACAGGTACGTTGAGCTAATCATGTGCACTAATACAAACAGAAAAGTTAGCAAGCATTTGAATTCCTTTGGAAGGGTGACTTGTAAAAACCCAATTTCCAAAAAGGTTGGGACAGAGGCATGTTTACCACTAGGTCACATCACCTTTTCTTGTAATTATTCTTTTTAATCATTTGGGAATTGAAGATACTAACTGTTGCAGATTTGCAAGTGGATTTTTTGCCATTCTTGCTGTATACAAGACTTGAGCAGCTAAACAGTCCATGGTCACTGCTGTGTGATTCTCCTCTTCATGATGCTCCATACATTTTCAATTGGAGACAGATCTGGACTTCAGGCAGGTATGTATGCAGATCACCCACAAACAAGGCAAAACGTGGACTCGTCTGACCATAGAACACATTTCCACTGTCTTTCTGTCCATCTCAGATGACTTTGGGCCCAGAGAACTCTCTGGCGTTTCTGCACAAAATTAATATATGGCTACCTCTTTGTATAATACAGTTTCATGTTGCATTTCTTGATGCAGTAGTTGACTAGGCTAAGTGACAATGAAAGTACACCCCAAGCCAATGTCAATCACGGCAGCATGATGGTTTCTCAAGCAATAACGCCTGAGGGCTCCATGTTCACGCATTTTCAAGCCGTTGGCCTTTACGCACCAAGATTACTTCTGACTCCCTGAATCTTTTCATGATATGATGAACTGTAAGTGGTGAAAAACTAAATTCTTTGCAGTCTTGTGCTGAGAAACATTGTATTTGAATTGACTGAGAGTTCTCATGAAGTCTGGCACAAAATGATAAACCACAACTGATCCTTGCTTGTAAAGACTAAGCCTTTGGTGGATGCTCCTTTTATACTCAATCTTGGTGAGCTCACCTGTTACCAGTTAAACTGATACTTGTGGAGCCTCCTTATCTGCCCCAATAATGTCTATTGTGATAAAGTATCATGTTTGGACTCTGCACAAAAAGGTAGAAATTATTTGGCTGAAAGATAGGCTATGAGCTGTGCTGTTCTCTGATCATACGTAAAGATGCTATTTGAGTCTCTCTAGCACCTTCATTTTAGCTCAATGAAGTGTTTGAATGCAAGTGTGCTGTGCTAGCATTAGAATTAGTGTTTGTGATGCACTGGGCTGTATTTTGCTCAGCTTAGTCAACGTTTCGGCATCTCTTCATATTCACAATGTCTAGCATCCATTCAAGCTAATTAACATGCCTAGTGAAAATAGTTTCGACCAACAGGCTGACCATGTCCTTGGTTTTGCGTGAGTAATGGAGCAGATGGTGGGATTTGGAAAAGAGTAGCATAATTTGCTTGTCCTGGGTTCCTAGCCAAGCCATTTCCCAACCCAGCTGTAGGTAGACTTAGCTTCTCATCAAAAAAACATTGAGTGCTAAATAGTTGTATATTGCTTGTCATTCTACAATACAATTTTATGTTGGAAAGTTTTTTGGAGATATTCCCAACAGACCATTTGAAAGTAAAAAAGGGAATTGTGTTATAAATTTGAAGACATTTTAATCACTTCAAGAATTTAAATTTAGGTGTATTCTCCTTGGGTGACTACTACTAACTACGAGTTACTACTAAATTACTACTACTAACTACTTACTTCTACTACTACTTCTACTAATATCACTAGCTTTTACTAACTACCTGCTTACTACTACTAAATTACTACTACTATTACTACTAAATTACTAGTACTATTACTACTCACTATTGCTAACTGCTACTACTAACTACTATGACTACTATCTACTCCTAACCTTCTACTATTACAACTACTACTAACATACTAATACTACTAACTACTTACTAGCACTAACTACTTACTTCTACTACTAGTTCTAATACTACTAACTACTACCACTAACTACTTACTACTACAAACTACTTAATACTACTAACTACTTACTTCTTCTACTTACTACTACTACTACTACTACTATTAATACCTACTTACTACAAGTAACTACTGATGATTAAAGATTAAAAGTGACTTGGTGAATCAGAGAATCCAATTTCACTCTTCTCTAATGAACTGCACCTAAAGACCACCTTTCCTAGAATGTGCTTGTTTCTACACTGACTAAACATTGTATTGCTTTTCCTATAAACAAGACACATTGTTTTCAGTATAAAGCAGGCATTACTATTATTGCTATTTTTTTGTACCTGCTGTTAATGTGCTACGAAGAGGTGACGTGAGGCTGTTCATGGACTCCACTCCTCCAAACAAGGGCAGTTCAGCATTACTGGTGATATTCTGGGCACCATGCCGTGAGCCGTCCACCACAGGGTTCCGGGCGGGTGTGAAGTTCTTCTGGCACAGGCTGAGGTGAGGTGCGACAGTGCTGCCACCCTCACTGTTCATGCTAACGGTACCACCAGAACCCTGGACTGCTGACAGCTCTCTGGGTTTGCTCTTATTTCCCCCCATGTCCTAAGTCTACAGAAAAAAGTCAAGAAATAACACAAACAGATATAAAAAAATATATATACATATACAAAGTTAGGCACACAATTAAGTATTTCTAAAATGAATGGACAATAAGCACCTTTGCAAAAAAAAAATTAAAACAAATCAATGACTTCTGCATACACAATATGGAGTGGTTCACATTTCAGTTAAAAGTAGCAAATGGGAAAAGAAAGTGCTGAGGACATGATAGACCATGGTGTGTGTGCCCTCTAGTAATTCTGGGTCATGCACAAAGCATTCTAGTGAGAGGCTTTGCCATACTGCACGGGCAAACAGCTGCTTCCCTTCACACACTACTGCCAGCTGCTGCAATCAGATCTTTATGCTGGGACATTTCTTCAGAACCATTTCACACACACAGCACACACACACACACACACATTATAAATACCTGTTACACATCCTATACACACACACACACACACACACACACACATTCTTTACACCAACAAACATCCATATCCTCCTACACAACCACCACCCCAAACACACACACACACACACACACACACACACACACACACACACACACACACACACACACACACACACACTACATTTTCTCTTGTCTCTTTATTCTGGCAGTCTGATCAAGTTTCTGCTTGCTAGTGCCACTTTTTAATTCTCAGAGGTGGGAGTTAGCTCTTCTCTTTAGATACACAAGCAGAGCAGTAGCGCTACTATTTTCTACAGTAGACAGTGCTACTTTTTACTTTGCATTTTTAGTGGCCTTTAGATATTTCAAAGTTCAAATAAACCATTTAATAAAATGTCACATTTAAATCTAAAGCACAGGGCATTCCTTATATAAATTTTTTAAAAATATCTAAACACAAAATTAATATTACACAGGAAATTCACTGTACGGTCAAACGTATATGAGCAGCTGACTATCACACCCATATATGGGCCTTCCCCAAATTGTTTCACAAAGTCAAAATGCACACAATTGTCTACAATGTGTTTGTACGCTGTAGCTTTAAGTTGACCCTTTATTGGTGCTAAACATGTTCCAAAATAACAATGTGGCTGAGCACAAAACCCCACAAAGTTATGGTTTGCCAAGATTGCTATGGAAGCCCTTGTTGCACTAAGCCCTGACATCAACCCCACACGTTCAGGATTAACTGGATTAAATTACTCCAAACATCAGTAGTTAACCTCACTAATGCTTTTGTGGCTAAATTCCCACAGCCATATGGGTATGATAGACAGTTGTCCGTGGACATTTAACCATACAGTGTATCTTCAGAGAACTTTTAGCTATAAAGGCCAGTGTTCCTACATTTTAAAGAGCTGGTCTTTTTCAAGTAATAATAATAATAATAAAAATGTAATTAATGCAGCTACATTCTGGATCAGATACAGGGATTGGATAGTGTGAATAGGACTCACAGTCAGGGGTGAGTTGCTTCAGATCAGATGAGACTGAACAAGTATCTGGACCAGATCCTCTTGATTATATAAATGACAAACCTACATGACCAAAGTAAGCAATATGAGAACAGAATGATGCGCATTTAAATGCATTGTTTAAATGGCTTTAACCAAGAGTTCTCCAAGGAGATGACTTGGATGACTCCAAGATCTTGATTTGGATAGATATCTCCTGGGATATACAGCAGCTCAGTTTTTCCTAGATTTAGTTTCAGTTGATTAGCTGCCCTCCATGACGGCATGTCTGCCAGACAAGCTGAGATCCATGCACAAACATGAGTGTCTGAGGGAGGAAAGGCGAGAAGGCGTTGTGTGTCATCAGCATAGCATTGGAGTGAAAAAACCTTGTGTTAGAGCACCCATAGAAGGAAAATCTAAATGACCCAGTGTTGAGCTTTGTGGCTCATCAGTGAAGAGAACTGCAAGGAGCAGATGCATATCCCTTTCATGTTCTTTGATATGACCAGAGCTCCATGATCTCGGATGTTGTTAAGAGTATAGGTAAACGAAAGACAACCAAGTTTGTATAGAAGGTTCAAGAGTTTTAGAAAGAAAAAAGATCTAATACCAGTTGGTTGCTCCTCATGTTCAAGCTGTCTGGGCTTTTTAAGAATGCATAGATTCCTTGGCGTCTTGAAAAAAAAGTCAATGACCAGATGTTATGGAGTCATGTACACTGGAAGTTATGAAAGGGAGAAGGTCTTATTCTGAAATATTGTGTAAGGGATGGGATTGTTGCAGGAGACCCTTTGACGACTCTTCGTAGTAGAACGATATGACAGAGGGGTAGCAAAGTGTAGGGACAGCAGCAGAAGTAAATTATTTTCAGAATATGACAATGTTCTCAGCAGTTAGGAAGGAAGCAGATGAGAGATTTCAAATTACTCATGGATGGTGGTAATAGGGAAAAAAATGTGAACCTCAGTATATAGCAATGTTTCTGAGACCTTCTTCTTTCCACCTGTCCCGTCCAACTTATAACCAGCACCTCACTTGAAATTCAATCCTGGTTACTTCACTGGTTATAACATACTTGCATACTAACCCAACTGTAGTTTTGTAACTTAGCTCACCCTTAGATCACAAAGTATGTAAATCTAGTGCAGTATTCCCAGGGCATTGGAGGGGGAAAAAAAAAGACACCTTTTGCTAATTTACCTTCCATAGTGCCATATGGTCAAAGTCAACATAATTCACAGACCATATATTACCACTAGAACATTTGCATTTGTGCTTTATTGCAGGAAAAGGCTGTGTATGGCAGCTACAATAAATCCAGCCATGCTACTGTCCTTAGCTGACTCTGCTGGAACCAGGCCACATAAACCAGGATCAACACTGACTAATCAAACATTATCTCATGCAGGAAGAACTCCCAGCCCCAACTACAGCCATTCATTTAGTGCAGTTGTTCTCTATAATCAGTATGTTTGACCCTGTTTTTCACGTTCTGTAATGTGACATGGTGGTAGTGGTAGCAACAGCACAGTGACATGCTGCCACATGGGTATGCCTGTACACACGACTCTTAAGTGAATCATTAGTTTAATCCAGACACAAATGGACGACTGATCAATCTCTCACTGTGCACAAATACATTCAGCAATTTGGAGACAAGATACACAGTCACCGCCCACATTCAGGTTTTCAGCCTTGGGCGATAAAAGTGCCCGCCTCAAATAACATGGTTAGTGACAGCAGCAGTCAAGAGGTCCAATTCTGCACAAAATGTACTTCCTTAATCCCTTGCTTTTCAGGAAAATTAAGAAACAACAGACTGTATTCCTAAGTCAGTGTCTGATGCATTGTCACAAAATGGCACCCCATCAATGGATGATTTGATTAATCGTGGGGGTAAAGGGAACCTCTGAAAATTAAACTAGCACCATTATTCATTTGTCAGTTAGTAGATCCCCCATTATATGAGAAGCCATCCAGAAGACAACCCCTTGCGCTTTCTCTCTTATCTGCCAGGTGAAGAGATTCCATCGGATCAGACGTGCTGAGTTTCATGGCTCCAAGCAGCTGTTACGGGAGGGAGCAATTTGGGGGCTGTGCATGTTTCCAGAGAAAGGAATTTTGGAAATGTTTCTGAAAGGAGGAATTCTGGAGCCAGTGCATGTTTCAAGCTGTATGATTACATGATCTTCTGTGACCCATGCGTGAGAGTTAGTGTGGGGGAGAGACAGCAGGAGAGAGAGCAGAGCAGCTGATGAAGACTCCTTCAGATGTAGATAATGTGTTCACTGGCATTCCTTATAGGAGTGAGGCCTGGTGACTGGGCTTGTGTTTTAAACAAGAACTTTCTCCTTTCACCCGAGGGGCTTCATCAGTTGGAGCAATGCCTTTATGATCACTAAGAGATATTTTAATTGACCTGGATGAATGAAAACCTTCACAGGCAAATCTGAAGACAGTCTTACATTTACGGTGGGTCTCTGTATATTACTGGAGTGGCACTTACATGACTTTAAAAAACCCCCTGAAATATTAGCTTAGACAAATACAAAAACCCACACAATCTGCAGCTTTCTGTATTGTACACCTATTCACTATTATATACAAATTTATGTAACAGCTTTTATGTAACAGTATTATGTTGTCTAGCAAACTGTGCTAAGTCTCAGGAGATTTAGAGATTTAGAGATATTAAATACATTTATGAGCCTTTTTAATAATCTCAGCTCCCGAGTGGCACAACGGCAACGCGTTTGCCCCATCATCCGGAGATCGCTAGTCCTATAGCTGCCCATAGCCGGGAGCTCATATAGCAAATTGGCCATGCACTAAGGGTGGGAGGGGCAGCATATGCTCTCTCCCATGTCAATCAGAGCGACACTGTCCAGTCACAGGCGTCTGTGAGCTCATGCATATAGAAGGTGGGCGGGAGCGCTTTCCTCCGAGGGTGTAACACTGCTCCCAGACGTTGCATGAGCAGCAGATCAAAAAGAGGCGGCGGCCTGCGTCGCATGTTTCGGAGGAAGCATGCATGACAGCTTCGCCCTCCCTGACTGGCAGCTCGTCATGTGACATGGGAGAAATACCAGAATGGAATTGGATACGACTAAATTAGGGAGAAAATCGGGGGGGGGGGACCCCAAAAAAAACAGTAATGTCAAAAAGTTCTGAAACGAACACTCGGAAAGGTAGAATAATAAAGGCCAAGCAATTTCCAAAAGCGCTTTTCAATGTGCTGTTTGTTGTAGCCTAATCTAGCTGGAACTGAGCAAACCCAAACTAGAAATGCCAAAGCTATAGCCTTTACAGAAAATAAATATTTTAAGATCTATTAAGAAAATAGTACTATGCAATACATATACCATTATATACTCAATGGCCACATTAATAGGAATACATCTGCTCAGTCAAACAATTATCCATTCAACTAATCAAGTGGCAGAATGGAGAGAAAATCTCAACTATGAAAAGTGTGATCTTGGTGACGTTAAACTTGGCAAAGTTATTGTGTCCTTCGGTGACCTGTGCCCCCTGCACCCACAGATTCCTGTTCTTGGCTGACGGAAGTGGAACCTGAAGTTGTCTTCTGTGGATGAGGCCCAGACACCTTAGCATGTGAACTGTTCTTTGTTACGAGATATGTTTTTCCTCACCAAGGTTGTACAGAATGGTTGTTTCCATTACTGTAGCCTTTCTATCGTTCAAAACAGTCTGGCCTTTCTTAGGGGATGTTTTTTGTTTTGCTGCACCATGTTTAAGTGTAAACTTAAAACACTGATGTGCATGATAAACCTAGCCTTCTGGCACCAATAACCATACCATGTTCAAAGTCACAGAGGGTTTCTTTTTCATTTTCCAATGTTTTATGTGAACTAGTGTTGTCAAAAAAATCGATATATCGATACATATCGATGCTGAACATTCTGAAACGGTACAATACTCGTTTCTCTAAGTATCGATTCTTTTTACATTAAAATGCGCTTTCGTTTGACCCACCCAGGCTGCCGTAATGCACAGAACAGTTTGTAATTCTAAAATGGCAGCTAAAGCAAACGCAGTGTGTTCGCAGCCCGTCTTAATAAGCAAGGAAAGCAGCAGAAGTGCTGTGTGGAAATACTTTG
>JAOVVH010000024.1:22776680-22787841 GCA_028566435.1 Scorpiodoras heckelii | reverse complement strand
TCTTACCCTGCTAATTGAACCTTCACACTCTGCTCTTACTGGTGCAATGTACAATTAATGAAGATTGGCCACCAGGTGTTTCAGTTTCATTGTCCAACCACTGTATATATATATATTAGAGCTGTCAAATTAATTGTTAAAGATTTAATCGCAATTTAAAAAATTAATGCCACTAAAAAAAATTAACGCAGATTAAAAATTTGTTAAATTATGCAAACCAGTGGCATTGTGGTGATCAGGTGATTGACCGTTACGTTACTCATTCTAGGCTGCATTCCAATCGCAAGTGCCCCTAATCTGAATCCCTGCTCCCTACACACTGAACAGGGTACAGAATCCCAAGCGCACTTCATAGGGAACTGGTCACTAAAATGGCTCTATTTGAAATGCCCTGCAACATCATCAACAGCGGAGAGCTGATTGGTTGTGTTCTACAAGACAGCACTCGGCTGTATATAGCACTGTTCAGACTCATTTTATATGCTGCAGGCACTTAATAAATGTGATGAAATGTCTATGAATTGTGGGTGATGTATTTTAACTTTTTAATGTATGTTTTGGTTGGAGCGTAAACTTACATTTCGGTTGCAACGTGCCGCGTTACTCTAATTTAAACTGGGGAATCGATGCCTTTAATTAAACTCAAACTCTAATCAGTATATCAGATGAATGAAAGACAAAAACTATTTTTTTATTTAATATAACAAAAGGACATTAATCATTGTTAATATTTCACTTTTATCAAATAAAGTCAAGTGAATAATGAGGCAACATTCAGCAGTCATTTCTCTTTCATGTTCAATAAAAATGTGCGTTAAAATCGCGTGATAGCACTAACATATATATATATATATATACCCGTTCATGGCATTCCTAAACTGAAAGAGTAAATTTTCCGCGATCACACATAGGTGAGAATCCTCACACGGTTCAGCCATCTTCCTATCCATCCGTAGCTGACGCTTGACCATGCCCCAGCTGTCACATATACGCATACTATAGTATGCCAATGCCTAAACGTCCATATATCAGATTTTCACATGGGCAATTCATTCCTGCAATCATGATGTTTGAAAGAAATAAAGCCCTGCATAATTTGATGTTAATCTAATTTTTCACTCTGATTGTTGTATTTAGTATTCAGGTTTTTAAAATGCATGTTTTAAAAAACAGGTGGGAGAAAATTCAGCATTTCATAATCAAATGGTTGTAAAAATGTAAGCAATGGAAATTCAGACTGTAAAGACAAGAAGAATGATGCTGTGAATGTTGACTCGGAGGATGTGCTTGTTTGAAAAACCACCAGAAAGCAGCCAATTTGCATTTCTTTCACTGTGCACAGCTGCGAATAAAGAAGATAACCAAGGTATTATTCTTCTTCCATTCAAATACCAATGAAAAATCAGTGAAAAAAAAAACAATTGTGAAATACCAATGTTTACTGTCTTAAGAATGTTACTATTCTGGGCAGTTAACGACAGGATGGCAGTATTTGCTCATTTCACATTTGCATCATCCTGAGAATCATCCAAGCTGTTTAGTAGGAGGCCCAATACGTTCACCTCAGATTCATTCAGATCCTTGCTTTTACGCATGATGAAATCAGTTCAGATTCAAGTTCTAGTAAATCAAATAAATCTAAATAATCAAACAATTTTAACAGACACTACAAGTCTAGTATTATATTTCAATAAAATTTTTCATTATGCAGGTAAAAGTCTGATTTGACTGAAATACTAGGGAGAACATAACTCACATCCAACTGGAGCTCTTGAACACTGAATGTAGTTTGTGATCATTACACAGTTACCTAAATTATGGATCACTTATTCTGTTGTAACAAAGTGAGGAACTTACAGCTTCTTCCTCCTCCCTCATCGCAGGCATAGTGCTTATGGACAGATTAATGGCTGTGATGGTGACAAAGAGCACTGAGAGGCAAGCGAAGATCTTTCCAGGAAGACCTGAGTGCGGCTTTTCCACCATGTCCCTTAGCTTGACCATACATCGGCCCTGTCGAGATTCCTTATCCAGGCCTCCCTCTCTACCACCTCCGTCGCTCTCATCATCTTCCTCTTCCTCATCTTCCTCAGCTGCTCTCTCAAGCTCATCACGCTCCTCTACACGTTGAATCAGTCGCCTTCGGCAGCACCACTCAAGCTTTTCCTCTGGGACACCCCAGTACAGCAGTTCTTCTTGGAAGGACAGAACACAAGTGTCCCTCAAAGCACGCAGCTTACCAGCACGCAGGAAGGTCAGGATGGCCCGGAAAGCACATGGGCTCCGGTCAAAGAAGAACTCATTACGAGCCACATCGTAGTCGTCGCACACGCACATGATCTCATCGAAACTGGTACACAGACGCAGACGGCCTAGCCGTGACAGTGGGAAGTCATCCAGCGTGCTCCATGGCAACTGGTAGCGCAAACCACCCACATTGATGATGGCATGTAAATGTTGGGTGCCAGGCAAGAGGCTGGCATCAGCATCGGGATCTTTAGTAAGACACCAGGCACGTTTGTAGTAAACACCCTTAAGGGCCTCGCTATCCTGGATGGGTGGTGGGTTCAGTGAGGTGTCTGAGATGCAGCTCAAGGCACTGTAGTCATAGTCGGAGCCATCACCAGCCAGTAAAGTCATCTTTCACCTGGCCACCTCCAATCTCAGGGCGCCTCACATGCCTGGAGGCCAGCAATTATCCACTGGCCCTCACCTATAAAGCAGAATGATGAACACATGAATTGGTATACAGTCCATATCTATACAGTCAAATCCAATACTGGCACCAATAAAAGAATTGGTGAAAACTGATGGTATATTAAAGTAAGACCTTCAATCCAAAATACATGCCAAAATTAAATGAAAAGATTTTTTAAAGTAAACAAATTATCTTGAAATTATTTTAATAGTCTTCAGAAACAGCTGTTGTTGTGTTTCAATGACTATCATGTTTGTTTTTAACCAACAAGATTTTATCCCTTGCCTGGTTTGAAGATTGAGGGCATCAATATTTTAGTCCAAACCCTGGCCACAGGAATTAGGATGTAAATCAGTAACCACTGATTAATCATTCCGCAAAATAATGAGTTTAAATGTACATCCAAATCACACACAGAAATATTTGCAGGAACACAAAATCAATGTTGTATTCATGGACCTGTCTCCATATACAAACCTCTGTTGCTGAGGGACATAAAATCAACAGACAATTATGGCGATGACTGTTCAGCAGTAATGGAGTAAAGTAGAAACAGGCACTGCCTTTTATTAAACACAGACAGAGTGAACCCAAATGCACACTTTAAATAGACAGGACTAGAATATCCTCAGTGTGAAGCACATTACACTAACTCAAATAAATACAGTAATCTCTCATTCCTAGGGCCATTTTAACCATGCTGCCCTTACTTACCTAATTTCATTTAGGTATCACTTTACCAGTCAGACATTCAGTTGGTGGTGTTCTCTGTGGTTAATGAAATACAATTTTCCCTAGATATACAGCACATTTATTTATTTATTTTGTCTCTTTAGATACTTCAAGTAATTTATGAATGTCATACTGCATTATACACAGCATATCAAAAAAGGAGACATAAAGTTACTGAATTTTAATAATGATATTAATATACCTACACTATATGGTGGAATGTTTATGGACACCTGACCGTCACATCCATATGTGGGCTATCTCGCCATGACATCGGTGTGCTGATTGGCTAGATATTACATTCTAGGCTTGATCTCTCAGTGCTTTTTTTTATAGAGTTTCTAGTCACTAATGGACAGACTGGTTAAAGGTGACAGGAAGACTATAGTAACTCATATTACCGCCCTTTACATCCAAGGTGAGCAGAAAAGCATCTCAGAATGCACAACACATGAGCGCGACAGGGTTCAACTCCTGTCAGCCAAGAACAGGATCTGAGGCTACAGTGGACACAGACACACTGGAATTGGTCAGAATTCAAGGATCAGTAGCTTCTGAAATATTCCAACTGGCTTATTTTTGGCACCAACAACCACAGTCAGTCACTAACATTGTATTTCTGCCCTAATCTAATGTTCAGTGTGATCATTATAAAAGCACTTGACCTGGATCTACTTGATTTTATGCATTACCACATGAGTGCTTTTTTTTAAACATAGAGTTTCAAGTTCCCCCCATACTTACATGGGTTTCCGCCACATTTTCCATTTTCCTCCAACTGTCCAAGAAGCATGCAGGTAGGTAGACTGATTATGCTAAATTGGCCATAGGTGTGACTGAGTGTGTGAATGTGTGTGCATGGTGCCCTGTGGTGGACTGTAACTAGGTTACCCAGATCCAGTGAGAAGCTGACCAGTATGAAGTTGTTGCTGAAGATGAAGGAATGAATAAATTTATCTGGTCAAATGTCAGCACTGGAATGAGCAACACAAATAATACTTTTTTTTCTGAAAACATTTTAAATATAGATGCTTGACATTTTTAAACATGATATTTACACTGATCAGACATAACATTAAAACCACCTGCCTAATATTGCGTAGGTCCCCCTTGTGTCACCAAAACAGCTCTGAATCATCGAGACATGGACTCCACAAAACCTCTGAAAGTGTGCTGTTGTATTTGGCACCAGCCAAATACATCAGCAGCAGATCATTTAAATCTTGTAAGTTTCAAGGTTGGGCCTCCATGGATTGGATTTGTTTGTCCAGTACATGCTGCAGATGTTTGATCAGATTGAGATCTGAGGAATTTGGAAGTCAACACCTTGAACCATTTGTCATGCTTCTCAATTCATTTCTGAACAATGTTTGCCATTTTATGCTGCTGAAAGAGGCCACTGCCATTAGGGAATACCGTTGCCATGAAGGGGAGTACTTGGTCTGAAACAATGTTTAGGTAGGTGGTAGATGTCAAAGTAACATCCATATGAATGCCAGGACCCAAGTTTTTCCAGCAGAACATTGCCCAGAGCAACACACTGCCTCCACCAGCTTGCCTTCTTCCCAAAGTGCCTCCCAGTGCCATCTCTGTAACTGACATACAAGCACCCAACCATCCACATGATGTAAAACAAAACGTGATTCTTCAGATATGGACACCTTATTCCATTGCTCCATGGTCCAGTTCTGATGCTCACGTGCTTATTGTATGTGTTTTCATTGGTGTACAGGAGTCAGCATGGGCACTCTGAGTTGTCTGCAGCTAAGCAGTCCCATACGCAGCAAGCTCTGATACACTGTGTATTCTGACGTCTTTCTATCATAACCAGCATTAACTTTTTCAGCAATTTCTGCTACAGTAGCTCTTCTGTGGGATCAGACCAGACAGGCTAGCCTTTAATCCCCATGCGCATCAGTGAGCCTTGGCTGCCCATGACAATGCCACCAGTTCACCTGTTGCCCTTTCTTAGACCAATTTTGGTAGGTAATAACCACTGCATACCGGGAACACCACACAATGCCTGAAGTTTTGGAGATGCTCTGACCCAGCTGTACCCACAATTTGGTTCTTGTCATAGATGCTTAGTTCCTTACACTCGCCCATTTTTCTCACTTTCAACACATCAACTTTGAGTGCTCACTGTTATTCACGCCTAATATATCCCACTCCTTGACAGATTGTAGTGAGATAATCAATGGTATAAGTGTCACCTGTCAGTGGTTTTAATGTTATGGCTGATCAGTGTAAAATGTGAACAAAGATATAAACTACATTGAATTTCAGTGAGGTCAATTTATAACAATAAATACAGATGCATTGTTGCTTTTTCAGGTAATTTATATAAATGCTCTGAATTTCATAGTGCTCACATTTCTTTATTAAAATGTTAATAGCTTTGAATTTGAAGATTTGAATAAACATTCAAATCTTCATGTCTCTTTTTATTCTTCTTTCCTTAACAGGGCCTCATATACAGCATATTGTAAATGATGTATAGAAGCATTTAAAAATCCTTCGGATATCGTGAGGTTTGCCGCAGAGTACTATAGTCTCCCATTTCCTTCATAAAGGAATGAGTGCTATCTTATGTGACTACTGCAACTCTAATTACCCGCCCAAAAGAGCTTGTGGAACAAACAGCTAATGGTATTATACTGAGTGCTTGGCTGTAGGGAACTGCTTCCTCGATAATGCACCAAAAAGCACTTTTCTAATAGACGCCACTGCCCTTTAGCTCAGCAACAGGGCCACTGCTGACTTTTTAAGGAATGGATTGTGAATCAGTGTCTTTGAAGTTGAGGGACTGGGGTATCCTTGGGAGACTGGGGTGTTGAGAGATTGTGTGTTTTCATTGGGGCTTTGGTGTTTTTTTAAACCATACTTGTTAAAGCTTGTTTGCTTTAGGACAACAGATTAAACAGACACACTGCAGAGCATTTAGAGAGAGATAAAAAAAAAAAAAAAACTCAGTTGAAGATTAACTTGGAAACTATTTCCCAGCATTCTTCACTCTCTCACACACTCACTCACTCACACAGCAATTTGTATCACATCACAAAAAGTAGTTTCTAACGCAACGAAATGTTAAGTGTTGAAATAATCAAGCCCTTAGTAATGCTACATGCATGCTCTGAACATCACCAAATAGATTATTTGGACTGAATATTATCATTATACTTTGCAGAATGCTACACATTCATCCAAATGCATTATTATTCTAAGAAGAGATGTAAGATTTGTCATTCTGTTTCTGCACTCAAAATATTTGAAGTACTACAGGATAATCTTTGACTTTATAATCAACAGATATAATTATTTATTTATGTTTACATGTCCTTTTGACACAGACTATAATATATGCACACATCTTTTGCAAATGCATTCCAGACCATGGTTAAAAATGCATTTCACACCACAGCAGCTCAACAACTCGGCCTGTGTCCAAACTAATTAAGTTAATTACTGTGATTAAGAAGCAGTTGGTTCACAAGTCACAAATTAGTGTCTGTACCACACCATGTTCATGCTCCAATCAGGGATTAAGACGGGGGTCTTTGGCTGACTAAAGCCAAGGCAAAAATGCGTCACTGGATGCTTATTAAGCACCTGCACTGTCAGTCAGCACCAGATAATGATTACACTTGGCCTTTTGTTTCCGGCCCTGTCAAATTAAGCCCCCTGTGCTGTTGGGGAGGGTCTGCTGCCTCAACATACTCCCATTTCTCAGTTTTCCTGCTGTCTTTCCATCCTACAGAAGGTTGTACGCTACAAGAGAGGAACAATTACATAGGAGGGAAGCATAGACACATACTGATCATACTGTGCCTCAGCAGCGATTGACACGGTTAAGAGAACCCCTTCATTTTAAGTTAAAACTTTGCAGTAGTGAGATGACTTGCAAACTTTTCCAACCTTCAGTTCAGAGCAATTCACTTTTTGCCTTGTCCTAGCTTTCAACACAATGTCAACAGACTAGTACTAGAACTTAGACACAGTGCAAATGTGGACCAGCTGGTGCACCTTGAGGACCAGTTTGGGAAGCACAGGCTAATAGTGTGCAGTACATGCACATATACACCCCCTGTCTATCTTAATAGGAACACCTGTGCAGTACATTCATACAAGCATCCAATCAGCCAATCATGTGGGAAACAATTATACATATACTTTTTAAGAACGTCAGTTAATGCTCATATTAAACATCAGAAAGGGGAAAAATGTGATCTCAGTGACTCTGACCATAGTATGGTAGTTTGCAGCAGATGAAACCGCTCCTGACATTTTTATCACAGTCTCTAGTCTTTAATGTTCAGACTGGTTAAAGGTGACAGGAAGGCTATGGTCACTCAAATAACAACCCTTTCAAGCATGGTGGGCAGAAAAGCATCTCAGAATGCACAGCATGTGGGCTCGAGGTGGATGGGTTACAAAAACAGAAGAGCACTTCGGGTTCAACTCCTGCCAGCCAAGAACAGGGATCTGAGGCTTCCGTGGACACAGACTCACTGAAATTGCTCAGCTAAACATTGCAATAGACCAGATGACATTTTGTGCATGAAAATCCAAGGATCAGTAGCTTCTGAGACACTCAAACTGGCTTATCTGGCACTAACAACCACAGTCAAAGTCACATCATATTCATATCATATTTTTTCCCTATTATAATGTTGAATGTGAACATTAAATAAAGCATTTGACCTAGATCTGCATGATTTTATGCTGTGACACATGATTGGCTTACTGGCTTATTGCAAAGCCTCTTCAACTGCTTGGTTATATCTGTATATACCTGTATGCTCACAATTCACATTTTTATGCAAGTCCATCAAACAACAGGACTGAAAGGTAGCAGCAAAGAGAATTCAGTCTAAACAGACGTTTTGTTTTCAATAAAATGTTTGTGTGCCAAGGCAGTTTGGTGAGGTTGCTGTTTCTGCTATGACCTCCTGTATTTGTTAGATTGTCATGTCTGTCTTCACTCCCAGGTTGCAGTGACAATTAAGGGACACACAGGCACAAAACTCAAGAGAACGGCGGTTTATTGGATCTTCACACAATCTTCAAACAGAGATCAATCTAACAGGTTCTCTGTTAGATTCACACACACACACACACACACACACACACACACACACACACACACACACACACACACACACTTTCTAACTATTCTGCCCCTGAAGAAAAAAAAAACCCTCTCTGTGTGTGCTGAGGCATCAAGGTCATTCCTTAGCCATATCTGTGGATTTCTGGTGCAGAGTCTGGGCCTGTTATTGTGGCTAACATATCTCTAAGATAAGTAAAAAATACTTATACAATCCTTCACCTCATCTGTGGAAGATGAATAAATTGAATAAAGTATTACAGCTTGACAACTTGACAAGTCACTTTCATACTGCAGTTAGTTGCAAGTTACTCTACGTAACGTCCCTAAGCACTGATGCAATAACATACAGCTTCGCTGCATTGAACTGAAAGAGAAAAATGGCCTTAAACAACCAACAGGATATGCAGCATCTAACCTGTTCAACTATTAGTAGCACAGCAGCAATAAACTTCACTGTAGACATTTTTACTGTATGCAATATGTTTTAATCAGTGTAGAGGAAAAATGCTTCCACCTTGTAGTAGGAAATGCAGTTCAAATGACAGAATCACTTCTGCCCAACACTGTGATTAACACGTATAAAGAAAGGGTGTCAGACACACAGGGTCGAAGCTCCCACCATTTTCCACAGCCCCGCCCCCAATCATTTACACATTGCTACCTGCCAATTGGTGGGGAAGTGGGCGGACGTGCTTCAGTTTCATAAGTTGACTTTTCCTCTTGTGAAATGCCTTTCCAACACTCTGAACACTAGATATTGTACACCATTAACTAAACATCTCTACACTGAAAACTCTTCAGGCCTTCAGAGTCGGTTAAGCATTGACATATTAAACGTACAATAGGTGTCTTTCATGCATATTTCCCTCATATAGGGTTCTCATATAGGGACTTGAATTCAAGTTCTTTTTTTCACATACAGAGAGTTTGCAGTGTATAATTCTTGGAGTGAAAATCCAATTGCAAGTAAATAATAAAAATAAAAATAAAATAATAATAATTTCCGTTTATTTAGTGCCTTAGTTTTAGTCTCACTTACCCAAGGCTGATTTACAAATGCAAAAAACCCCAAAAAATTATGAAAAAAGAGAAAATGATCAATGTCTTAGTACAGAATGCACACTGCAATATGCAACAGCATCTGGTACAAAACTACGAGGGTGAATCAAAAATTAACCACACTCTGGCTGTAGAATTTATTTTAATCAACTTTCAGAAAAGACATATACATCATTTTTGACATAATCTCCCTGCTTTTCAATACACTTTGTCCATCTGTCAACAAGCTTTCGTATTCCTTCATTAAAAATGTTTTAGACTGAGCTGCGAGCCATGAATGCACCACTGTCTTCACCTCTTCATCAGACATGAATCTTCGTCCTCGTAGGGCTTTTTTCAGGGGACTAAACAGGTGATAATCCAATGGGGCAAGATCAGGACTATAGGGAGAATGCTTAAACACCTCAAAACGAAGTTTTTGGAGAGCATCGACAGTACGGGTAGCAGTGTGCAGACGAGCATTGTCATGCAACAACACAATGCACTTGTATAGCAGTACTCTGCATTTTGTCTGAATTTTAGGCTTCAGCTCTTCAGTGAGCATCTCACTGTAACAAACGCTGTTGATTGTTGAGCCTTTTTCCTGATCACGTTCCAACACTGGCCCTTGAGAGTCCCAGAAAACTATAATCCATCCATTTTACAGCTGATGGTTGACTTTTGAACTTTTTCTTGGTTGGCGTTTGAGGATGTTTCCATTTCAATATCTGCCATTTATTCTCAGGCTCATTGTGGAAGTTTTAATATAACTGAAGTCCAGATCATTTTTGATTCACCCTCGTATACACAATGTATACATGAAATATGTATGTACATGAATGTCCTGATTTGGGCAGCATGGTGGCCCAGTGGGTAGCGCTGTCGCCTCACAGAAAGAAAGTCCTGGGTTCAGTCGCTGGGTGGAGTGATCTGGGTCCTTTCTGTGTGGAGTCAATATGTCCTCCCCGTGTCTGCGTGTGTTTCCTCTGGGTACACCAGTTTCCTCCCACAGTCCAAAGACATGCATATTAGGTTAATTGGAGTCTCTAAAGTGCCCCTAGTGTTTGAGTGTGTGTGTTTTGTGTGTGCCCTATGATGGATTGGTGCCCTGTCTAGGGTTGATCCTGCCTTGCACCCAATCCCACCGGCTAGGCACCGGCTCTCTCTTGACCCTGGAGACAGGAATAAGTGGTTAAGATAATGAATGAATGAATGAATTTCCTGATTTGTGTGATGTGTGTGCTGTTGGAATGAATGATATGTTAGAACAGTCCAGGTCCTCACAGGTGCAGCTGTGTGTGAGAGAGACCATGTTTTTATATTACAATTTGGCCCCCACAAGGATAGGAATATCTGATATTTTTGAAGTTGTGTGGAGACATTTTGCTGGTCCCCATAAGGAAAGTGGTTTTTTTGTTGTAGTTTTTAACAAAAATAAAAAGTAAATATATCCGCAAACAGCGATTACGGGGTCCTCGCACCTCAGCCATCCATCAGTCTTTCCAAGTATACAGTCATCCATTAATCCATCCATCCATCATCTTCCACCCATCCATCCATCACAGGTGATCACAGGAAGAAAT
>JAOVVH010000024.1:22725602-22735943 GCA_028566435.1 Scorpiodoras heckelii | reverse complement strand
TATATATATGTGTGTGTGTGTGTGTGTGTGTGTGTGTGTGTGTGTGTGTGTGTGTGTGTGTGTGTGTGTGTGTGAAAGTACCATTGATGAGGAGGCTTTTATTGGTGTTTTGGACAAAACTTCGAATTCAGGGTGACTTTTCTAAGGAACTCCATGTGTGTTTCAGCAGAACAATGCCAGGCCTCATTCTGCACATATTACAACAGTGTGGCTTGACTGGCCTGCCTGCAGTCCAGATCTGTCTCTTATTGAAAATGTATGGTGCATCATGAAGAGGAGAATCAAACAACAGTTGAGCAGCTTACAAAAATTTCACTTGCAAAACTGTAACAATTACTATCTTTAATTCCCAAATGATTAAAAAGTATGATTAAAAGAAAAGGTGTCCATCTGCCATTATGTACACTATACAGATAAACGTATTTGGCCACCTACACATTACATGGCTACATGCTTTACACCACTTCATGATATAAGATATAAGGTTTATAAGGCTTGCATGCAGCTCCACATTCATAAAAAGCCATGCCATGAAGCATCCAGTGCACAGCTTTTGTGCTGATGTTAATGCCAGAGGAGGTTTGGAACTCTGCAGTTATCGAGACAGCAGAGTGTTGGTGATTATTATGCACTATGCACCTCAACACTCAGTGACACTGATGTGTAACTTTACATGGTCTGCCACTTCCTGGCAGAGTTGCCATGGTTCTTAAACGCTTCCAAGTTTCAATAATACCACACACAGTTGATTGTGGAATATCTAGGGAAGAAATTTCACAAAGTGACGTGCAGCAGTAGCATCCTATTACAGTACCACACTCGAATTCAGTGAGCTCCTTAAAATGACACATTCTTTCATAAATTTGTAAAAGGCAGACTGCATGGCTAGGTGCTTGATTTTATACACCTGTTACATATGACTCCCTGAAACACCAGAATTCATTGATTAAGGGGTGTGTCCAAAGTCTTTTGTGTATAGAGTGTGTGTTATACCAAAATGAATACACAATTATTTATGGTTACATGGTATATAAAGAAACCCTAGTTAAATAACAAATACGCTGTTGTTCATGATGCATTAGTGAAAGCTGGCCAGTGTTAGATAACTGGTCAGATTTTTTAAAAATTATTTACTATTAGTAGTATACCTATGCCAAAAGAAGCTGAATAAATGAATCAGTGAAATATTATGCTTTGTTTGAATTCCAACTCAACAAACAACCCAGGTATTTATCATTGAAACAAATCCTAACATCATTTCTCTATGCAATGGTAAATTCTTGGCTTATCCAAATATATTAATCTCACTTATATTCATTTTCTCTCCACTTGTTTGTGTGTCAAAAATGAACATTTGCCATCTTCCACCACCTGAACATAATCAACAGCCAGCTAAGTTTGTTGACTACTGAGTTCAGACTGTGCTGGACTAAATACTAGAGAGAGATTGCCAAGCGATCAACACAACATCCTGTAGTCTAAGCAGAAATGCAGTGTAGGAGTAGGCCGTGAAACTTAACGCGATGCCTAAGAGAACGAGAGGGCGGCCCTTGATCACTTTGTAGTTGGCAGGATTTGTATTTAAAGCCGAGATTCTTTCAAAGACTGCTCAGTGAGAAACTGTCCCCTGCTCTAATGCTAATAACTGAACATTTACTACTGCAGCAATTACACAGCAAAAAATCCCCACAGAACAATGTCAAACACAAGCATACATATTAATATTTCCTTCCAAGAAGACAGACACTTTTGGGAGTACAATCCCCTGCCAGCTACAAGATTTCTGTATGCATGAGCTCACAGACACCCGTGATTGGACAATGTTGCTGTGATTGACATGGAAGAGGGCGTATACTGCCCCTCCCACCCATGGCCAGTTTTGCTCGCTGAACTCTCAGCTATGGGAAGCTATAGCATCACCTGGACTCGAACTAGCGATCTCTGGATGATAGGGTGAACGCTTTCCCATTGCACCACTCAGGAGCCCAATTTTTTAAACTTGAAATTGAATTAGAATTTACTGTAATAATGTGTGTTGCTTTTTTTTGTTTGTTTTTCTTGTTTATAAAAAATGCTTGCAAACCAGAAATTTGTCAATGCAGGCCTACATACTACCCCCCCAAAAACCCCTAAATAACTAAAAGTCAGTTAATAATGACCTCTAATATATGTGAATCCTCATTTTGCAGCATTTATCAGGATTCTGTATTCTAAGCATTGAACCAGTCTGACTATAGCTAACAATCAAATTTAGGCATTGACTATTTAGCCGGTAGAAATCATGGTGTAAATTCATTTTAGATATTGGTGCTTTTCTTACTTTAAACCAAGCTGATTAATCAAAGGAAAGACATTTCAATTGACATTCACGTCATTTGTTAAGCTCATGCATGCAACATGTGGTGATAAGTTTTATGTAAAATAATCCGATCAGAGGGTAAGGAACTGCAGGTGGGTAGAAAGAACATGTGCAAGGGGAGTTCAGTGTGATTAACCTATAAAAAGAATAACATTTTAACATAACATATTTTGAAGAAATACTTCAAAAGATAAATTTCAAACGGTAAAATTGACAGGTAATATGTTTGTTTCATGGTGAAAATGACCAAATGCAGTTACAGTTACAGTTATATTTAATGCAGAAGGAACTTTAATGATTTGATTTCATGAGTATAGTTTTTTTATACAATTCTATAAAATCTATTTTATAAAATCTTTATACATTGTTTAAGTTTGGTGAAATTTGACATAATGTGTAAAAACAGTGGGTGTACTTAACTTTCTCATACAGTACAATTGTTGATCTGCTGTATTTCTGAGCTACGTTTTCAATCAAAGATTATAACTTCATAAGTCATTACTTCATCTCCCTCTACTGTCCATCTGTCATCATGTTAGGAGCCTGAAGTGGTCCATCAATTCATATTAAGGCTGCAGTGGATATTATAAATAATGTTTCTCATACCAGCATACAGCATTTAAATTCATACAACCCTGTTTATCTATCTATCTATCTATCTATCTATCTATCTATCTATCTATCTATCTATCTATCTATCTATCTGTCTGTCTGTCTGTCTGTCTGTCTGTCTGTCTGTCTGTCTGTTGCAGATCCTTAGAAACTATTCCTTACATATACGATTGCTCATAGATTTACATTTTATGGATATTTTTTAAAAAGAATTATGACAGTTTATACAAACAAACCAGTACAATTTGTGGTCACTTTCTATACTGTATGTGGGAGAATATGTGATCTCTTTTGTGATGTGAAATATGATGACTTTTGGATGGAGCATTTCAGAAACTAGCTGATCTCCTGGTATTTTCATTCAACACAGTATCTGAGTTTATACCAAAAAATTCATCCAGTGAGCAGCACTTCTGTGGGCAGAGATGTCTAGGTAAAAATATGAAAGGTAAAAGTACAAATGGTCAGACTAGTTTGAGGTAAGAGGAGGGCTACAGTACCCCAAATAACCACTGTTTACCACAGTGGTGAACAGAAAAGCATATGTGAGGATGTTTGACATGGCAAACCTTGAGGCAGGTGGACTACAACAGCACTATACCATGTCAGATTCTACTCATGTCAGCCAAAAACAAAAACCTGGGGCCAGAATGGACACAGGGTCACCAATACTGGACTGTTTTCCAATTTTCAACTGACCAGTTAATGAGGTCAGGGGTAATAATGACACTGGCTCACTGGCAGGTGGAGGCATTTGATTTTAAGTGTGCAATAGTGGAGTAAATTGGGTGAGATAATGCTGAATAGGCTGGAAATGGGCACTCATTTTTGGACATCCGAAAGTACTAAAAAGAACGTTTCACTCATGTTGTCTTAATAGCATCATATTAACCTTCATATTATCCTACTCTAAATACCCATTAAAAAAAAAACAGATAAATACAATATGCACTGAAGTGATGTGTAACTGGACAACAGAGCCTGGGGTGTGACAAGAAAACATTCACTACACAAGTATATCGCCAACAGCCACAACACCAAGCAACACTGACACAAGGATTCATGCTGTTTACACCAGACTGTGGTCATGTCACAGCATAAATTGAGATTCAATGTTTTTGCAGAATCTTTTGTTGTTGATCACGTACCAAGTGTGTTGTCATTTTTCTTAAATGATAATACAATCATGATTTATCCACTATTTGTTCAATTTTAAAACAATATATTTATTGGGGATTTCCATTGATCTGACAGCATGTTAGTTAAAATGTTGGCAGGACATGCAGATGAACTACAAGCCACTGCAGAAAAAGAAAAAATAAAAGTTGCACATCATAGTGTGTTTTAGCATATGCATAATTACCTGTAAATTTGTTGGTTCATACCTCTAAGCCAAATAAAGTATTTACATCATTTATGAACACATTCCTGCGACATAGAGCATTTATTTTTTTAAGCTTGATCTAGTTCGTATGTGGTATGGTTGAATCCTTCCATTTAAACAAAACTGAACAAAAGACATCAAATAAATGACCACATTTGTGCTTTTGGTCAATTCAGCGTGATATAGTATTTTTAGATTTTTAATTTCGCTCATTGTAAACAGCAGTTTTAAATCTTGTCAATAGTAGTTAACTTTATACAAAACCCATTTCCAGAAAAGTTGGGACACATGCAGAATGAGGCCTGGCATTCTCCTGCTAAAATAGACAGGGAGTTCCCGAGAAAAGATGTCATCTTCACCACATCATATGTTTCTCCAAAATACCACAAAAGTCTCCACATCAATGATAATGTCACATGTATGCAGATCACCAATTCCGTATGCACCCCATACCATCACAGATGCTGGTTTTTCATTGGTAACAGTCTGGATGGTCTTTTTCATCTTTGGCACGTAGAATCTGATGTTCATTTTTTCCAGAAACAAGTTGAAACGTAGACTCGTCTGACAAGACAACACACTTCCACTGTCTTTCAGTCCATCTCAGATGACTTCAGGCCCAGAGAACTCACCAGTGTTTCTGTGCAAAATTAACAATGGCTTCCTCTTTGCATAATACAGTCTCAGGTTGCATTTCTTGATGCAGAACTCCCGAGCCTATGTGGCTATGTCCAGCAGCGGTTTCCACCCTTGGCCTTTATACACTGAGATTTTCCCTGACCCCTAAATCTTTTCATGATATTATGAACTGTAGATGGTGAAAGACCTAAATAATTTGCAGTCTTGCGCTGAGAAACATTGTATGTGAACTGACTGACAATTCTCTCATGACGTTTGGTACAAAGCAGTGAACCACGACCCATACTTGCTTACTAAGACTTTGGTGATGCTCCTTTTATGACCTCACCTGTTACCAGTTAAACTGCCAGATGTGGAACCTTCCAGAGCAGTGTTACTTGTATTACTTGCCTTATTTTGCCTCTGTCCTAACTTTTTTTGAGTGTGTTGCAGACATCAATTTCTAAATGTGTTTATATTCAACAAATAGAATTAAGCTCATCACTGAAAACACTGAACATCTTTTCTTTGTATTTTGTCTGTTAAATAAAGCTTCAAGTGAATTATCTAAATACAGATTTCAGGTTTTATTGCATTTTTAGAAAGTGTTCCAACTGTTCTGGAATTGAGCTTTGCAAATCTTACTGTGCGTGTTTATTTAAATCAAACTTCATATTTAATAAATTTGTCATGAAATCCTCTTCTGAAGTCTTGTTTGGTTAACCATTTTCTTCGTAAAGTGTTTCACATTTTTTGCTATGAATGCTCCAGTAATATTGTCCCATGTTTCCAGTTCTTCTCTTAAAGTTTTCAGTATACTGGTTTTATAGTACACATTTATAAATGTATGATTTATATCTGGAATTTATCTATGCCTGTACAGTTTACAGAAAAGTATACAAAGTATGCAAGTAAATCTGAATTGAAGTGAGTAATGTCTGCCTGTCTGATTCTGAACATATATTTGTGTGCATTAACACTGTATGTCCTGTGGCCCTAATTATGTCCCTCAATGAAAAAATGTGCTTACTTCCAGCCGTAACTGAATACAAGCCTGTTAACTGGTTACGGTGATATTAGCTAACACTGACCTTTTACATAATTGCACTTGTAATGGATTTATTTATTTGTTTGTTTGTTTGTTTGTTTGTTTGTTTGTTTGTTTATTGCATAACAATGTAGCTTATAAGCATGTATTTTCAAATCTTTCACCTTATATCACAGTGTAACCAAATCTAAAAAGATTAACGAAAGGAAATGACTAAAAATTGATCTTCATATTACTTAACGGGGGTAATAGTTTCAAATATAATCTTTTCAGGGGTGGCACGGTGGTGTAGTGGTTAGCACTGTCACCTCACAGCAAGAAGGTCCCGGGTTCAATCCCCGGGTGGAGCGGTCTGGGTCCTTTCTGTGTGGAGTCTGTATGTCCTCCCCGTGTCTGCGTGGGTTTCCTCCGGGTACTCCGGTTTCCTCCCACATTCCAAAGACGTATATTAGGTTTATTGGTGTCTCTAAAGTGCCCCTAGTGTGTGAGTGTGTGTATGAGTGTGTGTGTGTGTGCCCTACGATGGATTGGTACCCTGTCTGGGGTTTATCCTGCCTTGTGCCCTATGCTGCCAGCTAGGTACCAGCTCTCCCGTGGCCCTGGGGACAGGAATAAGCGGTTAAGAAGATGAATTAATGAATCATCTTTTCATTGTATACCTTTTGACTATTGAAGTAATATGAGTTATTCACCTTATTTACAATATTTGGCTTAGCTGTTGGACACTCCAGGAAGAGAACTATTGTGAGCATGTTTTCTTTAACTTGAGTGCCTGCAACAACTGAACTGAATAACTGAACTGATGACTCATACTTGTGTTTATTCATTTTGTTTTTCAGCTGTCAGTACTGTTATAAGAATCATTTTCCTACGCAATCTGAGCTGATAAGAAATCAACATCCGCAATCACTCAACAAACGCTGGACACACTGGTAACTTTAAACCCAGGACCTGTGAGCAGCTCAGTTCATGGTAATGCCAAGTGGAAAAAAGTGGACAAGTGGACAAAACTTGAAAACATAAAAATGAATATGAAAATAATTTGTGAAGATATTACTTAAAATAACATTTCTTTCTGTTCTCCATTCACTGACATGAGACTGGCTGGGGCTAAAATCTCTACCACAGGTAGCCACTAGAGGGCGTGAGATCCATTTTGGCTTTGAATCCCTGTTATGTTATGTGAGCACCTTGAAAAGACCCTCATCAAACATCTTAAAGACGTACATATCCTTTCTGCATTGGGAATCCAGTTTGTATCCAGCCAGTAAGAAATTATTATACAAAAAGCAGACTTATAGAAGAGCAATAAGCTTTAGGTATATGATGCAAAAATGAATAATTATAATAAATATGGACAGCTTGTTCTAATGCAGCATGTGACTAATGGGCGTAAGGAGTTTCTGGCTGATACAAAAATGACTGACAGACCGTCCTCCTATGTTCCTGGT
The DNA here is from genome assembly GCA_028566435.1 of Scorpiodoras heckelii. NCBI lineage: Eukaryota > Metazoa > Chordata > Actinopteri > Siluriformes > Doradidae > Scorpiodoras > Scorpiodoras heckelii. The sequence goes on along the minus strand of JAOVVH010000024.1, from coordinate 22,728,471 downwards.
GACTAGCTTCAGCATTCCACTATTCTGTAACAGCATCTGTGCCGATCCATCTGTGCCTATCCATTACCCATGATCCTTAGCCTATCATCATTTCAGCTGATAATCAGTCACAAGATATGCAAAATACCACATTTCCAGTTTATAATCCAGCCTCTGGAAACAACATGCTGTCTTGCTTTGGCCATCCAGCCTTTATATTTGCCTGTCTAATTCTCTGGCTTCATCGTGGTTTTTTTTATAGCTGTTTACCTGTTTAGTCCATGTCATGTCACCTATTGTCTGTCTACGCTTTTTGAATATTATCTGATCCTGCTGGTTTGTTTGTTTCGACTTATTTAAATAAAACCCAAACCTCTACTTGCACCCTGCTGTCTGCATTTCATGTTTCCAGAAGAACTTGAGCAAAAATGAGCATGTTGATATTTTTTAAATGAGTTGTTTTTTTTTTTTTCATTTCACTTCAATGTGGCTAAACAGATTTGATGTTTCACATAATAAAAGCTGTATATAAAGTGAGTATATAAAGTGAGTGGATTTCCTGGTGCTAGGCACCGCCACATGACTGACTCCTCTATAGTATCCTGATTTTGTGTAATGACTAAAATACAATTTGTCTGATTAAATTTACATTAATCTTCATATCCCTAGAAATTCTAACAAATGCATTAGGGCTCCAGCATTATCTGTAATATGGAAGTGATGTCATACTTAGGCATCCTAAACAGTAGCTTTATTCAGCCTGCTATCTCTCTCTCTCTCTCTCTCTCTCTCTCTCTCTCTCTGTTAAAGACCAGACCATAGATTAGCGACCAAAGAAAGCTATCAACTGCCCTATTTGAGGAATAAATGTATGATGACTCAGGTATGATGATAAATGTTTTCCCCAAATGATAATTTTGAGCTTGTGTAAAAAAAAAATGTTGCTGTATGATTTAAAGCGATTAAAGATGGAAACAATTCTTCACTCAGATTTATTGCTTATGGTCTTGACAGACATCAGCTATTAAACATTCACCACATAAATGGATTAATTAAAAGTGGCAGGTACAAAGCCTTTACATGAAGCTTAGAAAAGATATAACAGCTTTTCTTTGGCAAATATTGGCATTATCTTATATTAATCTTATAAAATAGCTGACCTATTCTGTAGTTCATATATTATTACTACAACCGTGGTTACATGACGGCAAAATGGCAAGAAACCAATTGGCTTGGTTCATAAAATGATTTGTCTCTGAAGATAAAGTCTCTAATTCTGATTGACTAGTCATAAAATGTAGAGTTAAAGTAAAAGAAATATTTTAGACATATTTAGGCTAGCGTATTTACAGTAAAAAATAGAAAACAGTCTACATTCAGGGGTTTGCCATAATGGTAGAGCACCATGCTTAGATAATGGCTCCAGTAAAAAACAAACAAACAAACAAACAAACAAAATAAAAATAATCCTATATATATACAGACGGGTGAAAAAAGTAAAATCTAAACCAAAATAAAGTGTCTTGGGCCATCAAGAGTCTCCAGAATAGCTCTGATGTGCTTTGGCATAGATTCTCCATTTCTCTGGAACTGTATTCACAGGAATGAACATCGTTCTTCCACAAAATGCTCCCTTAATTGGTGTTTGGATGATGGTGCTGGAGAGTGCTGTAGGTAATCAAGTTGGAATATACATCATTATACTCTTCAAACCATTCAGGGAGAGCTCGTACCCTGTGCGTGGGGGGTGGGGGCGGAGTCATCCTGGAAGAGACCCCTCCCACCAGGAGAGAAAAGTTTCCTCAGTTAAGGACTGATCTTTAACTTTCACCTGTCTGTATATATAATTAAACAATAAAGAAATAATTCTGCCATAATACATGAAACATTACGCTCATTAGAAGTATGTTAAATTTCACATCTCAGATATTCCCTTTAAGACATTTGTTTTTAAATGAAACAAACAGTTTTTGGTTACTAAACGTGATGCATCTAGAGGACATCAATATATTTAAAGCCTTGACTTTAGATTTTAAAAATCAATTATAACTCTCATTCATATGCTCAGCATATTATGTAAGGCAAAACCCAACTCTGAGATGAAGCACAAGAACCATACTACTAGTTAGTAAAAAGATATATTAAAAGAAAAAAACATTTATAACAAGGAAACTTCATGTGCAAGCCACAGATTTTATAAAACTGTTGTAAATCGGAGTATAAAAATAATAATAATTAAAAAAAGTCAGAGACGTAGCAGTATCAGTAAGACAACAGGCAGAAATACAGGCACAAGGTGAACTAGAGAACCCCAGATGACAGAGTGTGTATGTAGTGCAAGGCATGTTAGGCTTTGTAAGATATGAAACCGAGAATACGTTGTTCTGCTTGTCTGTAAACTGCTTCCTACGTTTTGCTTACAGCTTCATAGCTAAAGGCACAAGACATCATAATAGAGTTTGCCAGAAAAAAAAATACAATTCAGCTCTGTGTTTTTCTTCTGGAGTTGTTTGCAGGTATCCAGCATCCTCCAAATCCCTATAGATGCGAACGCATTAGAAGAAAATGTACAGATGTTGTAAACATGATCTAATTACATCAGGTCAATAAAAATCCAATTTTGGCTGAAACTATATACAAGTCAGTATAATTCACTGGCAAGAAGTGCACGCTTTGCATTAACAGATTCTCCGTGAGAACAGTGCGTTTAGTTGCAATGTTTTAAAGAAAAAATATTGAGGCTTTTATCATAAAGAAAATTTGGATAAAAAAACTGGTATCATTCATCAAACAGAAGAACTTCAATTTATCTATTTCATTCATTCATTCATTCATTCATTCATTCATTCATTCATTCATTCATTCATTCATTCATTATCTTAACCGCTTA
>JAOVVH010000024.1:22710903-22725502 GCA_028566435.1 Scorpiodoras heckelii | reverse complement strand
GCAGACTCCACACAGAAAGGACCCAGACCACTCCACCCGGGGATTAAACCCGGGACCTTCTTGCTGTGAGGCGACAGTGCTACCCACTACACCACCATGCCGCCCATTTATCTATTTAATTAGCTAATTATCCAAGTTATCACATGTAAACAGAGGTCATCAGATTGTCTCAAATAATCTCAATGTGACTTTCTTTAAGAATGATGCGCAATGTTTTTGAGGGTTTGACAGATACGGGTAGATACACAACCTTTCAAAGTGAAGCAGTTGTTCTAGGTGGACTAAACTGAGAGTACCGGAGTGAGCTATGAAATATTAAATTTCATCAGCCGTCACTGCTAGACTTTGAAACTACAGGGCCTTTAAAATGAATACGCTGTTGCTTTAAAAGCTGGTTTAAAAGTTACGTGTTTGCCTGGGCTATGAAGCAGAATCTACTTGGCGTCAAAAGGTTCTGAGGTCAAAAAATATTTCACCAGGTGAATTCTGGTGACAGTGTCTGCAAACTGCAAACTGATCCAGGAAAGAAGAAGGCACTACTGCAAGTCCCACACACTTCCTGCGGCATCCGTCCCTTTATGTCTGTCCTCGGCCATGCACTCCTGTCAGATCCTTCCTTATGATCTCATTAACTGAGGAAGAGAAAGAGACGAAAGAGGGTTATTATGAATATGAAGAGTAACTGCATTACTTTGAGAACAAATGCATGAAGTCAATGGTCAAGAGACCCATGCTAATTATTATCACTCTTCAATCACAGACCCTCTCCCATTAAAAATGGTTCATACTTAATAATGTTTTTATTTAGTACAAATATTATCTCACATATCCAGAAGCATCTCCCTCCTTCTGGATAAAAATGAAAAAAAAAAAAATTGCTAATGGACTTGCATCCCACCTTCAGCATTCCCAGCAAACACTGTGACCCTGACCAGGAAAAAGCAGTTACTGAAGATGAATGAATGAACGAATGAAGGAATGAATGAATGAATTTTTGCTACCTTTATTCTTTGTAATAATACAGATTACAGATATTTATCTAAAACTGCATTAACACAAATTGGCCACAAGAGGGAGCACAGCATTTTACTTTTACACTGGCTTAGCTCACTCACTGAAGCTGCTTTTCCACTTGTTCCATTAACCTCACTACCAGGGAGGGCATACATGGAAACTTTTACAGCTTCTGCATGCTAAGAATAGCAGCAAGGTGTATGAGGTGCTTTGCATAATCCTGACACAGGAGAAGGGGGACTCAGCAGCAAAGAAATATTTTTCAACTGACTTTTATGATACAACACAACTGTCACGAGTGCAACAAACACGAAACGTGAAATTAACTTTCAGTACCAAAGCATTTAGCTGGATTGGAAATGTGCTGGGTAAGTAATAAATACCAAAAAACCTAAAGAAAAAATAAATAAATAAATAAATAAATAAACAAAAATCACTAAATAAAAATAAATAAATAAATAAATAATAAAAAATGAATGTTTTTAAGAATTTTTTTTAAAATCACTGACCCCATTAATAATTATAATTTAAATTACTTTTTTAAAATAGGCACATTATTTAGATTTAGATATGCACAGTAATATTCTCCTCATTTATTGCAGGCAGAGATTTTTTAAAAACATTTCTGCATGTTCCTTCCATGCAATCCATTTTTAATAAAACTGTCCTTAGAATCTAGTGGCCTTATTTTTAGCTTTCACAGACCCCACATGGTGCTGAAGAATGACACTATCCATGAAGAGACTCTGTATGGATTCCTGGCCTGCACGCTTTCACAGTGTACTCCCTTCTGTAAACCACAGTAGGATAAGTGCATACCTAATAATCCTTTTTCTCTTGCTCTCCATCAAGCTATACATGTACTTCTGCTGCCTGAAATACTTCCACTGCTGGGGCTCCTCTCACTCTCCGGAGCTGACTGAATCAGCTTGATGTTCGACTTCTGTTTGGGGCTTTCAACACTTCTGCTGCTGTGGTTGGTCCCGAATGCCTACCATAATGAACGCACGTCCCAAAAAAATAAGTTCATGCCCAAGCTTCAGCCTTACTTCAGTGGATAATCTCACCTGGATACTGCAGACTGGTACCTAAGACCTGCTGCAGTAATGATACAGTCTACATTAGTGAACACACTTCCACACATCTGACTTTATAGTATACAGCTGTAGAAGAGTAATGATTATTCATTTTAATATCCGGTGTCACCCAGAAGAAGATGGCTTCAGTTTTGAGTCCTATCATGGTTTCTTCTGAATGTCAAAATCTGCAGTACATCCGAACTGAAATTGAATTATTTGAGAAATGACAACAAGCGCTACTGACTGTCCCACTTTGACTAAGTTCATAGTGCACCACATCCGACTCATTAACATATACACATAACAAACTGTAAAAAAAAAAAAAACATATATTCTTCTCTGTAAATCGGACACCGGGTGCCAGAGTGAATGAATGCATGACATGAAGAAATAACTCATCTAGCCATACTTTATTATCCAGGCACAAGGCCTACATATGAGCCTCAAAGTATCCTGCTACTCTTCACACCATCTTTGGTGCTCATGTTATGACCAGTTGGAACTGCAGCACAATGCTAAAGCCTGTGTTATTACCAGCGGGGTGCCACAGCCCACACCAATCATAGGCTTCAGGCATCAGTTCCCTTTTCACAGTGTAAGAAAATAATCTGCCGGGTTGTCATAGACATTGTGAAATATGTACGCGGCATTTATGCAAGACACAGTGAAATATCAGTTTAATTATTGATTGTGAATTTGAATAGTTTACGGAAAGCAAACAAGTGGATCAGTATTTGGAACAGAAGGCAGGGCTGGAGTCTGTTCATGGAGCAGTTACACACATTTTGACTTTTACAATATGGCCAATGTTTATCTGCTTCAGTATTTATGAAGCTCACAAATCAAATGTTCACCACGCTACTAAACAGCAGCGTCTGCCAGCCGATCAAGAAGAGATGAGTGAAGTTAAAGCTCCTTCTGACAAACCGGGTGCCTTGTGCTTTGTCTCTGTGCTTTGCACTGACCTGCATACTTACTGTGGACAGTAATCCAGATGGTCATATTCATGCCATAATCATCAGACAAGCAAAAAACTTGCAATAACCTGCGCTGCTATGCCAGCCGGGGCAAGTGGGATCCAACAAATGTGTATTCTCAGGAAAAAAGAGGACTCAACTGGAGTTGGCACTGGGGTACTACCCTTATCTTGTATTTTTAATATGTATCCTTCATCTGGAAACATAGAGGGTAGTGTATCTTTAAAACGTTTCTATGTGGACACAAAGATACTAAAGACAGAGTTAATCACCCATTTTAACACCTTACAGTGTTTATTCAACTCTCCGGGTGTTAATTCAACTCTCCGGGTGTTAATTTAAGCCCGGGGATTTGCTGTGTAACATCACAAGAACATGGTACAGTTTAGTAATCTTTTTTCTGAGAGTGTAGGTTTATACTGTTTCTAACTTCTCTTTCAAAGGCCACCTAATATTGCTAAATCAAGCCTTTATAAGGTTCTACCTGAAAATAAACTCTGACATGGGGATAGACTCAATCCACTGTGTATGTACGGAAAGAAGAAAAAAAGACTTCTGCACTGATGAGTTTGTCTGAAAGCAGAAATAAGTGATGCACGACGTGTTTGAAATGGCGTATAAAGGAGGGTACATTTTATGGGTGTGAGTGTAAAGTGGGGAACCTGAACAACCAAAAACAGAAAATAAAGCCACAGAGAAGTGACAGAGACAAACAGGAAGAAACGAACCACAAGTCTGGCCATTAGACTTTGTTTCACAAAACCTTGTCCTACCAAGAAAAGAAACTAAAGACAACAAATGGGAATTTATTTTTCTTGTGTAGCCACCTTGACCACATCCTGTTCAGTAATGATCTAGCACAATGGAAAAGGGAGGGAAATGTTAAACTACACTACAGAGAAGCAGGGTTCTGGGAAAGGGTTTTATTGGTGGTATCTGTGCAAGTAGAATCATTTTATTTCGTTTGGGAAGAAATATGTTTGCTTTTTTTAATTGATAATGTTAATTCTTTTTCCCCATCTAATGCAATAAGGCAAAAACTGAAATGTGTAAATGTATGTGGTAGCCTGGGAAAACCCTTCATATGGTGACATTTTGACATTTCTCGACTACATATGTTGAGAAAGTTCTGAAAATGACAGACTTTCCTGAACTGAAATACAGTATTCTTCATTTTTGCACATTTCTTAATCATAAGAATCATAATGTAAAAGTTCTAGCATTGTCAAATCTGATTAGACCAAAAGTGAAAAGAGGCAAAGCAGCAAATCTGCATTTAAATGTGTATCACTGATTATGTTTGTTGTGTCAGATATCAATAAAGAACATATTTATTAAATCCATTTGGCTACAGCATGCAGCTATCCAACAACTTGAACAGAATGTGTCATTCACTGTCTGGGAAAATCTTAGCAATGTTTCGTCAGGCAGACTGACTGTTTTTACACTAGCGCCTTACCCACCGTGATCTTTTCAAGAAAAAAAAAAACCATCCACAGAATAAAAACAGCTTTGCTGACATGCAGACAGGTGACAAATTAAAGGAAAAAACATCTAAATATATAGTGTATTAGTAAGGTGTTGAGCCATCACATGCCACCAGAACAGGTTCAGTGCACCTTGGCATTGATTACACAAGTCTCTGTAATGCTACTGGAGGGACGGATCACCATTCTTCCAAAAGATATTCCCTCATTTGGTGTCTTCGATAATGGTGCTGAAGGAAACAGTCTAACACATGGCTCTATAATCTCCCTTAGGTGTTCAACTGGGTTGAGATCTTGTGACTGCGAAGGCCATAGCATATGATTTACATCATTTTCATACTCATCAAACTATTCAGTGACCCCTTTGCCTTATGGATGAGGGTGGATTCATCCTGAACGAGGCCACCTCGCTTTCCGAATAGAAAAGTTTCATTATAGGATAAATGTGATCAGTCATAAGAATGTTGTATTGAGTTGCAGTGATGCTTCATTCTAAAGGGACAAGTGGAGGCAAATCAAGCCAGCAAAATAAATGCACACCCTCAAAACATAACAGAGCCACTGGTTTTTAAGTGTATTTGTCACCTGTCTGTATGTTTATGGTTTCTTAAAGATGATGTGTCAAAATATGTTAAAGGCAAATTTTCATCATGTTTTGGCTTTTCAACCACTGTGACATCTGACCGGTTTTCCCTGACTGCCCACATGCTCTATGATAAGGGTACTATGCAAATATTTGTGTATATATGAGAACTTTTTGTTTTGTGCATTATTCCTATGTTGTTTTTGTGTTATGTGTGCCACTCTGTAATGAATTTTTGTTTTTTTAAATTTTTTTCTCCAAGATAATAGAACATAAGCAAAATGGGAGAACTTTATCTCTGGTCTGTAAGAGCAGAGATGAAAAACGAGACGCCTTCATAACTATCTCTGTATCTGTGTACACTTATGTATGTAAATAAAGAAATAATATTGTTAATAATAATTAAAAAATATACTGTGTTGTTTTATGTTTACAGAATGCTTCCTAACTGAAACACCACATGGTGTTCATTAGTAATAAGCACATCGGTGATAAAGAAACCCCCAAAACCTCCAGTTCCTCACGTACAAAAATCTTTCAAAAAAGAAATCTCTCATCAAGAACGTTTTCCCTACATTAAATTTGAGATATGTAAGATAAAAAAACCTAAAACGGTTTATGAAGGATGTTGATGAGCAGCACAGCTAACACCGTGAGCACCCCTTACATGCTAAATTACCCCATTCTCAATCTCAAGGTTAAGATTAGAAGGTTAGAAAAAAAAGCAAGGCAAGATATCCAGTTACGTTTAAGAAACAAGCTTATTCTGAAAGCCGAAAGAACCTCCAACTGTATAATATAGGAAGTACATTTCATTTCAGATAATAATGTATGATTCACCTGGTTTAATGCCTAGCTATTAAGAAAATGAGAGTATGACTTACACTAGATGTAAAAGTAAAACTCTTTTCAAAGATATTCATCGTTTTCAAGTATTCATTTGCTCAAAGTGAAATAAGAACCCCCATAGTTTCTGCAGAAAGTTTCATATGAGAGACAACCACAGAAGCCCTCGTGCCCCTTAGCAAAGCCGCTAACAAAATGAAAGATGAGAAAGATGCCTTGGATGACTCATATGAAAAGTGAGTTTGTGTCAAGGCTGTGGAGGACATCAAACACTTAAATGTTTGTAGGTGGAACCAGTACCTTGACACCTCTGCACCAGCAGATATGGGACTTTTTTTGGCTCTCATACTTCCTGTCCCTTGAGACCCAGACCTTCTGCATACAATAAGTGCTACACTGTATAAAGGGCAGTGTGAAGGTAAAAGACTATTGTGAAAATACTAATCATCTGCAGCACAACTGTCTGCGTGATGAGGGAATCCCCCAAATAGTGGCTCATGACGTGTCCAGGAGAAAATTCTAATTCACAGCGCTACAAAATCTGCTTGGACATAAAAGCATGGTGAATAAAAGAAAGACACTGCAGTTTTGAAGTGCTTGGTTCCCTGGCCAACACTTCATAATAAAAACAGCTCAAACTCGGGGTGAACCTCTCATAGTAACTGGCCATTAATGTGGCAACAGGAGCATTGTTGCTGTTCACTAAGGCAAATACTATTTGGCCATCCAGAAGAAATCCTATCTGTAGTCCTCTTTTTCTTCACTGACATCATATTTTCCATCTGTGCCTTTTCCTGCAGAGTTTGAAACAATCGCTATCTTACTGAGTTTGCTGGCTTTCTGGAGGAGCGCAGCAGCTGCAAATAGGAATTCTGCATGCCATGTTGGCAGGAGCACGTTCAGTGGAAAAAATCTTCTTGTGGGTTCCTGCTGCAGAACTGAGGGGTGTAAGGCCAAGGGGAAGCCCTGGCCAAGTACAACAAACAAAGAGGCTTTCCTCAGTTCTACCAGGGAGCCAATTCCACTGCATGACAATGGTTGCCATAGAACTTGTTTTTCACATCACAACAGCGTCAAGAAATCCTCAGCTGTTTTTTTCTCTTTTTTTAAAAATTTCTTTTGGGGGACCCGGTGTTGAAAATTGCTTTCATTACTTTCTCATTACTAAAGCACTACAAAGTAGCCACTGCAATAATAATATTTCCAATATCTTTCTGTAAAAAGGAGAGAAGTCATGTGTAGCAAATGATATGCACTGTGTATGTACAGTGAACACAGTACATGTATATTAATTAGGGCTAATCTGTGAATGATTACCGTCAGGGTCTATTGGGCACGTGCCATTATGCTAAGTCACACAATACACCTTTGAACATCAGTGAGTTATCCGAACACCAAATCAATAAATACATAACTGAATCCGATATAAATTTGGAAATGTTATTGGTGTGTGAATCTGAATTTATAACCAATGAGCAGTCAGTTCAGTTCGACCTGTTTTTAACTGGAGCTGGATAAGCGTTCATTTCCTAAATTGGTAGATGAAAAACTAAAATGGAGCGAAGAAGACTGACGCTGCTTTCAATACTGCTACTGAGTCAGAGCTTGTTAGAGTTGGAATTTGACTACTTTGTGGATGATTTGTGAGAAGAAATGCAAGAAGTGTACTCATAATCAATGCTTAGTCTCCTACGCAGGGGTCTAGGACTAATCTGTCCCTGGAACTAATGGAAACTTCATCCTAGATTGTGTACATATACAGTACACACGAGTGTGACATATAAGAACTAAGAAAGGGATTGTAAAAAAACAGACACTCCACTGACTTGACTTGCCATGCATGTTTCCTGCTATTGTTTCACTGCTGAAATGGTCTGATAGCAGCCAACTGTTGATCTTCATTCCAGCACTGACTGCCACACAAAGACCACTTAGGCATCATATTATTATCCAACTTCTTAGGACATGATCCACTGAAGTAGTGAAATAAAGTTTGCTTAAACTCTCAAGCCAAGATACATGCCAAACAGACTCACCATCATCCAGGTAGGCCTGGTCAAGGTTCTCCTGCTTGACAGTGACTCGTCCAGGAAGAGAGGCTCTCTGTTCTTCAGCAGGGGAACATCTTTGCGGATGAACTTGCCCAGGAGGAGACCTGTCCTTTGGAAGCCTGTTTGTGTAGGGCTGTTGCTGAATGACGGTGGGATAATGCTGAGTTTGGGGGGGTTGTGCTGGAGCAGGAGAACGTGAAGCCACTGCTGTCTGAGTTCCTTCCGGGCTATAGCCCTCACAATAAAGGTTCTGATGTTCCTGCGCTGGCGGAGTAATATTTTCCCCCCCTCTTAACAAGTGATGGTTGGTGGGGGAAAACTGGATAACAGGATGCTGACCAATCAAGTGAGAGGACTTGGCTGGGGAACCAGTATGGACCAGGACAGAACGATGGGCTTCTGGCACCATGACTCCTGGTTGAATGTATAAGCTGGGCCCTATGTTCTTCTCAGCACGGGGATACACAATGTGCTGCTGAAAGCAGGGTTCGGAAGGGGCGATTCCTGAATGATTCTGGTGACAGGAAGCCATGTTGGGGAGCAAGCCATTATCCGAGCTGAGGACTGAACGGGAGTTGTGATGGTAATAGGACTGTGGGGAAACTCCCAAAGTCTGGGACATCATATACCCAATTTGTCCAGATTCATATTCATCCAGTGGTTCTGTTTTGATGGAAGAAACTGGAATATAACACAAGCAAGTTTTTACTTTACAGATGTCACAGATATTGCAAGTGCAATAACTACGTGTAATCTGCACTAGTCATTGCGTAACATGTAGATTTTGCAAATTACACACAACCAGTCTTCAGTTTTGGTGCAGTGGTTGGGAATTACAAATAGTTGAATTGAGCGGCATACCTGGCAGAGGTGTGTATGTGAAATGCTGAGGCTGACTGCGTTTTCGCTTCCCATTGATCACATAGAAGTTCACCTTAGCAGGATGGCAGATGGTTGGGTCTCTATAAGGAGGCACTTCAATAAACAGCATGCTCTGAGAAGGAGATGTGTTATTTTGCATTAGTAATTCATGCCATGATTTTGGCAAGGTATCTCCAAGACAGAAGAGTGAATATAAAATATTGCAGGAATCTTGGTAAAGCCAGAAATTCAAAGTCTAATAAAGTATGGTAGTCTGTAACAACTGTATGACCAACTTTGTGCCATGTATATTTCATCATTCTAGGCTGAACTTTACACCTTTCAGCTTTACATGTTCACACGTACATTCTGAGGCTTCATAACTTATCTTAGAGTGTAGTATTTGAAACTGCAAAACAGAATTTGTATATTGAACCTTATAAAGACTCAATATTAACTCACCTACTCGTGACTTTTAGAAATATTCAAATACAAAGCAAAACATTAACTAAGGGGCAGGCATCAGTCAGTTGAAAGGTGTTACATGTCATGTTGGTAGACAGTAACAGTTATGGCATTCACTGTACTTACTGTCTGGCTTTTGTCTTTGTCAACTGTGGCTTCCAACTCCCAAACTTGCTGTCCATCTAGAGATGGAATGAAGAGTGAGAAAAAGAGAAAGGAACAAGAGCTTGATTAAGGTTCATTTTAAGGTTCACACCATTCTCATACTAAACCATTCAGTGAGCTCTGATGCATTGTGGACAAGGCATGGAGTCATCCTGGAGGAGACTCTCCCATGAGGATAGAAATGTTTCATCAAAGGAGCTCGTGATTGTTCGGAAGTACTGATTTGCAGTAACTCTTCCATCTAAGATAAAGGCAGACCCAAACCATGCCAGAAAAATCACCCCACAACATAGGAGACCCAGCGGTTTTTCCATTAATTTGTCACCTGTATGTAAACAAACGTGTTATGTGAACCTGTTTATTCTTGTATTGTTATGACCAGTGTGTCAGCATCCTGTATAACAAATAAGAGTTTTAGGCAAGATATGGGTATTGTAGTTTCAGCAGTATGGGTAAATGCAGAATAACAGGTTTGTTCATGTCTGTGTGTTGTTTAAAAACAAATACACGCTAACATACTGTCATAAAATGTGAGTGAATTTTTATTTATTTTTCTGGAACTTGTCAGTCAGTAACACAGTTAACAGTGTCGCCTACCTCATATGCCCATTACAATAGAAATGGCAGTGGGAGATCATATCTCTAAACTCAACTGCTTCCTCCATCATGCCTGGTTCACCCGAAGTTAAAGAACATGTTTATCCTGTAGATTATAACTGTATTTCTCAGTGAGTTGGATCTTAAATGCAAACGAGGCTGATTTAAGCTCTAAGACACTGAAAGATTTGAGAAACTTTGGAATTTCACTACAAAGAGTCAAAGTCTTAACTGATAAACATCTTTTGAGCTTCTCTACAAATGTCATATAAACGGCATACAAATACATAATAATGCATGATAAATATGTACGTGCTTATATTTCATAATTATATATGCCAAACAAGCATAGAGCTCAAGATAAATTAATTATTTAAATAAGCCCCAGAAAGAACCAAATACGACATTCCAGTAGGATTATTCATTAGGCGGTAATCTTTTTTTTTTTTTTCATCGATTCTGGGAAACCCCTTCTACAGTTGAAAATGAGACACATATGGCTCAAATGACTCAGCAGGAGATGGGGGGATTCCACACATATTGCCAGGTTAAATCAACTTCTCAAGATTTATGATCAGCTTTATGATCAGCTTTCTCCATTTCACTCATGACAGGTGACGATCGGTGTTTTCTTTCTGCTTTTGTTTGTTTGCAGTTTGTTCCAAAGCTCCTTCTACACGGGCTCTTTTTTCCTCTAATATAAAGCGGCATGGAGGTTTTTAGGGGAAGGAAGCCCAGCTTTGGCATAGTCCCTGGCTCAGTGAGTACAGCAACATCAGGGGAAGCCAAAAAAAAATGCTGGCCAAAGACAGCTGTCTTCCATTCAGGGGGATTTCAGAGGCATACTGTTCCAGAGTGTTTTGTCATCCAGAGAAACCCTCCAAAACAAAGGCAATCCCTCCTTGAGCCTTTGCTGTCGACAAAGTTGGCCATTACAATCCAGCACAATTATGGAGGGAACCCCAGGAGATATTTTGCAGCTATGTGCGAGTGAGTAAACGAGCAAACGAGTGTACATGAGAGTGAAAGCGTTCCTGTTGAAGCCCAGAGGATTCGTGTCTAAACGTCTGAAAGCTGCCCTTGTGTTGAACAGACGGCCTCTGGATTCTCTGAGTCACAGCTATACACCGACAGACTAAGCACCTTACCATAGACCTGTATCCTCAAACACCTCAGAGAACCATAAACAAAATCTAGTCATAATCCAGACAACAAACAGAACGTAGACGACGCACCTTGGATACGGTAAATGTAGGAATTTTTGAGGGAAAACAAACAGCAAGCGATGAGTAATACATGTTTAAAAAATATGCAATAACAAAAACAGCATTGTATGCTGTAGAATTCATCATTTGCCCTCAGTAAGAGCTTTAGTGGCAGCTAGAACGCACTTAACTCGACCTGTTATGTCCATGTTTGTAAACAGAGCTGCCAATGACACCCTGTCTACAGGATTCAATAATCCATTTCTCAAAGCATGTCATGCATGAGAGACCAATATGTCTACACAATAACAGTGGCACCTGCAGACCAGCCTTCTGCCATCACTCACGACTTTCTACTTGTATAATAAGAACACTTTAAAAGCCTAAAGGTTAGTTGCTACTTAGTTAGTTAGTTATTGACTAATTGATTGATTGACTGATTGATTGGCTGCAGTCTATTTCATATTCATTACAGTTTAAAAAGACTTTGGGGTTCAATGGCCCGTTTGTGCACAAGACAGCATAGAATCAGAAATCTAAATGTCATGCAAATGTGAGTGAAGAAGATTAGAAAAGGTCACGTTTCAAATGTCATTCCTGCACACTGATATGTGAAACTCAGCTTGAGGCCAAGCTTAAGATTTTTTTTTTCTACAATTAAGTGCTAACTCTAATTTCCGTTGCACAGTTGTGATTAATAACTAGAAATGAGATATCAGTGTATGACCCTAGTTACAGTATGTGTTAATACTTGTTTTTGCTCAAAAACTAAACCCCAGTAAAGCCTGGGGATCCAAAACCTTTCTAGGGTGCTGAACTATGAATCTTAACAAGTGTATAATGTTAAACAGTACTACCATTAATAATATAAAACAATTTTTGATTTGTATCATTTTGATACGTATCCTCTAGTAAATGATCCATCTTCCCTTACAGATGCATTCATCGAGATAGTATATGATTTAATGAACTTCCTATATGTGTGTAGCTACTTGTAAACCTCAACATACAAATGGGTGACAAATTAAAGGGAAAAAAAAAGTAAGTACATCTTGGCACAGGTTCTCAAAGTGCCAGGAACTAGAGGGATAAACACCACTTGTAGGGCCTCATCCCTAAGGGGACAAGTAGAACCAAACCATGCTAAGCAAATGGTGCAGAATAACAGAGCCACAGTTTTGTTTTGCTTTTTCCCCTTTAATCTGTCACCTATTTGTAGCAGTGGTTTCCTCAAGGAAAATTACTAAATGTCAGTAACCGTTTTCTGTTGAACTGAGTACATAATGCAATAACACAGTGTGACTATTGCTAAGTGTTCACATTTGAGAAACATTATTTATTTCAGTATGATTCCAATATGACAAATGTCCTTGAGAAACATTTGCACTTACCGATGTCGTGATTAAATGAGGCTAAATAGTGAGCTATGGGTTGAGGCTGTTGCTTAGTTACACATCGTAAAAAATACTTTGTCTGTTTGTCTTGTTTGTATAATCAAGGATATTTGTTTGCACTCCCGTCTGAATTCATGATCTAGAATGGACTTGTTTTGTTTGCTATTTAAGTGACCTATTACAACTTGTCAAAAAGAACTGTATTTGAACTGAAAAACTGCAGAACTGAAGTCTTAGGAGATGGAGTTCTTATAGTAATAGATATTTTAGTCTGTCACAGACGGTCTCTATAATATTTCTACTCAGCCTTTATGCTCAGATTCTTTATTCTTTAAAATCATGTTTGTGATGTGTTCACAAAGGTTACAGGCTACATGCTGGTGAAAGGCAAAAGAAAAAATAAGTAACACGACAAATGACACATCTGTCACATGACACGACATATTCATATTTCATACACTATTTGATTATATCAGCTTGTGAGGTTACATCAAGATGTCACTGTAAAGGATTTTTTTGAAAGCCTCTAATGTGCAGGATCCTACTCACCATGGGTCTTCTCAGTAAAGATAACTTTTGAGTCAGCACTGAAATTCTGCCCTGTCAGGATCATCTGCTGACCTCCGAGCACTGAACAGCTCTCCATGTCCTGCTTCTCCACCATGGGCAGCTCGTGTGCTGATCTTTGGGCTGTTGGGAAGTACAAATTTGCATAGTTTGATACATAATGGTCTTGTTTGCCTATTTAATGTATTTAAAGTATTTATACTGGAAGAGAGCTCTCATATTTTTGTGGTAACTTCTGAAACAACTTTCTGAAATAAACAGCCAAGCCACAGGATGACTAAACATTGGAGACTGAGTTTAAAGAAACCCAGTGACCTTGGCCTAAGCCTGGATTGCAATTGCTGAATAAAAATAGTCAAATCTGTACCCATTTTCTGTCACTGTGATTTGTTACCACTGGGATCTGACCAAAGTTTCATAATAACATCAACCAGGAATGAATTAAACTCAGGATAAAGCATCCTGATACTAGGAGGATGTTTTAGGAAAATACAGTACATGCAGTTATAAGAATGTTAAAACTTTAAGTCTGATAGGTCCTGGGAGGTCTCAAATAATAGCAAACAGTAAAAAAAAACTGGAGTCAACAATTTCTCTGCACTATGGCAACTACGACACGACAGTCACTTTGCTTCTGCAGGCGTGTTAAGATTCTACAGTGTTCACTGGCTATCAGATGAAAGGATGCCAAATCAATTCACCATAGCTGTGACAACTTGCTCTTATTTGTTCAGTAACAAAAGCAAAGCTGTTAACTGCTGAAACTATGTAACCATGAAGCAGCTTCTCCTGCCTTATCATCTCACAACTCAGATTCAATATCCGCTGAAGCAAATTCAACCAAATAACAGTGACCTTTGGACAGATGTGTGAGGCGCACTAAGATCTGAATCAGTCAGGTGAATAATACTTAGGAAACAGGGCCCCTAAATAAGGCTGGCCTGCACTGGAGGCCTGAGCAAACAGCAGATTGCGTTATCTGGGTGATGTCGTATTCATGAGGCTTGGGTTCTGCATCCTCTTTCTGCTCAATGTCACTGTCCCTCTCTCTTCCTCTTTTTTTTCTGGGAGTGAGTGAAAGCAGAGGACAACAAACACATTTTTGAAACATTGCACCCGCCTATGAGGTGTACACTAAGATTTTGTTTTTCTGTCTCCTTCACACCAAATCCAACAAAAACACAGAACTCTTAACCAAGGAAGAAATATGCTAGCCAGATCCTGTCTTTTCCTCGTTGACACAGGATACTGGAAACGACAAAATAACACATTTTAAAGGGTGTGTGTGTGTGTATATGTATGCACAGA